>OLMO02000275.1:14978069-15045692 GCA_900291935.2 Cassiopea xamachana
ACGATGCAAAATATGTACATCTACAATCTTATCACAAAATTTTGAATTTTCAAATTGCTGCCCGGGCGGGGTCAAAGGTCAAAAGAGAGAAACAAGTTTTACTGTAGCTAATTTAGATTTAACATGCTTTTAAATATAATATTTGATTTCTACAGGCTAATAGCTTTTATTTGACACCAATTTTATCGTCATAGGGCAAACATAGAAGAAATTACAAAATTATAGGGAGTTGTGGGTGATGGCAAAGGTTAAAACTTTGACCTACCACAAAACCTAAACCGTTTGACCAATTTCAACAATTTTTTCTGCACAGTTATATTTTAGCAGTATGTAGTCAATTTTGAGAGTTTCAAAGCATTCCAAGAGTATCACCTCAGAAAATTGCAAATTTTTTTGGTTACAGTTGGCATGGAATGACCCGTAGGAGAACATGCTATAAAGTGCCGTAAATTGCCATCTTGCCGAATAAGACAGCAGTTTTGTTTCACTGGGGTAGGTAGTTGAGCTATCAAATGTCAACTGCAGTTCAAAAAATTGACTTCCAGGAATTTACACGAGTTTCTACATTTTCCGGGATTATTTCCAGGAGGCAAATTGTATTCCAGGAGATTCCAGAAGTTCCAGGAGTGGTGGCCACTCTTTCCTGTGCTCCATTTCAATGAAATGAACCCCAGTACCAACATTTTTTCCAAAAGCATCTGCTCCTATCAAAGTAACTACTAGTTTACTACTTCTTCCAAGCCTGAGATATAGAATGAAGTGAATTACTGCTGCATAGATGGCATATTCTGTACATTAACTGCCATTAGAACCACCCCAATACTCATCTTAAGTCACATTCTAGAAAAGCATATTGTTAAGGGCTCACCTTCACTCTCACAAATCTGCTTCTATGTCTTCGTAGCACAATATTCTAAAATATCAATCAAAGTCAATAAATATGGAAAAATATTTAAATGTACAGAATAAGCAATCTTCAATAACAATCTTGATCAATCACAGAGTCCAGAATGGTAATAAACATAGCAGCTGGTTGGACAGGGTTAAGATACAAATTTTCTAACTTCATTTTTCATTTACATTGGCCTTCATGAACCAAAGCAATAAAGTATAATTGTTCAGCAACTTCAGCAGAAGTCACTAAAAAGAAGAGCTTAAGGCAACAGAAACATGACATATGAGCATCAGCAAACTGGAGCAACTAAACTATTTCTCAGATATCTATTTGCTTTGCTTCACAAATTCTCTCATTGTGTGAATGCATCCATAAGAGAAAATACCATTGAATTGAATAGAAATATCATAGGGACTTTGCATCCAATATCAGCAACAGATGAAAAAACAAGAGCTGTAAGTATAAAGAGTAGTTTTTGATTCCCTCACTAAGTCTTGCCTATCCTGATGTATCTTGAAAAGCTACTATAAAGAGCAAATTAGAAAGAATTTTCCTCATGTGCTCAAAGAACCAAGTTCAGCATTCAAGAAGAAATCTTCCGCAGCCAAGGTAAGCCTCCATGTTCAGAGCACATTCCATGGTTAGTGTTTGCATTATCAAGGAACTGCATGATACATCTGAAAGCTGAACATATTTGAAACCATTTCCAAGCGGGAAAAATGGAATTAATTGTGCCGCAAATAAATATCAAGACAATGCACTAAGGTCTGGAGAGTGAGAGAAGAGTGGAATATTGGAGAACACAATAATATAGTCAGCTTCTCCAACATACCTTGGAGCTTTTTTTGAATTTTTAAAAAATAATGAAAACAAGTGAGCCTCTCCATCTGAGGGGGCATGTAAGGCAACAGTTTACTGACAGAAACTGATAAAGCTGTGAATTTACCAGCAGAAGTTTGAATCTACTGACAGAGGTGCTTTTGTGTGCTGTGGTGCCATAAAATGCATTTCCAGCACTCATTTCATTGTGTCATAGCAAAGAATAAATCAAATACCAACAAAAATAACTTACTCAAAATCTACTGACAAGGTCACCAAAGGTTGGTGGAGGGTGTGATACTCCCACGCCCACTAGATAAGCCCCTGCTAAACAATCTAGTAACCTTACTAACACATGTTAGCCTACTCTGACTGGATACCTCTGGATACCTAGTGGAAACCCTTTTTTATGTAGGCAATCAATCTCATCCTCACAAACACCATCATAGAACATCTGCATGAGTGAATAACTGCTCACACCAAAACCCTGCTTTTACCTCAAACAGTGAACTGTCTACAAAATCATAAAACTAAGTTGCTATGCTCCTAGACCCTTTGAGGGCTACCTACAAAGAAATGTTCCTAGGGCACAATCACCCTCCTAAGCTGATTTGTGTGGGGAGTGTAGTGTATTCATTGTCTCCCTGTTACAAATGTATGTGCATAGGGTATATTGTATATGTTTATGTATATTTGCAAATAAGTATGACAACAAAGAGAGACACCATTTACTTTTCTTTCTTTAGATCCAATTTTGACAATTCCATAAACTCCATAATTCCATATCATAAGGCAATTCTATATACAATCATACTTGACAGCCCTAGTTGACATATACAAGAAATGTTTCAACCCAATCTTGGGCCATCATCAGTCAGAACAAAAGGTCTGAATATCGTAATATATAGGGGTAGGTGACCACATGTAAAATCAAGTTGTGCAGAACCGCACATGGTACAAGGGATGGCAAAACAACCAATAGGAAAGAAAGAATGCCAGAAAGTGCTGAAAAGAGAAGCATGGGAATAGAAGATAATGGTGCCAAATGTATATTCTGTTGACCAAAGCCTTGCCCTATGATCATTATGTTGTCTAGAAACAATTTTTAAAAAAAGGTACTCTTACTGCAACAACAGTGAAAACTAAGGCACAACATATTTTAGTGCTGAAAGCATGAGAAGAAATAAAACAGATTGCTAACATCAAGAAATAAAAACTATCCATAGTGACTAAAAAGAAAACCAACCTGCTGCATTTTGTCAAAATTGATAGAAGGCCTAGGGATTGGTTGAAATCTTGGTGAAGATCCTCTGCTTCTTCGTCTTTGACAAAATATGAATGATGATGAAACAGCATGAATCTTGCCAGGAGGCTTTGATGATGAAATTCTACATTTTGTGGTACTCTGAGAAAACAACTCTTTGATTTCATCATCACTTGATGAGCTGTCACTGCTACTTTCAGCCTTTCTCCTCTTAACATCATTTAGCCTTCGTTTGTCAGATGAAGAATGGTATTTCCTGCCAGGCACCTCAAGAGCTGGCAGAAAACAGGGGACATTTTCCTTTGCATCATCTTTTTGATTACCATCAACCTCATTTTCTTTATGTGTTTGTTCTGGCAGTATATCTAGTTTTGGTGCTAAAGCTATGTTAGCTACTCCATTATTCTCTGAGTACTTTTCTAGCCTTAACTCTTTCAACTGTGGCTCTGTGGAAGTAACTTCAGTGGCAACACCTGAGTTGTTATTGTTGCTTCCACTGCCTGAAAAACCAATATCCTATGTAAATACTTTAGGGCTGGCAATGCATAACAACACTGGCATAATGAGAAGATAGATTGCTTTGCCTGCAGCTATAATAATAAGCAACAAACAGTACACTTGGCACTAATGTGAATGTAACAGAATACTGACTTTCAAAGGAAGATTTTATTTCCTCAAAAGGTCTAGCAAAGCAGTAAGTTTGAAAGAGAGACACACAGACATACAGACAGACAGCTAGGTAGGAAGGAAGGTAGGCTGATTGATTTACTTGGTCTGATTTGAATTCTGCTGCAGTGAATAAAACTTTAGGCCTCTTTCAGTACAAAAAAAATTCATAATTCTTATGGTGGGGTCCCCTATCAAAAACAGACCTTCTAACCCTCACAACATAGCTGTGGGACTTTTGGCCTCTGATCCCATCTCAAAGTCTCAGGGTCTAACCTCACAATCTCATGATTTTCTTTAGTGAATGAAAATGTTGATGAAACACACTCCAAATTTGGTTTAGTTTTACATTTTTACCCCAATTGAGAAAACTTTCCAGTATGTCATAAGCAAAATTTTAAACTGCAATGATGGACCCACATATGCATCCTAGCTATGTTCTATAAACTTTGAGTATTGCCCTTAGGGACACAAAATGACACTGAGGTAATTGTAGCCTAACTGTTAAGGAAGGATTTTTCAACTTAATCCTTGAAATATTAAGGTTGGTGATGCATATTCTCATGGTGACCAATCATGGGTAACTAGCTAAATTTTTTGGCTCTGGTACAGCATGACTAAACCAGTCAATGAATTTCAGAAAGCATAAATTAGTGGGCAGAGGTATTGAAAAACGCTGCAAATTTCTGATAAATCCAGTTTTATTTTACTTTCTTTACTTCATATATACATTGAAAAGTTCTCCATATTGTGAATTAAAAAGGTTTTCTCCGCTTTATGCAGCTGGCCCTTTGGGCATTGGCCTAAATGGCCTGACCTCCCGGCCCATCCCTAAGCAATGCTTTTTCTTAGTTTACTTCTCTAATTTTTCCTTGGTTTCCCAAACTAAATTTAAAAAATTCTCTGACATTCTCACTGCTATTCAATGTGAATCATTCTTACAAGTAATAAAAAATAGCTAAAGGATACAATTTATAGAATTCTCTTACTTTTTCCATGCTGTACTTAAACTTTTGATTGGTAATGGAAGAACGCATGCTAACTGGCTAACTGGGAACATGTGTGCATACCCAGATATACACGAATAGACAAATAGTTTTCAAAATAGCTGGTATTTTCCCTTTGTTCAATAATAACAGCTATTTATTGTGGCTACCTTGGGCTAACTACAATAGCACTAGCATATTCTTCCCAGGTTCATGCTGTTATATACAGCTTAGCTAAAGGTCTCATAAATGCATGTGAAAATAACCTTTGCAAACTTATACCTATGTGAGGTGTGACTTGAGAGGGAAAGTTTAAAGGTACAAGTTCAAGGAATCAGAGATATAATATGGACAAAAATAGTAGTTACAGTAGTGCCCCACATATAAGAGACAACCTTTTTCAATTGTAGGTGTGATGCATTTCTTACAAAAGGGGATATAAACCCCAAATCATGTTATACAATTGATCAGCCAAGTAGTATGCACTGTGTAGATTGATTACTATACTGCAAAGGCAGAGGTCTATACAACATTAATGCAATGTTATGCCTTTCCAAGTGGTAATGTATAAAAAGTTTTTTTAATAAGAAACAAGCATTATTTCAGACATTCACCAGTTTCCTAAAAAAGAAGGCATTGTTTTGAGAAAAGGCCTGAGTTTCTCAATTGTATGTCTCTTATACACAGGAAACTACTATATAAAGCAGATTATACTATGGACTGCTTAGGGGCAGATCATCATGAATGCTGAGTTGGGCTTTTACTTAACAAAAATGTTGGGAATTCAGTTATTGAATTCTGGCCAATAACAGATAGAATAGCTCTAGTAAAATTTAAATTCTGAAAAACAGAATTCAAGGATGGCCCTTTCTACCACCAAAATAAATAATAAATTATTAGCTACTGTTTTTCAAAAAAATATGTCCACCTTGGTGAGGTGTATGAGGTGATTAGCTTTATTTAGGGTTCTAAATAACCTCCTTCCTCAGGATATCCAAAAATATCTCTACTTTTCTCTATTCTCCTCCTTTATGAGCTATGGTTGATCAACTTGGGGTCTCTCCTATGATACTTATCTTGAACCACTCTTCTTGCTACAGAAAAAGTACAATCTCCTTTTAGTCCTTCTCCTCTCCTTCAACACCAATCTTTTTCCTTAAAAATTCTTAAATTGAAAGACATGATTTATCACCATATATTCTAATTTCTCTACAAGTCTCTTAATAATCTCTTGTCTTTTCAATTTCACTCACTTCCAACTTAGCAGTTCTGTACATACTCATGAAAATCGTCAGGCACTTAGATGTGAAATTTTCCAATTCTTTAAATATATGTTTATGTATGGCATCAGATCTATAAAATACTTAGATAGTGATATTATACCTATATTTTAGCAATGTATGGATATAGGCAGTAATATTATACCTATATACCTTATTTTCTCAAACAGAAGCTGTCCTCAAATCAAAATTGTAGTTGTTGATGAAACATAAAAGCCGCATTTAGAAACAAGACTGGAGTAGATGCCCTCAACACTTTCTGAACACTTTCTTTACGTGGTTTCTGCTATTGCAACAACACAAAAAGTTTCAAAAACTAAAACATTTCAATTTCAAATATTTTACACAGCTTTAAGGACATTTGAATAGAATGTAGTGGGGGTAACAAATCTGCTGCAATGGCTGAAAAAGTTAAAAGCTACCCTTGAATACAAGCAGAGCTCAAATAGAAGCCACAATTTCAGAAAAAAGGCTAATAGAAGCTATGGTTTCTATTTGAGAAAATATGGTTGTAGAAATCTGTAACTTATTTCACTTTTAGATGCATCTGCTAGACTTGCGCTTTGTTAAGTTGATCTTTTACTTGGGGGGGGGGGCTCTCTCTCAACTATTCTATCTATTAGAGAACTCCCTTTGACTGATATAACTAAATGCATGTCGGTTTGGCTGTAGTCTGGTGTCTGGTGGGATTGCCTTGGGAATTGGGATCCATACTCAGGGCAGTCCTTCTGGACTGCACCCAAATTCATCACCCTCTCTATGTTCTGTAAGATACTGTTTGCATTAGTTAGCCTATGGTATAGTTGTATTCTTGTAGTGCCTGTATTAGTATTATCACATGATTATTCTTCTATTTCGTGTAGGTAATTTTACTTTGGTGTATGTATGAGTTTAGGTATGTTTGCTAATAATGAATTTAAAACTATACTGTCTGTTCTTAGGGTATTCAGCTTTATTTTAAGTGCTTGGTTTTTAAGAAAATACTGACATTGACAGTCAAACCTTTCAAAATAAATGTCACACAGGCTAATGAGTCAACAAATTCAATCTTTGCTTGTGGCCCTTGAAGGACTAACGAAATATCGTAACTAGAATATTCATCAATAACAAAGGTTTAAAGTCAGTACAATCACTTGGGTCTCCCTCCTTTGGTATTCACACAACTATGGAAGTTGTTCATTCTCTAGCAATAGGTTCTGCTCACCATGCCATATTGTAAAACTCAAGCAGTTACTTTTGAAATACTTCTTTATCTCCTATAAGTACTTCTGCACTAACTATATATACAAAATATACATATATATATATATATATATATATATATATATATATATATATATATATATATATATATATATATATATATATATATATATATATATATATATACACACACACACACATATACAGAGGAAAAAAGAAAACAGAAGGGGGTTCATTGGGATTGGGCTACTATGACTGTTATGCTATATGTAGCGTCTTTCTATGGGTTGTCATTTTTTCTAATATGACATATCAAATAGAAGATTCATCTAATACCATTTGGTAGCATATTCCTTTGATTAATGCAACATATTGATGGAGTATTCTGGCAACAAAGCTGTGTAAGTTTCTTGAAATCAGGTTAAGGATGACCTAAACATTTGCATAAAATATTCCTTTTTCTTGTCAAATTACTTCAACCTGGTTTTGCAGTTTATAGAAGGGATAATACATGAGGAGATATACATGCAAAAGAATGGAATCTTTGCATACACACATAAGCAGTAAAATCTGTGCGCTTCAACCTCTATGGGGGTTTGTCAAGATGTTCAACTAACAAAACAATTCATTTACAGTATATGATTTTTCCAAAAACCTATGGAGTATCTCTCAGTTATTCATACATCCTCATTTTATAGTCATTACCTACATAATCAAAAGTTGTTCAACAGTTGTACATAAAGGCAAAAATTTTTCATCAACAACGTTGGTTTGCAGTAAAAACACAACACAAAAATAGACAGTCCTGTTACTCAATCAGTGCTTTTTAAATTCTCTCTGTACAAGTAATGTATTATTCTCAAGCATCTCTCACACAAACAACAGTAAAACTTTGATTGACACAAATTTTGCACAAATTTAATGAAAAGAAGCACTAATTTCGATAGATTATTTGCAGAAAGTTTGAATTACAAAAGGGCATTTTGCTTAGGGGACTGACAAAATTTGGTCAAATTACATAAAGTTCGAATTACAGGAGTTCTGATTATGAAGGCTTTCTTGCAAGGGTTTGTTAGAACTTCAAAGGGCATGAGACCTTTGTTCGAAATAGTAAAAGTTCGAATTACCTTCTGGGAATGAGAAGAGAAAGCATGTCCCAGATCATGCTTTCGAATGCTTCTACCCGAAATATTTCACTGCACATGCATCCATTTGCCCAAAGATAGAAGTTAATGGATCATTTACTTACTGAAATCTTTATCCACTAATGTTGATAGATCTCGGTTACCGTCTCCCCAGCCATGGCTTTCTACAACACTGAGGTTCTCCACCCGCCAAGCTCCCTGTGAAAATAATGTTGAAAACTGTTTTACTTAAAAAACCAAAACGAAGAGAACTTTGCAAGGTTGTTTCAACGACGCAACGAGTTCATAGTCTTCAACAGATACTAGCCTGGCTTTCCAAAGGTCTCACTTCATTTAGCGATTGGTTCCTCAGCTTTTGAGTAATAAACCTAAGCATAGCGACATTGATAATGCTGAAATCTGGTCAGGCTTACACAATGCCCGTTACCATTGAAATAGGTTGGCACTCGGGTCTGCTACTTCTCCCACCATCTACAACTACATGCAAATAATGCAACGCTATACAGCATTTTCAAAGGTTGAGGACGATACCAACTAGCGTATGGACACTTGCCGAGAATTTTCCACTCGGAACTCCCGAACTTATTGACGAAGTTGTAACGATGCAGATCAGTAATTCGTCGCGTTTCGCACGACGTGTCCACGTTATGTGGAGGCACTTGTTTGAGGCTGTTGAAAATGTTGAAGTACAACATCTTCAAGTTTTTTTCATAAAGAATCAGTTTATAAACAACCTAGTTCAAGAAACGCTTAGAACTAAAAGGAATGAGCTAATAAGTTTTAAACAAGGGACACAGTAGGCAGATAGCGGAATAGGATGCGAAAATTTTTTTATGTCTTGGCTTTTACTTTGTGGGCAGATGCCTAGTGATCCCAAATCATACCATTTACGATCATTTAAAGACGTATAATACTGATTACCTGCCCTCCAATGCCAAAAGTCACTCTTTGATGAGGTAAAATTTCTAATTTCATCCCATAACTTCCGAAGCCTCGATTTCCAACTTTTTATCAAACAAGTATCCATAGAAGTACATAACAAGACCAAAATCAATATAAAAACTGTCATCAATATATAGAGGAGGTTTTTAGCTTTCAAAAAAGTGGTGAATCATTGTTAGGAACTTTTAGGAAAAACATATTGTAGCACTTGGAAGATCAACACCCAGCATCATTTTTGGTCTTTCAACTATTCAACAGCGAGCGTCAACCCAGGCACGTATCTGCAAGAGGAACACGGAGGGGCAGTGCCTACCCAGCAGAGAAATTTTGCAAAGCCTCCCCTTACCAGACCTATTGACATTATAATCAAAAATGATTTTTTGGACTGTTCGAACATTCTTAAAAATTTATTTCCCCTTGGATAGAACTTGTGCTATAGAAAAATAGTTTTATTGGTTGCAAAGGAAACCAATGAACTTTTCTTTCTCTTGTCAATTATTTTGAAATAAGGTTTTTCATTTGACAACAGGAATCTTTTTAAATAAGTAGGTTTTGTTCAGAAATTGAATCCTTGTGGATGCAAAACAAACTCTTCCAATAAATGTGATTTATTGTTTTGGCAGGAAGAGTCAGGAATGCTAAGGGGCTAAACGCATTTTAAGTTGTAATAGACGGAGGTGTTTCGAAATGGAAGACAGTCCTCTCACAAATATTGTCAACATTAATATGAGCCATAACAACTTGATTACCCAAATGGCTTCAATCGACATTTTGCTACTTCACGAAAGTAATCTACATTGGCTTAAAATGCTAGATATTTGTCATTGTATGCAACCTGCAAACTACTTTTATCGGTCTCAAGTTCAAAGCAAGTTTGTGGAATATCGTTCATCCATATTGAAAATAGTGAAAAAATGATACCAAAATCCACAGTCCCACCATTTCAAAATGGAACGCACTCTGGCAATAACTTTGTGACAAGAAACCAATGCCTTTTCTATATTATTTTTGGTCATTTTCCCACCCTCTCGTTTATTCCAACCCTCCAAAGTAGGTTTTGAGGGTTTTCCAGCCCCCAGACTATCCCAATCCCCCTTCTATTAGGCGCCAAAGTGAAAGAGATATTTCTTAGTAATATTTTTTGCTATAGAAATAGTACTGTTTGGAAGGGTCATGGCCCCCGGTCCCCTGGATTCGCGCCTGAGTTTTATATACCGGCTAAAAAGTCAAACTTAGCTTCACTGCTCTGGAATTGTGGAATCTGGTGTCTGTTCACACGCAACAATAACCATGAGGCTAAACGGTATACCTGAAGATTTAGATTAGATCTATGGAAAAAAATTAGGTTTATGGACCTTTTAGCATGTTGTTTGACTCAATGGAAGCCTCTGCTAACGTCTGACGCAAGCTATCAAATAGGCCAAAACTATACGATCTGCATATTTACTACTTTCGTCATGCGTTGTCGGAGTTGGTTCTAAAAACGCATTTTTTTATTTGTCTTTATTTATTTTTAATTTTTTAAACATGGTGGTCCCTCAGATATAAAGGTCTTTTTTACAGAGGACCATGTGAAAAAGCTAACACATAAAATTCATGATACATGCTTATATAATAGATAAAAACCCTTACAACTTGAAATGACAAAGAATCAAAAAAGAAAAGAAAGCAAACAATTGAACACGAAAATTTCTTACTGTTTTATAAGCATGGGTTTTAGTTTCATTTTAAATGAAAACTATTAGTTTTTTTTACAATCGTTAAAGTAACGAAGTCCAAACCATGGCCCCCCCCGTAAGAAAGGCCGTTTTGTCCATGTTTTTTTTTAGTTGTGGTTTGAAAATTGAAGACTATTTTCAGGAACTGCAATACATTGGACATACGGTACGCGTTAGAAGAAGTATGCTGCTGAGAACTACCGTGATATTTGGATATTTGATTTGACTGTTGTGCGTTCTTCTATCGTTCTGAAGTCTTTTATCGCACCGACCGAAAATTTAGTCGCATTGTGTGCCTGCGACGCCGATGTAACGAGTTTTGTCAAGTGTCCATACGCTAGTTGGTATCGTTCCTCAACCAGTTCCAAACTCTTTATCGCGGTTGCTACCAAGGAGAATCAACCCAATGTTATAGAAGAGCCCAAGGCGCTAGATGTCCAACTCAATCTGCCAGAGTGAGGCAATATTTGTTTTGGCGGCTATTTTACATGGTGGCAAAAAGATTTTTCGCCAGTACTGAGCCCTTATAACTTGGTAAAAAGTAAGTGCCGAGTTTGTGAAGTTCTCAACAGATTTTTAGCGTGTAATGTTGTGAGTCGTTATTAACCATCTCTTATCTCCTCAATTTAGAATGAATTTTGACGATTCGTGTATTTATCGCGACGTTTCAAGTAATTTAAGGGTAGCAGTTGCTGCGGTGCGCTTTGTGAAATTCTAAAAATATGATTAAAAACTTTTTTGTAACGTGGCAGTGAAGCCACTGGCAATTATTTACATTGTTTTTGCTTTAAATACGAAGCTAAAAATAATCTTTCCCTAGTGTTTTTTTTGTGATTTTAAGACTCCGAGCTCAGCAGACCCAACTATGAATGCAGACTTAGGTTGTCTGCTTTTTGCTGCTATTGAGGCAAACATATAAGATATGTCACGTTGTTAGGTTTAACAAGTGAAATTGGATCGGATCTTTTTCAGAAAATGGTTAAATCTGGCTCTACATATGGATGCACAAATCGCTTTTCTATAAACGGCATTTCATTTCATAAATTTCCCCAAAAGGATAAGGGCATTGACCTGAAAGAATTTAATATTCTTGAAACGCTTCTTTTACTTCATGTGAGGTTTTACAATAAATAATACCATAAAATTCGCTATAAACAAAAGATAACAGTGGGCACCAGCTATTTTTCATTTTAGGCCTAATCACATGCCCGTCATCTAATGTCGTAAAGTTCTTCCTTTGATAAGACTAACAAAATTGAAAGTTTTTAAGGTTATTAGAGTGAATACTGCATCAAATGTAATTGAAATCGCAGTTAAAAACTTACTCATCTTGTAATGAAATGTTTGCAAAACACTTTATTTCAACAAGACAGAAGTATACCGCAGCAACTACCACCTCTAAAGTACTTGAAACTTCGCGTCAAATGCACAAATTGCTAAAATTCAAACAAAATTGAAAGGAAAAGAGACTATTCATACTAACTCACCACTTTACAAACTTAAAATCCGTGCAGAATCATGAAATCAGCGCCTACTTTCCAACAAATTATAAGGGCTCAGTACTGGCGATAATCCTTTTTGCCACCATTTAAAATGGCTGCCAAAGCAAAATTTGCCTCACTCAGTTCAATGTGCAAACCCCTGAGTTGGACATCTAGCGCCGTCGGCGCATCTATATCATTGAATCAACCTATCTCAACTTGATATTGAGGACAAATGGGCAACGCAGAGTGGGCTGATGGGGGGGGGGGACAATAGGATTCGAAAATTTGTTTTCTGTTTTGGCTTATAATTTGTGGTCAGATGTGTAGTGACCTCAGACCATGCCATTTAAGATCATCATGAAGACATAAATACTGCATAACTGCCCGTCAATACCAAAATTCACTTTCTGATGAAGTGAAATCTAGAATTTCGTCACATAACTTCTGAACTCACGATTTCCAACTTTTTATCTCACAAGTATCCATAGAAGTTCGTCACTAGACCAAAATTTTACAGACATTCGAGATAAGAAGTCTAAATTGTCTTTTGAAGGTCGTACAATTGAGATATACCTAAATCATCACAAAATCTCACAATTTTGATCGAATTCTTGCCTATTTGGTCAAAAAAAACTTCTGTTGTTGCCGGCTGTCAGTATATCAACATATTTGGAAGCTCAACACCCAGCATCATCTTTGGTCATTCAACTATTGAACAGCCAGCGTCAAAGCAGACACGTATCTGGAAGGGGAACACGGAGGGCAGTGCCCACATAGAAGAAAAATTTTTCATAGTCTCTCCACTTACAGAACTAATGACAAGGAGATTTCCATAACCAGTTTTTGTTTAGAAGTAAAAATCCTATGATTTATGATTCAGGCAGGAAAAGTTAGGTATGCTAAAAGCAGGAAGTGTCATCGGTTGAATGTGTCGGTTTGAACTTGAAGCGCCAAAAGTGTTTTGTGAAGGGCTAAGGCCACTAAACAAAATAAAGTGGCGCCTTCTTTTAGTGGCAATGGATGACTTATTGTTAGGAGCTACGTAAAAATTGCGGTTTCATGACGGAAGCATTTACTAGAGACAAGCATGGATAGGGAATTGTGCTGCATATTGATAGGATAATGGCATACTTTGAGAAATCAACGGGACAAAGACGAAAGGAAAAGATGGCCGACCCCTTGTTAAATTTGGGTAAGTTATTCGATGTTAGTCAAATTATAAGGGTTGGTTTTCCCGCAAATTTTAATGCATAATATTAACAGGCATAATAAATAGAGTGGTGTGAGAGGCTATTTTTGTAAAAATTCGGTGATAGGGATTCTTAAAATCCGCCTTTAAATGCTAGGTATTTGTTATTGCATGCAACGTGCAAACTACCTTTATTGGTCTCAAGTTCAAAACAAGTTTGTTGGTCAGGAAGCTGCATACTGTAAAACAATTCGGCTTTTTTACAGTAACAAAGATATATAAACAACAATTAATAAATCAAAGGGTACAATAAAATGACAAATTAAAGCAAATACATTTAGTTACAAGCGTTCAAATTTCATCAATGTTCAATGGCTGCAAGCGGCACACGATAAATCTGTGAACGGCGACGATAATTAGTACAATAAATGGCAACGGCAATCTTCAATACTTCCACTCTCACGATTCTAAAGGCTTCAACTAATGGCGACTTTTACGACTTCAGCCTACGATTCTGTTTTCCACATCTTCCAATAACGACTTCTCATAACGACAAGAACAGCACACCCATATTACACTAACAATAGATTTACCTTTAAACAAAGACATGATGACAGCAACTATGGAGATTGAGTGTGACACAACAGTACACGTTTTTTTATAAGAAAAAAGTTTATAAGAAAATGAGGTTCAAATCGTCAAAATTTTAAGAAAATCGTAAGAAAATCACGAGGCTCAAATTCCAAAATTTAATGTTTTTATAGGCCAAAAATAGGTAATGTCGTCGTTATTGTATTCAAAATGTTAAAGATGGAATTCAAATTCAAGTATACAATAGTATTAACGAAAGTGTAAACCACTCTAGCCAGTATATTTCAGCAAAAGTTAAGAAAAATTTAAGAAAATCTGAGGCTCAATTTCGGGAAAAGTTAAGAAAATTGAGGCTCAGGCAAAATAGTGATTTTCTTATATAAAAAAACGTGTATGCATGTGAATGGCTACTACAAAACAGAACCAACAGGAACAGAAACAACACATAACACATCATTACATAATTAAAAATAAAAGCAAAATTAGTACTCTAATAATACTGTCAACATCGCAAAATGTACCAGCAATTAAAAATATCACTCAAAAAATTTTACTCTGATTGCTAGTTACTTATGGGTCGTTTCCGTGTGATTTGTGTTTCTACCTAAAGATCATACGTAACTGCGGAGGAGCAGAAATAAAGAAGAAATTGAAGTCATCCATTCCAATTCTAACCAATGGCTTGCCGAAAGATTTTTGAGTAGGGGGGACGTGTAGTAACAAGACTTTACCAACAGGCCTACTGAATGTTCCAGGACTACTGACATAGAATGATCGATTACGGACAAGTAATAATCGCAACGCAAGTATTTACCGATAAGCTGTAGAATTAACGAAGATTTTGGCAAAAATGGGAGTGTGACACCCCATGCTCCCTCCTTTGGCATGCCCCTGCTTCTAGTTCATTTGGTTAAAAAAGTTCAAGGAGTAGACTCAAGGGCTTTTTTATGATAAAACTGATGTATGCAGCTCCAGTGGTGGCACCAGGAGAGGGCTAGAGGAGCTATAGTCCAAGAAGTTGGAACATGCTAGCTCCCCGTCGGAAGGTGAAAAATCTTTTTCTGAGATTTTTGGCATTTATAGTTCCCAAAAAACCATATTTTAGCTCAGTCGTATATTGTACCTGCTGTGTCTTGATTGTGTGTCACAGTTGCGTTTGAGATCTCTTCATCCCTATTTGGCAGACCTGTAGATATGGATATATCACATTGCTTAAGGCTTATTTCCATGAGGCGAATTTCGCTGCGAAGTCGCTTTTTGGGCAAAATGCGAACGTTTTGTCAGCAATCCTTGGAATGCAACAACAAGGAGAGGAAATGCAGAGCATGGGAAAGGTAAGTTTTTGCTGATAGTTTATCATATTCACTTAGGATGGGGGTGATAGAAGTTTACGAAACTCTACAAACTGTATAGCCTTCATTTCAAAGAGAGGAACTAGTCCAATATTATAAAGCATTTCTTAAGCTTTTACCATATAATCAACCCATTGTAGCTGACCCAGAACGGCACATAGAGTTCATTGACAAGTGACACGATTATGATTTAGGTCTTGATAAAATCTTAGCAATAAATGATATATCACTGGATTTGTCACATTTTAGGAGTCATCAGCCTTTGACAAGGAGGCAGTAGCTTCAAAAGCAGTAGCTTCAAAAGCAGTAGCTTCTTTTTCAGTATAAGCAAGTTTCGAGCAGACACCACCATTGAATATGTGCGCCAAGATATGAATTTCTTCAAGGATTCGCGGCGATTTCTCTACGAAGTCGCAAACTTCACAGCGCATGCGCAGAATTGTTTCGCTACGAATTCGCAGCGAAATATTCGCCTCGTGGAAATCAGCCTTTATGCTTTTCATCAAGACTGAATCAGGGTCGTGCATCTTCATCTTTATACTAGACGATTTTAATTCAAAATCAAAAGGAGGCTAAAAATAATTGCATTTCCCGCCAAATTGAATAGTCTCGATATCAAGCTCTAATGTGTAAGCACTAACGAGAGGCCATGAATGTTTCATCATTAACTGGAAGCTATTTTTGGGAGTTCAAAAGGAGGTATGTCAGTTATCATCTACCCTTTTTACATATAAGCTAGAGGGCAAGTCAAGGAAAATTAGGGAAAGTCAGGCAAACCTGCAATGGTCAAAGGAAAATGGCACTTTCGTTATGTATGTCAGGGAAAGCATTTCATTTTTGATCATCACTAAAGTACATAAGCCTTTAGTTTACACTTAAGTTTGCCCTTTACCATGTTTTATCGTTATCTGTATAAGTGGATTAATCTAGGACAAACTTTGCATGGCTTTTTCATTTTTCATTTACAACCCCTAGTCAAAGGTATTAGTAGCAACGTACTAAAACTTAGCTAAAAATAGTGGCTCTCAGCTGTTAAGGACTGAATGATGACCCCATGAATCAGGGGGACAGGGATTTTTCTTCAGACAAGTCATGGAAAAAATATGCTTTCACCAAAAATGTCAGAGACTTTTTGTGCTTTTTAGTAGAAAGTTATGGGAAATTTTACAATAAAATTCCTTATAAACCTTGTGCAAGACTCCCCAAACAACTTTGGGCGTAGTGCCCCGCAGATGCAAAAGAACGGACATAGAGAATCTTGTCATCTAATAAATAAATTATTGTTTGAGAAGAGATAACTTACAGTTGCAAATGATCCAAGGCCTTGATAGCTAGTAGTTTGCAGTAAATTTTTGTCGCTTACAACATTTCTCTAGACAATTAATGTAAAAGTGATATATATTCCCTTTGTATGTCTTTAAGTAAAAGCCTTGATGGATATACTACACAGTAGCACAACCTTTCAAATGCTTCACAGACTGGCAGAGAAAGCAAGCTTTAACTACAGAGAATGAAGCCTCATTGACTTTCCCGCCTTCTTTGTATACGAATGTCGGCAGTATTGCGATAGTAGTAAGCATGAGGTGTTAAAGAAGAAAGAAGGTTTGAATAAATAGCATTGAAAGCCAAAGTTGAAGGGCTTTCGTACAGCTTTGGTATCTAGGACAATTAACTAGGATTCTTTTGCTTAAAGGCATTCGTTTTCCTCAAGGCAGAAAGTCGCATTTTATATCACAGTTACAAAAGCGCTCTGGCAAATATTTGGTTGGTATTAGTGGTTATGGTGAGTGTACCAGCTCCAACTTAATCATATACAGTAATCTCTACCTTTGTAGTTGTAAAATTGGTGCCCCTCTCCTTCACTGATAATAGCATGGGGAGGGAAGCTAGGCTCCCAATTAATTGCTTCAGAACTAGCGGTTCTTCTAGAAATTTTGACGAAAATAAATGTAGTTTTGAGCTACATTCATCATGCTCATAATTTTTTGAAAAAGTTGACGATCATTTAAAAGAATAGCTTGTAGTCTAGATTGCAGGTACTCTCTTAGATACCGATCAATAGGAGGGGGGCTATAACCATCGAGCTTTAAAGATACATAGCTTTCGATCGGGGCATATTACTTAACGAGTACAACGGCAGTTATTTGCTAAATTTATCGTAATACCCATTCTTGAAGAAATATTAAGAATATCTCAATGCAAATTTTGCACCGGGTTTTTTTCTGAAGGGTGGTAAAAATGACCTAAATGGGCCTATATTTAGCTGAGATACATTTGTTGTCAAATTCCAGACTTGCTATTGACCAATACGGGAAAGAGAATTTTACTGTGATCAGAGCTCTCCATCAATCGAAGATGTGGAACCTATGTTGATCTGCTATGACAATCAGTCCAGGGGTAGAACTTTAATTAGAAGTAACAATGCCCATATCAATTCACGCATTTGCTGGGAGTTGATGTGCGAATTAAAATAACTGTAAGTGACTATATAAATAACTATGCTCGGTGGCTAGTAGTTGCAAAACAACTTTGGGTAATTCCAGTTCTAAGTAAACCAAATGCAGGTCTGTTTCCAGCCTTTGCGCGGCTTTTTCCCAGGCAACTATAAGCCATTGGCCAAAATTTTCTCGTTTTATGTACTACCTTATCTAATTAATGTTGATAGAATCCCAACTGGCCTTGTGTGGGCTTTCCAGCAACTGGAAAAAGAGAGTAACAAAAATTTTCCAAAATGTACGTCTGTTACTGTGTAAGTGTTCTCCTGTGGTATTGGAAATTAATCACAGGAAAAATTTTGAATAATAGTGAAGAGAAGAATGAATAAGCAACTCGACCAGAGGACTGCTTGAAGCATTCATTTAAATTTCATCTAGGATCAAGTGATTCCTAGATTTTCAACTTTCCTTCTGATGCAGCGTAGTCTTTAACTGTGAATATTCATGGGTCTCATATAGAGTGCCTCACAACATTTAGAACCTCAGTTGGGAAACTGCGATGGCTTCTTTTGCCGAATCATAAAAGAGTTAAGAGTCACTAAGTCTATTTGTACATAAATGACTATCGGTGACCTTTAACACCACTCAAGTGTCATATTCTGACACTATTAAACAAGAATTGCTTTTAACACAGCAAAAGCTGTTAAGGCAAATAATTTAACAAGAAAAAACTTGCACATTCACTTTACTATAAATCAACAGCCTTATTTTGATAGGAGCAATAGGTACATAAGAGTTATTTCCCGATGCAATGACTTCTACTGACACAAAATATGAAGTAGCAATAGCATGTAAAGTAGGGGTTCCATGACTCACCGGGACTCGGGAGATTTTCCAGTAGGCCCATAAGAACGCTTTATGTGGACCCACTGAATGCTTCTTCTTTTCTGCTTTTAAAGCATTTACATATTTTTAGAACGCTATTGTTGGCACCTAGAAGCTAGCATTTCCCAGCTCAATGAAGTGCCCACCACACATTTGATGTAAACTAATGCTAAAATATTCTCACATATCCGATACTTCACAAAACACTCAGCAAACATTAACTAGGTGGCTAGAATGGCCTACTTCAATTTTCTTGGGGGAGAACCGGATACGACGAAGACTAGCAAGAGTAGCTTTCAATAATGAACGCACCTTGCTAGCTCAATCATCATAAATTTCATCTGTGCTGAACCCCTGAATCATTGTGTTCTTTGAGATTTTAATTTTTTTCACGATCACTATCATGGGAAAGACATTTTGAATGGTAGTTTAATCAAAATTGACATGGGAATAATTCAATGAGAAAAATCACTTTCCTATGAGATTTTAGTGAAAAGCGATAAACATTTCCTTAGAAATAGGTTAAAGATTGCAAGTACGTATTATTTACAAACTATTTTTTCATACTTCTATTAGCATAAAGCAGAGGAGTAAATATTGTGGACAAATGGAAACAAAGTTCTTGATTTTCTCATGAAGTTCTGTCTGTTAGAATTGATTGATATGAATGTAGATAAACAAAAACTTATCAGATATAACCGAATATTGTATGTTTGCAATTTGAGTAAAAGAAAGCAGTCACCCCATTTCTCCATACAAATTGAAATTTTGCATACTACAAACTACTAATTGCTCAATCTTTCCATATTTACATCAGTCTTTTGGAAGCAACGATATCTTTAACTTTTGCGATCTTAATCCATCTCTCCATTCAAAGAGAATACTACTATTAAGGTGTATCAGCATGCAGTCAGGTTTTGCATACACTTTTTCGGATTTTAATTGCAAATGTTTCCAAGAAAGTTAGTATTTTCTTGGATTATAGAATGATATCGAAGAAAGGTAGAAGGTTTGATGTGATTGTGTGAACGTTTCAGCCGAGAAAAGCAACAAAACAATGTTTAAAGTGGCTGAGTAAAGAAACTCAGATTCTCTTTACCTTGAATCTAAAAGTTAAGAAGTTAAGATGTTGTGATAGTCTAATGTAGAAATGAATTTACCATTCATAACTGGAGCATGAATTAATCCTGTTGAAAATTAAGAGGTGAGGCCGATGCCAGTTAACCTGCTAGGACACGCGTAGAATGCAATAACTTTATCTGGATCCAATCACCTATGTAATATATTGAATTGTAGGTCTATTTTTAATACTTTGAATTGCCTGACGTTGGAGTTTACATCACAAAATTGGCTGTTTTGAATATCTGTGAGTGCACTGCAGGCTGGACTCCAAGCATACGAAGGCTTTCATGTACAAAGGGATCGTAGGAGGCTAATAATTCTTGATGTGAGCTGCAAATACAGACTCAATGAAATGATAGAAAAGAATTCAGCAGAGTTTTGAAATTACTCTGCTTTTCAAAGAGTTTCCTAGTGAAATTATTATCAAGAAAACTTTTAATGCCATGATCAATAAGAAGCCCAAGGGTTCAGTTTGAACTAAATCCATGGACTCCTTATTCATGATAGTATTAACATAACTCTTGAAAATACATCCTCTAAGATAGTCGAGATGCTTTATTACCATTTTGCGAAGTTTTGCATAAAATGTGTTGTAATAGAAAGCTTTGCTTCAATCTTATAGATTATGATACTTGTGAAGAAAAAAAACAGCTGCTTCTTTTGACAATAGATTTTGGAATAGATGTTCTAATGGCCTTATATGATTGAGCAACAATTCTCATTGTTGCTCTCCTCAAACTCATGATAAAAATGATGTGATATAGAGTAATTAAAAACTTGTTTGTCACAGTGAGACAGATCAAAGCAATAAGAAAGCTTCAACGTCATCAACTTTGCGTATGCACGTCTTTCCTTTAAAAGACAATTATATAGGAACTAAGTCAAGAAAAAACACTTAAGAAATACAGGCAGGCTGCGCTTCAGAAGCAAACATTTTGTACGAGAAAAACTTTGAAATAAACTGAAGGTAACATACCCACAACACACATCAGTTACGGGCTTTTACACATTCATGTGCCACAGAACCTGAATATTCTGTCTCACTTGCAGTAACTAGCAAAATTGTTTAATCTAGATTGCTGTTAATCCTAAGAATTTTAAAAAGCCGTTAAGAAGCACCAGCTTTCAATAGACAGTAGGGCAGCAAGACTGGATGAGTGTGTTAGCCACATCTAAATGTAAAGTGGTTGATTATTGGATACACAAGGAAGGAGTTTGGGTGCTTCGATCAGAAATTGTTTGATCACCACGCCTTCTACGTTGGCAACAATTTTACCAATTTTTTTCATAGTGCCATCATAAAGATAGCGAAGGGGGTCTAGGGGCTTGCTCCTAGAAAAACTTTTGCAATTACATTCTCTATAATGCCGGAGAATGCCCCTTTGCAAACATCATTGGAAAGTTTCAATCCATAAACATTGACATAGAAGAGACAATAACAAGATGCCAAATGATCAAGATTCAAAGTTATGGGTGGGCAAGGGCGGGCAAGATCGTTGAGCTGGGGCACTGCCCCCATGCGATCTTCTGGCTTCGTAGCTGACTAGTAGGGAACGCCAGGGGGTGAATACAGAAAGTTGATTTCCTTTTAAAATGTTTAAATACCCATACTGCAAAGGGCCTAGCAATAAAGTTAAACAATGTATCAAAATCATTAAATTAATGTCTAATCAAGGGAAGACAAGTTCAGTGTGCAGAAGTTAGAAACTCTTTAGCATCAACAAGAGCTATGATGAAATCCAAGCTAGCTTTGGAAGTAAATTCATGAAGCAAATGAGCTATGTGGACTCAGCATGCTGATTTGAGTCATTGATGGTCAGTACCCATATAAAGCAAAGAATCAATTATTTAGGAATTCTATGCATAATGAAACAAAATGTTGCCATTCCTTTTCTTTGTGTAACTCATTGTCATTGGGCTCATTCAAAGAAGTTTGCAAAACATGCCCTATCCATTTTCTCAAATTCCCCGAATGTACTAGCCCAGTAAGTTTCCTAAATAATCTAAAATGTTTTCAACTAGAGGGAAAATTGTTGCATTTTGCAGAGAACTCCGCTGTGCATAGCAAATTTAAGTGCATGGAAGGTTGCAATTGTAAACTTTAAGGCTTAAATTTTTACAAATGCTGTTATGCTTGGCTTCCATGTATTTATATTTCGTTATGCAAAGCGGAGATCTCCGCCAAGAGAATTTTCTAGGAACACCCTGATAATAGACTTGCCTGAACAGCCACCCTTACAAGTCTCTCTGCCAACATGTCAAACTTTAGAGGAAGGAAAGAATATAGTTTGAGGAAGCTCTCAAGACAGCTTGTCAAAACCCCGCCCTTAGCTTTGCTTATAAATGTGACAAACGGACCTGTTAGTGCCAAAATAGTGCCAGGGAAAAATGAAGTAGTGGTGACTTTATTGCCATACTTTGAGGAAAGAAGTTGAAATTTGAAATTTGCTAACAGAATTTGAAGAGTTGGCTGACTTACCAACAGTATTTGAAAACTTGGTTGAATTTACGATAGAATTTTTGGCTGGGGATGTGAGATTCTCTTCCCACTGCAGTACGTGCCCAGGTGACATGATGATAATGATGATAGCTTGGTACTAGATATGATCATACAAATTAAAGCAACTACAGAATGTAAAGACCATAAACGTTTTGATAAGATCTAAGTTTGACTATAGACCATAATGAGTAAAGAGCGAGCATTTCAGTACAACGTATCACATCATCAGCTAATGAGCAGAAACCGTTTGGATACTCAGCTCCATAAAATTTGTGCAAGTATTCATAGGGCTAATAATTCAAAAGTAATGCATAATAATCAACAACGCAGGAGGACAACCAAATATGGAAAGATCGCAGATTTTGAAGATAAAGTCGTATAACAAAGATCACAAGGAAACAGTGAATAATATGCAGAGCTCTTTCTATCTTTTCATTGTAGTCACTCTTAAACTCAAAGAAAGAAAAAGAAAGAAAAGATATGATAAGAATGGAAAGTAGAAAAATCAGTGATCAACCTCTTTTATTTACCAATGAAAAAACTGGAAACCCATAACAGTAATATTTACTTAGCTACAGAGAAAGAGGTACGCAGTTGGTAAGTCAAGTGTATAACTGTTTTCTCAAAGATTTAAAATTTAAGAAATTTTGGCTGACACAAGGGATTTTCCAACAGGGTGGTGATTCTTCCAATAAGAAACTGAGATGCGAGTAGCAGAGTAATAAAGGAGCTCTTCACCTCCCAACAGAGGCTACCATGCTCCGCTGGAAGGCCATAGGCCCCACCTCTTTCCTAGCACCACCCCCGTTGATAGTAGCTAATATGCTCTAAATAGAAGGAAATGTAGGAGGACTAACTTGGCAACAAAAGTAATAGACTGGATTCCTATGATGCAGCCCTATTTATATGCAGTATACCGTAACAAAGAGATAATAGGGGGAAGGGTGGTTGAGGGGGCAGCACCAGAAATAATTATGAGGCCAAGTGCATTTAAAAATCAAAGAAGCGACTACTTTTAAGTTATAGCCTTCAAAGCTGCATATTGCACTTTTAAGCAAAGGATGCAAGCACGTAGGACTTGAAGTGTGTATAGGGCATTTGCAGAAAGTCAACAGAAAGAACTGAAAGCATATAGGCAAAAGTGTGACGATTTTTGAAGAAAGCGATTTTTAGCTTCTAAGCAAGAGTTGAGGATCGGTAGTGTCAGGTAAGCTCTTGCACATTTCCTCAAAATGTTACTATAAGCCTTCCACCATAAATCACCTTCTAACTTGTGTCACTCAAACTTTTATTAATTCGAAGAAAAATTCTCATGTCACTTGAAATTCATCAAACAAACCCTAACCAGAAAACCTCTATAATTAAAACCTCTGCATGTCAAACTTATGTAATTCGACCAATTTAGTCAGTCGCTTAAGCAAAAAACTTTTCTAATTCGAGCTCTTTGTAAATAAGCTGGTGACATACGTACTTCTTCTCTTTAAATTATTGCAAAATTTGTTTCATTAAGTATTTTATTGCCATTTTCCTAAGAGTTGTAGTTGAGAAGACTAGCTTGCATGCAAAGAAAAAATTGTATTGGCGAAAATAGCAAAGCACTGTGAGAGACTTCTTTAAAAGGCATTGATGGGATAAGGATACTGCTTTTGTCTGTAGTCCTTTTTTATTGCAAGACCAAAGTAAAGATGAACGTTACATTTCTTAGTAAAAAGCTGTTGAGCAACTTTCTTGAAAGGCCTGCTATGTTTCATTCTGCAGTCGCCTTCATTACTTTGGACTTTTAAACGCTAGATTGTAGAATCCGTATTATCAACATCATCATATCATCACATAATTACTCTTAGTATGACTTTATAGAATTGCCCAACGTATTTACATCCAACGGATTCAAGCTCATATTTTTGAATATGTTTCTACCGACAGTCGTAGTACAGATCATGAAGTTCTTAATAAAGCTGATTTTTCCATAGAATTCTGAACTTTATTCAAATTTCTGATGTGAATGTCAACGTAAATGACTTTATTTTATATACAAATTTGAAAATTGTGCCACTATGGCGCGAAAGCAACAGTGAAAAATTAAATGTCTCGGATTCGCAGATCCTCAACGTTGCAGCTTGGCTTTCAAAGAAATTACAGCCCTCCAAATTTAATGTCCATCTACCATGGCCATCGAGAGATTAGCGAGGTCCCAGAGCAAAAGAGCAGCGTGAGGAACCATTGCGAGCAAAGTGAGGACAAAATTACAGGATTTGTCTACTGTCGATCTTACTTTATGAATCTCCCTAGACCTTTTGACGATTGCATCTGGTTCCCTGACTCACAGACAAATCTTACCACAAACTTCTTCAAAGTCAACGGTTCACTTCACTGTATGCTTTATTTGAAACACTACATGCATCTAATACAAGCAGTTCTGTAAAAAATAAATACGTGTATTACTGCTCAAAAATATTTCATAGCTTTCACGGAAATACATACTTTTTTGTACTAGAAGTATTCTTAAATTGTTTTCGGTTTTGAGCCTTAGATTATTCTTTACTTGTTTTTATATATTGAAGGTGTGACTACGCCTGAAAACCAAAGGATTATATTCAAATCTGTAATGATGTCTTACTTTATCTTAAAACAAAACAAATTTGAAGCTGAATAACAACTATTGTAGCGATAATGCAAAGTTAATCAACAAACAGTACTATAACTCAAATACACAAAAATTCTAATTTTTAATGAAATTTGAGCCTTGCATTATTCCTAAATTTTTCTTAATTTTCAACGATTCTGAGCCTGAACACTCTTATAAACTTTTTCTTATAAAAAAGTGTGCATATTTAAAAAAATGCAGCTTTGATGGTTCTCTCAACAGAAAAGGTATCCGACTCTGCCCTTGTCCAATATTTCAACCTGCTCTCGCAGTGACCCTGCCCTTTAACCCCATAATGAAAAGGCCATATTAATTTTGCAATTAAACTTTGAGCTCATTCCTAGAGCTACTTGCATTTCTATGTTACGATTAGTACGTTAAAATTCAACGCATAGTTAATTACATTCAATTTATGTGCTATCAATGGAAAAGGCCAACGTATTCAAAGCAAATCATATTTCCATGCCGACAAAGAACAAACACAAACAAAGTGCGTCAACTTCAAAATTTCAATTTAAAAGGTATTGTACTATTGCTTACATATAACAAACAGGTGAAATAATAGTCTCAACCTGATTCGCTTTCAATTACATAATTAATTTAATACTGGAAAATTCATTTATGAGAGGAAGGGATTGGTCTTGTCTTTTCAGTAGGTAGTCACGTTACTTTTTTAGCCTTTAATCATATAACTTTTTAAAAAAATTATTAAAAACATGAACTTCATATCTTTTCGCTAGAAAATCAGAGAGAAAATTGACGATGGAATCCAAAACTGAAGGAAAACGAGGGGTTGTCTTTTTCATCCTCCATTCTTATACTTCGTTAGTAGCTCTTTTGACAGTTCCCATTTCTGGCAAACCAAAAGAACGTGCATGCTTTTCTTTGCTTCAAGCAATGGCGGCATCACAAGGAGGACTAGAGGAGAATATTCCCCCACCAGTTGTTTCCAGGACAAATATTCTAGCTCTTCAGAAATCGAAGAGAATCGGAGTGAGGGACCTCTTGCAGCACCTCATTCTTCTTTACTACATACAATGAATGACTTATTAACACGCTAATTAGCACGCTTTCTTCACGTCTTTTATTGAATGCAGTTGTACTGAATTTAAAAATTCTTGCAGTGAAATGGGTATGTTAATTCAAAGGGCTTGACAATTATAAGGGATGGTTTCACAAAGTCCCGCCCAGTCTATGATGGTTGTCACTGCCCCTGGCTTCAACCATCTTGCTTTCTAGGCAACTGTAATCAGTCGAACCATGTATGTCCAGTTTGTTCGCAACAATGCACGCAAATTTTTCTGCTACAAAATTGCATTAAACGACGTGATATTTAGATGAAGAACGGGAGATCTAGAAACTTACCCAAAAATAGGACCTTCCAAAAGAAGAGGGTATTTTTGGAAAGTATAACATTTCTACTCATATGTGAATTTCTGTCCCGAAAATTTAACATCAAAAATATTGGTGTAAAATATAATAAGAATGGAATTAAAGGGCGACTTCTATAGCTTTTTTAACAAAATTACATCTAGAATGATGCTATATGAGTTGACTTCTAGATCGATATAATGCAAAACTAGAATTGTAGGCATCTTGTAGGAATTCGTAAACCTCTTTAAGTACTTTAGCAGTTTTCTTTAAGTAACACTCAATAGAAGCAAAACTTTGCTTGGCAGACAAATGCCATGAGTAAGTAGTGTTTACAAGCAAACAACGCTAAAATTTGGCGGTTTGAAGATAGCATCTGTGCCTACCCCCTGAGTGCTTTCTCTTCACTCTTTGTAATTTCTGTGATCACCTTCCTGAGAGGAATCATGTTGAACGGTGTAATGATTAATTGTGACAGAGATTCATTGAATGTCATTCAATCTGTTTCTTTCACGATTTGGTTCCATACACTCATTCTATCTTGCATAGTAGAACCCGTTATTCTCAATACAATACCAATAGATGAAGCAAGGCTTTGTAAATAGTGCGAGGCAGTTCATTCAGGCAGCTGCGTTTTGCATGCAAATATTTACATATTAAAACGAACTTCAACGTCAACTACACAGTGGTAACCAGCCTACGGATCAATACAACATAAAAAGACAGTTCTCTTCGCAGAAACTTGAAAACAAGGTGAGTAAAAAAAAACATTTTCATCCAATCGTTATAATATTTCTAAAAGCAACAAAAAGCAATTACACAATGCAATGATAAAATGAAGCAAAGTCGTTGGTACCTTCGCAATCCCTAACTGTTTACATGCAATGGTTGTTTTGACTACTAGCTAATTGGTATTACATTGATCAATCATAGTGGTATACAAGCTGAATTCTACTGAAGCTAAAAAGCACATAGAAATCGGAAAGCAGTCTTTCTTGATGTAGATAACATTACAAATGCAACTTATTCCTAAATTTGTTTTCTTGTTGCAATACTTTTTCTGTTCTCCTAAAAATATGAAAAGATAAGTAACTGGCAAATAATGGAAAAATCATGAAAAAATGTGAAAGGAGTATCAAGCTTAGTAGAATGAGGAGAATATAAAAAATTTATGTAATTTGGATGGTTGATAGCAAAAAAGAATGGTTTGGTCAATCTGTCGTTACTGATTAACAACATGAAGAATTGTGTCTACTTATGTGTGCATACAGCCAGTTATGGGGGCCGAAACCATTCAAATTTATTGAAATAATTCCTATAAGGTGATAATTACTTTCTTTAACGTTGTCGCCAATACAACTACGCAACAATAACAAACATTTAAACTAATCTAAGCCAACTTCTAAAGCTAATAAACCTTACAATTATTTGCAAGATTACAAGTAAAAACAAAGGTTATAAGATTACAAGTAGAAATAAAAGACGTAAATTATAGAATGCCCAGTGATGGTATGTAGGGTTGGCACAGGTGGCACTGGCAATCAGAGGGATTCGAATTTCTTATTTTGGTTCTGAAGTCTTTCAGGAAAGAAGAGTTTTTGCATAATTAGGGAGTGTCATGCTATAAAGTGACATAATTTAGGTGTTGCCATTAATAAAAACCATGATCGGATTAGCAAAAAGTAGCATTGAATTGATGAAAGGCGGCATCGAATCATTAAAACCTTGCAATTGAATAAAATGAGTTATGGAAGTAAATTTAGTGAATCCCACAGTGCATTTTACTAGTTCATCCGAGCAAGCGTTTCTTAATCAGGTGCCAAAAATCACATTCCAGGAAAAAGCTAGGGAGGCTATCACAGAGATGGACGTTGCAGCTCCAAGAATAGGGTCAGGTTGGTATGGGCAGCATTTATTGTGCAAAGCTGTTTTTATCGACCTAGCAAAGAGAAAAGGTCAGAGACAATATATAGGAACAAATATGCAAAAAGCAGCAAAGAGACAACAAGACTGTTCTAAAACTTCTGCACAAAAATGAACCCATGTACAATGGCATCGCCAATTTGAAAGGAGCCCACCTGGAACTCTCCCCAACCTCCCACCTGGGCACAATGATGCTGGTAACAAGCCCTGTTCATTTCCTCCTCTTGTGGTTCTTCTTTGAGACATAGCTATTGACATTTGAGAGAGGTGAAATAGGAAGCATTGTCATATGGTGTCCGTGTTTTACAAATGTTTCACGAAATGTTTCATAGTTTGGCCATCTTGTTATTTCACAATGTTGACGAAAAATAAGTAACACGAATGTTTGACGATCATGAAACATTTCGTGTGACATTTTATGTTGTTTGACAATGTTTCCTAGTTTAACATGATGTGTCAGGCAATTCAGCGCTAAAAAGTTCCATGTGCAGTAGTTCTTTTAGGCTTGCGTGATAACAACGACGAAGTACACAGATCGGTGGACGAAACACGACAGTTCAGCAGTTCACACAGAAGTTCAGGAGCCTTCATCTTCACCTTTAACCATTTTCATGTTGACTTGTGTGTCTTCTATGGCACAACGATAGTCTTACTTTGCAAGGCCTCTTCGTCTTCTTTTCTTCGTCATTCCGGGCTTCTAACAACAATATATCGGCAACTGCTTTTTACTTCATCTCCATTTTAGGCTTGATTTCTTGCATCAATAACACTGGTCCACACATAAGAGTTTTCGGTGATCTTTTTTTATCTGATTTTATACCATTCGAGCACGGAGAATCCAAATATGAATGAGTTTTTCATATTAGCTCAAGATTTTTCAAAGTATGTGACCGTTATTTTAAACAAATTTATCCAAAATATACTTCTGGTATAAATTGATATAAGAAAGACGTACTGTAAAGAGCCTTTTGGGTGAAAAAGTGTTCTAATAGCAAATGCTGCACCTTTTTTCAGGATGAACATTTGAATATTTGATTGAAACTATGTAATTTCAGAGTTATTTTGGAATAGAACGTTATGAAAATACTGCGCAAGCTATGTACACACATAATTCTACACACAGTAAATAGTCGATACTACAGAACTTAACCAGAGCACGAAAAAGCGGCAACATTTTTAGACATACTAGTATGCCCAAATATGCTCTACGTATTGTATTTAAAAAATCAGTTCAACTTGCTGCACTTACTTCTCAAGCCTTCATTATATGCTTTCTGAATTCAACTGTTTGTTAGATCTTTAGTATGAGTCTGCGTGTAATACACTGCTTGATTGAGTGTGTTAATGATTTACAGAGTGTGTATGATTTGAAGAGTAATTGGTTCATCTATCATGTTCTGGTATCTTTGTGTATGTGTCTCCTTGCCCTATAGTCTTGATTGCGGTTTAATGTAACATAATTGTAGACATTGATTAGAAAAGAAGCAGAGTTGAAATAGCAAGGCGCTTTCCATCCCAAGTCTACGTAACACATATGTGTTGTTGTATTTTACATAACATATTTATATTTAAAGTTAACAACCTTGCCGAAAAGATGTTGCGTTAGCAATCCTGGTGCATATTACTATATCTGCAAGAAGTGCACGTTGAAAAAGAGCAAGCACTCAGTGTCTGACTTTCTTAAAATTAGATATTATCTCTTTTTGGAAGAAAGTTTAGTGATCAAAAAAAGTCATGGGCTCCATACATGTATTCACATGGTAAATTCTTGTATTTAAAACAAGGCTTTTGTAGATATGATTTGTAAAGAAGCTATATGGGTATGCTAGAATACCTTACTTAACATAGAAACATTTGAATCTATAATTCTATAGCACATTTATAGGGTTTTAGAAGTCTTGATGATACAAAGTTTATTATTTTATTGCAGAGCCAGCACCATTAGCAATAATATTATTATGCAAAGACGGGAAAGCTAGAACTAACTTTGAAAATGAATAAAATTTTTGTTTTTAGCACCAAAAACTGACATCGAAACTTGTATCAGATTAATCACTAAACTTTTTAATCACTAAAGTTTGTTCTCCAGTATAATCATTAGCAGCAGACAAATTTGGAGACCCACACTTCGTGTCATAGGCAAACGAAAACACATTCTTCGCTTGTGCAACAATATCGTATGACCAAGTTTCCTAGTTTGGCCCAAGCATAAAACCGAAGGCAAAAGCATATTGCTTTTGGTGACAGTTTGAGAAATGCATGCTGGGATAGAAAGTGAAGCTACATTCTGGGATTTCCTACAATTAATTTCATGACTCTCTTTCGTTCAATGGTGTTTTTTAGTAATTCAATGACACTTTTTATTAATTGTATATCACTTTTTATCAATTTGATGAGAGTTTTTGTTAATGTGATGATACTTTGATCATCCATTGACACTTCTTGCTTATTCGATATTTTTGAACTGTTTGCGCCCCCGCAGCCAGTCATATTTCAAATGAATGGAAAAGTGCCGTGATTAAACGCTCAGTAATTATTCAAACTGCGCGGCAATTAACGAACTTCTCGACATTGTCCAACTTGTGGCCAGTATTCCATAATTTTGTAGTTTTTCGCAGCTGCAATTTTGCAACCCTTTACATTTAATACTGCATATATATGAACATGTGTCTCAAGAGCAATACCATAATGACAACTTTGGAGCTAGGTATTGCTTTACTTTGTACAACTGGATGGTACTGTGCAAATATTGCTTTACTTTATTCTGTGCCATTTTGCAAATGAGGCTTTCAGAGTCATAGTTAGGCAGGAAAAATTAACGCGATATTCATAGTAGTGTTTCTCTACCAGAAGTGCATTGAACGAAGTATCAATATGTCGAAAATTTTTGCTATCTTATCAACAGCATTCGATAGCGTAACTAAGCAGATAGATTTATTGAAATTTTTTTTGACATATCATTGTGTGTTAGCAATAGAGATTGAGGAGCATCTTTAACCAGCAAACGCTAAAAGAAATTGTAGCTTAAATAGTTTCTTATGGAGAACGATGTAGAAGAATTTGAAAATTAAGAAGTAATGATGATAAAAACTGTCATACCTATTTTATCATATTAACCAGAGACAAGCAGTATCCTATCTTATTATATTGAGGATAGCATTGGAATGCTGAAATCAATAGCAATATCTCGTAGAAAGGCATTTTCATTTCAAAGTACCTGTATCTTGACATAAGATATTTTAAAAAGCCCTTCACAGTTACATAATACTCGATTCACTTTTTATGGAAAAAACTTAAAGTCAACATTGCTATTTGTGACAGCCTTACGTGGTATCATAGTTGATAACTAATCACGTTCTGTTATCTTAAAAGTAACTGCAATTCTCTTTAGTTTGCATTAGAGTGGCGAAAGTGTAGTGATACAATTCATGGCATAATATGATTTGAGGAAGCTGGTGCTGAATTCAATCAACAATATTTTAGCAAGATTTTACAATTGCTAAAGAGATATCAATACCGTAAATAACCGAATAACCCCCTAGTGTCGAATAACCACCCGTACTCGAATAAGTGCACCAGGAAAAGAGCAAAATTTAGCAATAAGCGCCCCCGTCGAATAAGCGCCTCCCAAAGCAGTAGAGAGCTCTCCTTTGAAACGATTTTGCTTGCGTAAGTGTGAGTCTAGCATAAAAGTAAACAGTTTAATTAAATTGCTGCATGCACAAAAAAATAATAATAAAACTTCGTAAGAACAAAAGATAAACTGCTGAAGAAAAGCGAACAAAAAAATAAAATTTATGCACCAATATTGGAATTCTAAATACATATGTGCCTCTTCAACTTTCTTGGTTCCCGAGAATCCATTATTAAGATCTCTTGGATTTTTGAACAGTCGAGTACTACTTTCCTTTAACCCTCTTTCATGCAATAAATAGCGTGTATTCAGCTTTGGAAGAATGAATATGCATCATATTTAAAGGAAGCTGTGAGAAGGTATTTCGAGAGATTTTGATCTGGAAAGGAAACAAGATCTTTCATTTAAAATTATGAAACACAGAACATGATGGGGCCTAGGGGTAACTAAGAGGGTAGGGGCATAGCTTCCCGATAGGGAAGACTATAGAACCAAATAAAGTTAAAGGGTGTGCATCATTGCCAGTGTTGAAGTATCAGCTGCTATGAAGTGGGAGGAAAGATTGATGGGGGTCAATAAGCTGTGCTCCCTAGAACGATTGTATGGCAACACCCTATAAATATAGGGAAACACTCTTTTGGATATACAGATATGCTTTTTCTAGACAGAAAATAGTAGTTCAGGCCAATGGTGTAGTCCTTCAATTTCTAAAGGTATAACGCAAAATTTTAAAACGAACACTGCGCTTTGCAAGTAGCATTACCTTCTATAATAAGTGTTTCATTAAGTACAACTTTACAATTTGCTTCAGTATGTAGCATAGCGTGGTCTTTCTCTATCAGGTTATTGCCTCCAACCGATGAAAATTGCTCTGGCGTAAAAATAGATGGCGCAAAATATATATCAAAGCAAATGATATGCCCTTTAAGTAAAGTACTGTTTACCTTGTGGCTTCTTCAACGCTGCTTGTAATTTATATGATTCAGTCTTACACCTCTCCAGATGTGCACAGGGGTTTGTAGTTTTTTAAGAAGGCTATTAGATAGCATATATTGATATTCATAAGAATTTAACTTTTAAGACATTTAAGGCCATGAAAAATTTTACCTAGCTATTGGTGTAGTAGTTGGAAACTACAGCTTTTTGATGAGTTGTAGAATAAGAACTACGATAAAAAGAGTCCACATATTTCTTAAATAAATTAATATTGACGACTGATCCGGTATTAAAACCATTCCATGTTAAAGACTATTTCATGACAAAGATAACTATTCCAAATTTACTAATGGTACTATTTTAGCGATGTAGCTTAAATGGTTTGACTTAAAAGCTTCTACTCACGCTTGAGTCATCTTCAGTATAAGGGTACTAAAAGCATATTGAATGCATCAAATTTTAAATGTTGGTAATTTTATGCCTTTAGTGAGTTTACTAAAACCGCAAATATTAACACACATTTACATTAAAAAAATTTTAATCCAAACTGCAAAATTCTCAAATTTAAACATAAAATTGTAACTTCGCCAGTATTAAACAATCCAGATATATTTAAACTATAAACTAGTCAAGATATGCTTTTGCTGGTTACTGAGGTACTCTGATCAGAATTAATGCAAGGCTACATTTTGCAGCGATCTTTCTTACCAGTGAGATTCCTCCTAATGCAACTATTCCATTACTTTACCTTTCAGTAAGTGAAAATCAATCCATGTTTTTGCAAGCAGTATTTTCCAAACATCGGACACTTCTTGGAATTCATGTTTCCTTCAAACGTTTTTGTTAAGTTGCGTTGTTTCGAGCATAATAATGCCAAGGAGCATACCAGAGTCCAAAAAAAAGTCAAGCCTTCCTCCGGCAGCCACTTCTTTATGTACAAACTTCCTCACCATAAAAAATCAAAATAAAACTTTCCATATTGTCCATCGATTCCACTAAGCTAAATGGCCTCAGTTGCATACATCAGAATCTTCCTCAAGCCATATTTTTTACAGAATTACAGAGCCTTCTTCACAACTAGCATAAACATAAAAAGCCTTCCTCCAGCTCACAGCCGTGGTGCTGTAGCTTTTTGTGGACTCTGGAGCATACCAATGCTTTCCATTGAATATGATCTGAGCACTGCTTCGTACTATAGATCTAGGTGAAAGTGACCAAGTTCTTGGTGAAGAACAGGCATGCAAAGACAGATGCGCTTTTCAATTGTCGGATTCCATTGACTATGAGAGCATTAGGGGTGTTGTCTACAACCATCTGTACAGATAGAGTTTCCATGCTGTGGACATGAATGAAGCACATACTTTAAAACTGCGCTTTACAAGATGATGTATCGTGCGTGGACAGATTTTCATTTTTCAGTTCATTTTCATATAATTTTGGGACGGTGATCCTTCAGCCAAAGCTGGTTTGCAAAGGCCCCCCCCCCATTTACTTTACAATATGCTCAATAATAAAAGGCAAAAATACAATACAATATATTAATTAAACATAATGTTAAGACATTTTGAAATTAACATACACAGATAGCCAAAAGCAATTTACAATAAATAGAAATTAGAAGTTGATATAAAGAAAAAGTCTCTAATTCAGTTTCATTTTTAGTGTTTGTGGCGAAGATGCCTGCTTAATATCAGGTGGAAGGGCATTCCACGATTTTGCACCTCTATATGAAAAGCATCTCTGACCATTTTTTGCAGTCTTAGGCAGTTGTAAGTCTTTACTGGGGTGTCGTAGAGGCCGCAGATGACTATCAGAAATTCTTATAAATAAAGCCAAAACAAGCAGATGACCAAAATAAATTCTAAGCTTCGATGCACAGGCAGTACGGTAAAGGTTAAAGCTATACGTATTATAAAACTTTGTTGAGCACGCTAATAGTTCGTCCAGAAGGCTCTGCTACATGAGTTATTCAATCGTGGCTCTAAAATGATACCTTGCTTTGTAGTTAAATCATATTTAGGGGTGCCTAGACTAACTCATCATCTCTATGATGGCAACCTAACTTTAAAAACTTTACGGATTCTACCTCTTAAGAAGCTTTTGAACAGCAAATTCTAACCTGACAAACCATTTACGTGGTCAAATTGTGGCCATGATCAATCGCTATAGCCCAATAGAAGCATGCTCGGTAATAATGTGTGCAGTCCATTTGATAACTGGTATTTCAGTTTCTTTGAGGATTTTAGGTAAATCTTTTGAAAAATAGCCAATATTTGCCATTGACAATGTTCCTTTTAGACATTGACAATGCTGATGCATTATAATTCATAGTAAACAATTTCTGTGTAAAAAGCAGGCTTAAATATTGCAAGGTTTGGAGCATGAAAAGAAAGGGGTCCAATGATATTTAAAAAATAGTCCATAGCATGAAGCCTAGCTCATGCAATTATGACCTTTATTAAACAAAGGAGGGCAGTAACGCAAAAGAGGGCTTTGATTTTTGTTAAAGCTTAGGTGCACATTCTTTTGGTGTCTCCCGGTACTGATGGTTTATTTAAAGTAAAGATTATAGGGCACCTTTAGAGTTGTATGTTGGTGATTTACCCAAAATCTAAAGTAAATAAAAGCTATATGTTAATTTAAGAGAGATAAATTTATTTGATTTTGTTTAGTGGTTTCCAAGCCACGTGTAAAGTAATCCTCCTGCACAAAGCTCCTTGCATTTATTACCTATTGCGCTTTAACATTTTGTTCATACGTACGCCATTCAGTGTTTGGTCTGCTTTGATTGAACCTTTATGCCAATGATGTTAGTATAAGTACAAACATACAAATGTTTGTGCTACAAAAGCATCTATCTATTTTGAAGGTTAATCTAACATCAAAGATGAAGTTGAATAACAAAGGAAAGGAGAGCGAAAAGGAAAAAGGACTTGGTATATTGTTACTAAGCTTCGCAACCTCAACCACTGCGCATGGGCTGAATCGAATTGCTGGCTCAGCTGATTTTCGAATCAGATTGGCTTGGTTTGTGGTATGGCTAGGAGTTGTGATTGGTTTTGTCGTAATGGTGTATAAGTTGGCCATCTTGTACATGTCAAAGCCAATAAGCACAAGTATAGAAGTTGACTACAAAGAGGTATGATAACACTTCTTCATCGCCATAGCTTTCAGTATTCCTTATGTAAACTCATAAACGGATTTAGCGGGGGATGTAAGGGGTACAGCAACCCCCACTGTTTTCGTTTTATTCGGTAGATCTGCAATATTTTCTTACTACTTGGTAAATCCTGCAATATCTTTGCACTATTCGATAAATTCTGCAACAGTTTTATACCAAGTGGCAGCTATTCGGTTTGAGGTTCAGTGCGCGGGTGAGTGAGTTCATCTTTGTTCTCCGATTGGCTCTCAAGTTTAAAAAGAGCTTCAAAATCATCAATTTTTGAACTATAATAAGAGGCATCAAAGAGAAAACAGTGTTTCGTGGAAGTGCTCAAACCCTAGGTGACTCGTCTGAGATGCTTCTTTTAACATGCTTTTTTCATACGATCTTATGTCCTTGACTTTCCAAAAATAATTCACACATAATTATCTCTACAACTAGCAAGTAAACTCGAAAGTATCGAGCTGCAATGCCCAGCTAATTTACCAAGTAAAATGCTTATTGATGGAGAGCTCATGGTCCCTTAATGTGACAGACTATCTTTCAGTTTGGTTTGCTGTTGTGTAAAACAGGAAAATCTCTTTGAATGCCCATGAAAATCTCTCCAGCTTCTAGATAAGGAATTAATTTAGAAGCATCAATTCCATGATCTAGCTATAACACTACTGGTAAACATGAAAGAGGTTTTTATGGCAAGTATCCTAATGATGAAGAAGCGTCAGATCAATTTGAAATAGACATGGATAGCTGAGATAGGGTTAAATGTACTTTAATCTAAAAGTAGATTCCGATGAGGATAAGTCCTTCTCCGACTAGAGATCAATGATGAACGTAATGTTTGCCATAATTACCAGAAGGACGGGAATAATCCCCTTAAATTTTAGGTTATAACATTTACAGTCTTGCACAAATTTAGAGTAGGCACTTCCATCTTTTGTACTGTTGCATGACATGCTGTTGCCACATCTGCTAGAAATAGCCAGGCCGCCACTGTTCGTATTATCAGATAATTTCAAAATTTCAACTGCCTACCCCCCCCCGGACAATTGTTTCTTAAATCCGTCCCTGTGTACATTGGAGTAGTTTCACTAAGCTGAAGAAAAAGGAAGTCATGTATAGAGATTAGAACTATATTTTGCAGTAGACTCCCACTATCTCGAACTTTCAAGGGACGGATAAGTGTGAAAGAGTAGGAAGTTCTAATTTATTCGTCGTCTTTCAATTTTTGCCATTACAAGCTTGACTTCTAAAATTTTGAGATTCACCGAAAGGAAGAAAGAGATGTCAAATGTCAATCAAGACATGTTAGTTGATGAATTTCTTCTGACGATAAACCATTGATAAACAGTTCTATATTTAAGTCTTTCCAAGTAACTCAGAATTGATGATATCATAACACACTCAAACAGCTTTGCACAGTTTTCCTATTTTCTGCGTAACTTGAGATGATATCCCCTGGAAAACGACATTCAAAGGCTGCATTCTTGGTTGAAAGGAGACTTTTTTGACATCTTTTATTGCACTTCATCGATCGTTTAAGCTTCAAGGCTTAACTTTACGGAAACCTACCTTACCAGTTTTGCACATGCGACCTGACACACAAAAGAATGTTCTGTATCATAACTATTTTCAACAGCTAGTAAGTCTTTAAACAGTAACTTCCATCTTTCTCGTGAAAAAGCGTGATGTTAGGCCACTTTTGAACCTTGAATTACTCTGTCAAAGCTTGAGATCGTAAAGTTCAAAGTAAATGGTCCAAGTGGCCACAACTTTGTTTACGATTGCATGTAGTTTTGAGATATCAGCTTTTTGTTATTGCTAGATGATTTCATTCGAATCTTTGAAGAATGCTAGCTGCAAAATTTTGCTCTGCTACTTAATACTGAGTTTGGGTACTTCTATCCAGGCAAGTGTCTGCATTTACTTGCTATAGCCAAATTGTGATCTTTTAGCCTTTAGATGCATGATACAGCGTACGCTGGAGTACATTGCAAAACAGTTGTCTCAAAAAACCGCATTTATACACCGATATAACTCTTGTTGGGGAGATGAGATTGATTTGTTCAACAACGGTTTGTGCTCAACGTTTTACATCGTAAACGCATGCGCACAAGCGGCTTTTTTGGTAGGTGACGTAATGCTACTTACGATGGCTTTTAAAAAGGTCAAACGGAATGGCCGGAAAGCAGCAGTGCAAAATCTAGTTTATGTTTGCAACATAAACCTTATGTTTATGTTATGCTTATGTTTAGTTTATGAAGCAACATCGTGCGTGAAGAAACAAAAATCGTTCTGCGCGTGCGTTTACGATGTAAGAATTGTTCAATATGATTGGTCGAACAACAGATCACAAGCTTTGTTTAAAACAATGGACCATCGCTCTCGTCTCCCCAACAAACTCCATAAATATTCTTATGGTGTTGTCGTGGTATCAAAATTTGGTTTTCGTTGAGGCAATTGCTTTAAAATGTAATATAAAGCACACTGCATGACGTAGCTAAAGTTAGGCTATGGAGTCATTACGGTGTCAAAATTCTGTTGTCGAATTCCAAACGCAAAACTGCACTCTCGAATACAGAAAGTCAATCTGTGAATCTAGATTTGTCATTCCATGAAGTGAGAATGAAATGGAGGAAGGCAGAATCCACATCGGGAATTCGTTTCATTCGATTCGACAATCCATCAAATCAAACATGCAAGGCAAAATATCAAAACCACAATTCTGAATGTTACTGCATCGCGGCCTTTTAAAATTTTGGTGGCAACAGCTTGCCATGTGTGTTTAGCCTATTCCTACCTGTCGTTACCGCTCTGAACTTCCACATATCAAATGTAGTTGCTGCGGAAAGCATAAGAGAATCAGCAGCAGCAGATTTATCTCTTTATAGGGCTTAGTAATAATCAGCCAAAATAACTGCACTTAAAAACACTTAATATCCCGTGTAAATTTCTTTTATATCATGCATGAATCTCTCCTCCTATTTATCTTCAGTACTTAGTTTTAGGCTGTTTGGAAGCCAATCCAAATTTGATAACAGGTAGTGAACGTTGAAGCTTGCGTTGCATCCAAGATTCTCAAAAGTAATCATTATGCTTTTCACCAATTCTTCGTGGTTCTCTACCTCAATGACGCAAAGAAAGTTCTTCAAAACCAAGTCAAAACACTTCCACTCTTCAAGTTCCAATTTGTTCATCGAGTTCTCCAACTCTGCACCTCTGTTGGGTTGAAAAATATATGGATCATCATAGTGTCAAGGCTTTAACTTTCATTTCCTAATGGAAAAGCTTTGCAAAAGTAAGGAGAGCAGTTGCTACCCATTTTCATCAATTTGGTGAACTGCATTACCAACCTGAGCTTAATGTGCAGTATCTGCTTACTAGAAGCTTCTTGATGGGTTTCTTTGTTCTACAAAGTGACAGTTCTTTCCTTGCAGACCACCCCTTCATTTTGCAGTAGTAAACTCTTTCTCTACTCTTTCGCTTTCACTGAGGCATGCATACGTGGTAAATCCGACTGGCTGCCCTGGCAAATAGCCCGCACCATCAAGTCTACTAAAGTCGTCCACTCATTCCTATCGTAAAAAAAATCCTTAACACTTTATTACCTGTTCATTGCAAGAAACAGGAGAGTGATTTATACATCTACGAAGTAAAGTCATCCTTCTATGCACAGACAACAAACAAATTCTTGTCGAGATATCTAAAAGTTTGACTTGTTTGAGCACAACCAATGTGATTTTTGGATTCAGCGCATTCAAATTGTCCTAAACCAGCCAATAAGGAATATGTACCAAATTTAGTGTTGATCAGTATTATCAAGCGTAAATTTTCCATCTTCTTCCTCTTCCCGTCCACGTCTCAAATTTACGCTGCAATTGCTTACCTACTCTAAGCTGACTCTTCCTCTTCAATATTTTTCAAATAATGACAATTTACTTTGACATAAAACCTTGAAAGTACTTTTCCTACCAATATCAACATGCAAGAGCTTCTCTTTTATATTATATGAAGCAAAGTGAAGTAAAAATGCTTTATCAATTACGGACAATGTATTTTTCACATTCTTTACATTTTCTTTACAGTCAATCACATTTCCGGGAGTAACAATTTGCAATCTCAACATGATTCTGAAATCTAGAGCTAAGTACATGACGAAAAACTCGGCTCCGATTATGGAAATGAACAGAACATATAGTGATATGAAGAAGGAGTTCTTTTCCAGTGCGCAAGCAAGCATGAAAAATGTGAACACATCAATGTTTACAGTAGACCCTGTTGCAAGCAAAGTTGCAGATATAATCACAGATATGAATAATGTCCCACTTGCAACACGAATGCAACAAGGCTACCAACTAACAGAGTTCCTAATTTATTGTAATTGGGCGGGACTCATGTGTACAAAGCAAAGGTATGGAATATCTCTTATTTTCTGAAAATTTTGCTTAGAAATGCTACCTTTTTTGCTCTTTTTGTGCTAGAAGTAATCAACAGATTCAAAGTTGTGCCGAGATGCGAAATTGTGACCCTTTCTCATAAAATCGTTGTCTTCTTGGCAAGAATTATGCACCATCGCAAGCATACCTTCAAGAAACATTCGTACAAAAAGTGATCTGAGTTCTGAATGCAAAGAGAATTGTCTTCATAGTTTTTTAACTGCTGGCTACATAATTGGTAGTCCTTGCCTGTGCAATGTGTGCGTATACTTATGCTGATAAAGTCACACTTTACTACCAGCAACTCTTATCATATTGAAGCTTCAAGATGAAGCTTATCTATACCCTATCAATCACATAACGAATTTCATTCTAATTTAGCTTCTTTGGCTCCCTATATTGGAAGCAGAGTTGGAACTGGAAGTATGGAAACTGTTTTACTTTTAACGGTTATACAAATATTAATGGCATGTCAGTTGAGCCTTTAGTTTCATCTGCAAGTGCAGGGTCAGAAGGTAAAACTTGCATTATTTTCCTGTTTGAATGAGCTTCACATATTAAATTGAGGAGCCATTCCCATTTATAACTGAAAATCTTATCGCCATTATTTAACTGAATTAGTCATTCATAAAGCACCTGTTTGATAAAACTGCTTGACTTTTGTAACAATTGAAAAAGCTCTCTTCTGCTGTAAAAGGTTTAAAATTTTGCACCTTAATCATGCTACAAGGATGCAGTATAAATTCTGTGCTCTTGATGGACTTTTAAGAAGTAATCAAAACTTGTTACGTATAGTAAACTATTGTGTACCAAAATATTCTAAAGTCTGCACCCGAAGGGGCAGGGTTAGCTCATGCGTACCCTGTAGCTATATTAATACATTATACGTTATATGTTGTTTTTTCTTTTAACCCAGAATGTACTCTAGACCCCTTTTTGCGCCAGATCTGTGACGAGCACGACCATTTGTTGAAACTCGCTTATTGCAGTTTGGCGAATTTTGGTGAATTCTATCAACACTTATGTCAAGTTTGCTCTAGTTCTATTAAGCTTTGTTTCCACATACTCGCAACAGTCGGAGACCTGTTACCGATCTAGATCGGCGGTGGATCGGGGACAGCTGTTTTTATGTGGAAACATGTTTTCTATCACATTGCTGATCATTCCCCGATCCCTGAAAAAAGTCGAATTAGGTTCAATTTTTTTATGCATCGCTGACCCACCGCCGATCTGTCCCGATTGCTGCGGTGCAATTTTATATATGGAAACATGATTTCTGTGCTCGGGGACGTTGCCGATGATTGAAAAAACAGAGCATAGCGTTCCAAATCAGTATATTGCATTGCGTGCCTGATTTGGCATAGCACATTTTGCAGAGTGACAGCTGAAGATGGGCAGATCCCCGAATGTTACGATCATATGCAAACAATCAGTAGAAATTGATTTGGGACATGTCGCCGACCGATTGGGGACAGGTCACCGACTGTTACGATTATATGGAAGCCAGGCTTTAGCCCAAATGGCGAGCTTTTTGTCTCAAGAAAAGTATTGGCTAGAATCTGCAGCGAGCAAAAGTCTCAGAACGCTTTAGTAGCTTTTAAGTAGAAAAATGACTAGACCCTTCCTAACATGAAAGAGGTTCTATTGCATTTTAGTACTATATCATAAAACTTGGTGGGTACCTTTGTAGATATGGCATTCTTTAGTTGATGGGATACGGGGGCCTGGTATTATTTAGAGGTACTTATTCGAATATGTGCGAAATTGTGGGTACTAATTGATGAAACATGTAGAATTATTTTTTGGAAGTGCGTGGCAAAATTACCAAGAAGGGTAAAGGATATACAGAAGTTGTCTCTATGATTTTGTTGCTTTTTGATGAAATTTCTTTGCAATTGTGGAAATATAATTATAGTTTTCACTATTTTTGTAGAATTATGGGTTGCAGTTTTTCATATATATGAGGAATTATGGGCCCCAAGTTTAAACAAAAATGGCACGTCCCCGTCTACAATTAGTCTTAGTTAACCCCCCGAGATTACAAAGCCAATGAAATCTTAACAGAGGTGTAGCCGTGCGAGGCAGGGGAGCTTGGACGCATTCTGTCTTTCATGCAGGACTTCGTTCCTTTTCTTTCACAGGAAGTTTTGAGAACAATACGAGTATACTTAATTGAGTGATAGCCCTCGCAAATACGAATTCATGTTGCAATCTCAAGATGGCTTTGTTGACATGAAGTACCTAATTTAAAAGTCAATTTGAGAAATTGAAATCCCCGAAAGGGCCCATAAATTGCTTCATTTCAGACTTCATTCTGCGCATTGTATAGAGGTCTAGGTTCTACAATTATTGCCAGAAATAGTTTGAGCACAAGAGGTATTGACTATTTGCCGCAATTGTTTGTTTTTCACAGCTTCTCAAAATCGAATCAAAAGGTCTCATTTTTTATCAATGATTTTATATGTTCTTTTTCATTTTGAATAAGTGTGTTTCTACCTTCAAAAAGGGCATTCATTTAAGACCACAGTTCTTAAATATCTCCACATGGGCACACCCGTACCTTCTTTACATAATTGCAGAATTCTTATACTGCCTCCTGCTTTCTTCGATTTTTTAAAGTTGTCTCTACATCCTGGTTTGTAAAGCTTTTACTACTTCGATCGTATTACTCAATTTTTTGTTGTTCTTATTGCTTTAACTGCTTAAAATTATGACTTTTTGTCATTATATTATGCAAGAGCTTGCAGCGAAAGGAGTCGATTTAATATTTGCAACCTAATGTTCTATCAACCAATAGGCCTGACTCTCATATTGAACATAAATAGCAAGGAGTATATGCCAGACCTGACGACAGAGGAAGGAATTCGCGTACTCATTGGAGACCAGGATGAGCCATTGTATCCTGTCGAGAAAGGCAATAGTATTGAGCCAGGTGTTTCAGCAAGTATTTCGATTAGAAAGGTAACTTCACATTTATAGGTATTACAAGCCATCGATAGTTTAATAATCTCATCTGCTTACTTTCAAAATTTACAGGAATGCATACCAAGGACGGCACCAGCCATAACAGACTGGCGGATTTCAGGGGGCCATATTCATTTTAACGATCACGTCCTTTTGTCGCCATATCCGTTTTACTGCAAGAAATTGACCAACTTACTACTTCATTACAGAAGCGTTCAGCAAAGACAGGCAAGAGCTTGATAATGAGCCATGGTGTGAAATAAGAAGAATCAATTGGTACAAGAGTGCCTCAATCCTGAACTGATCCCTTTTATTTTCTCCTCGAATTTGAAGAATTGGAAAATTGATGTTAAAGAGAATAGGGGGGGGGCTGGACATGTCTCCTAAACCCCACCGTTGTACTGCCACTGGTGCAAATATTTTGAGTTGATTGAAGCCATGGCTCCCGTGAATGGTGATAAGACTTTTTCTAAAATTTATGCTCTGTATTGGTAAGTATATTTTGATGATAAAACAAGATTTGCTTCATTCTACCTAGAGCATAGTCGAGAGAGAAGATACTTACGGCAATGGTACCTGCAAAGCAACGAGCAATCAAACTGTCAAATACTCTGTTGAGGTAATTGATCTTTATTCTCGTTTGATATCATACCTGCATTCACTCGCACGTTGCTTTATGATCTACGGAAACAGAAGAATCTTACGAATTTTTACTTGGCTTAGTCATAAACTAACGTTCTTGATCATTCTTTGCGTGCCTCTACGCAGGAACACCGGAACAATAATGTGACAAGGAGGCCGACAAGAGTAGAAAGGAAAGGACTACCATAGGCGAGCAAAGTGAGCAGAGAAACTGAGGGCTCTCAAGGCACGACTTTGGGATATTGTTTTTATTTCCCTTTGCAGGACTGCGCTTCTCACCAACCTATAAGTAGTTCTCTTTTCCAATCAAATTTTTTGCATTTAAATTGCAAAATTGGTCTCTTCTGTATCATAATACTATTGGGAACGCAAGCTATACACTAAAAAATAGCCCTTTTGCCTCCCACCTAAATTAATGGTTGTTAAATGTAAGTGTGAGATTATTCGTAAATTGAACCACTGTGTTTATTATGGAACGTCCTGGAAAAAATGTTGAGACTTTTCAGTGTTCTGATCCCTTACATACAAAAATACTAGTCAATTTTATCTTCAAAGATTATAGAGTCTAATCTTGCCTTCAAAACATTACACGTTTCTTTTATAGGAAAACCATCATTCTGCCTGAGTCTAAACTTTCTTAGTTTTCCTGAAATAGAGCCAGAGATCTATCTTTCTTTTGAAAGTAATATTGACTTAACATCAATTTTTGGCCAACAAAAGCTCTTAACTTTAGAGCTCGTGCCTTGTAATTTTTGTAAGATTTTCTTAGGAATCTGGCCATTAGAATTTCATTTTCTTATAAACTTTTCTCTTATAAAAAAGAAACGTGTGTTTCGAGCGCTCAATAAATTTAGAACAAAAATTTCAGCAATGAGCAATAGCTTAAATTCTTGTTGGGATCTGGAAAAGGAACCTAAAAATATGTTGCACTCAAATTGGAAGTAAACATGACATTAACATTTTACAGTGCTTTTTTATTGCAAACGAAGCCCTTATTCTATATTTTGTTGTTTTCCGATGGATGCATTGGCTTGGAAAGAGGAATGGTTTGCATCATGCTTTCATTGAAGCTCTCGTCGACCCTGCCCATACTTTTTCTAGAATGCAAAGAAATGACAGGCTTGATCAAAGGAACTTGCATTAAAGCTTTACTGCTAAAAGTGTTTTACCTATCCATCTCTTTTAACTTTTGTTATTTCACAAGCCCCCTTATGGAATAATATGCAACTTGCAATTAAAAACCAGATTGAAGCTATAGTCTTGTATGGAAGTAAAGTCAATCTTTTTCACATCACAAGGACTGTGTAGCAAACTGCAAAGCAGCGAAACAGATGAAGCTATGCAACTGCACTGAATCAAAATATGCTGGGCTAATAAATAATTCAAAGATATGTGAAGCAAGTGCTGAAAGTAAGTAAATTTTAATATGAATAAAGTTGTGATAGATCATTTGCAGGGAATAAGTATGCCTAGCTATCTAGGCTTATGGTTCAAAATTGAAGCTTATGATTCAATAAACATAATGAAAGTTATGCAAATAATTTTGCATGGTAAGAGCACCTTCAGGACAAAATTCAATCTTGAATAGTCCAATCATTTCTAACTGCACATTGCTTCTGTCAATGCCACCTTCCCCGCATATCTCAAGAATTAATATTTACTAGAAAAGGTGCCCATGGAAAATGACACATCCTCTTACTCAAAACCTTCTAAATTACCCGCAGTAACCAATTGAAACTGATCTTGTGGCTTCAGTACCTCTCTGCAGGGTGTCAGGATGCTGTTCATTATGGGGGCACTTTTGTATTTGAGGAAAATAACGCCTCTCCATCAAGGTTACCTGAGTGGAACTAAGGCAGGTGGCCAGAGCTTCCAATGAGGGTACGTCCATGTGCATGTATATGCTTCTATAGGGGTTGATTTTGGTATTCAGCTTCTCTTCAAGATGGAAAGGTTTAGTTGAAAGTCTCGAAATAGAAGAGATAGCCAAAGTTGAATTGGGAAATGTCTTACGCCAAAGATCTACAGCAAGAAGTCAAAGGTTTTACACCAATACATAGTCTACAATGTCGGAAAATAAGCTTTAGAAGATATGAGACATGCTCAGTCCCCAGGGCACTTCTTGCTCCCTCTTCCACCACAGAAGAGGCAGAGGGGGCAGCTGCTTCCTCCAGTGTTGGTACCCCTACTCTTCATACCTCAAAATGGTATCACTTCAGTGCTCAAAAAGCAGGTTGAAATGTCTTTTTCTCAGTTCGGCACTCATTAAAAAGGACGTGCCTCTCCGGCTCCTTGGCCAGCAAGCCATTGACATCTTTCATATTTGCATTTCATTAAATTTAACTTTCTCTGTATACTTTATTACGTTTTTCTAATTATGCAAAACGCCATTCTCGAGACATTCTTGTGTTAAGAGACATGTATGCCCAATTCATTTACTCAGAGCTTTGTGAGACCTACCTCAAATTTGCAATTTTAGTTTTTCAACATAATTCTCATTATTTAGAAACATGCATGATGCTGGTGAACAGCAACTTTTCACGTGGTATTCTTGAATGCAGAACCACTTGTCCACCACCATGCAAGTATGTATGCTTGCCTCTTCCTAAATACTAATATTGCTGTTTGACTAAACCAGAGGTCACATATTGCACTTTGAGCTTCTCATACATGTTTACGTCACTTGAGTTCATTAACTGGACTAGGCATTACTTTTTTCTTCATTATTTCTCAACCATTCCTAGTTATGCTGCTTATGCCATTTCCCCTTAGTGTGAGATTGGCTAGTACAGGAAAATATACAAGAAAATATGATTGAATATGTTACTGTTTTAGGAACATCATGTTTCACAAAACTGTAACGCAAAGCAAAATCTACTCAGATGGATACTTGGTAAGCGCCTCAACTACCTCAAGTATAACTCTCCGTACCTCTATTAGCAATTCTTAATGCAAAATGAGCAGCTTGGTTTGCAGTTCACAATTGGCAACTCAACATCAGGCTTACTTCAAGCTGACGAATTTATACATTACGAGATCTTAACGTCTTTGAGGGTTTTTGTGTTATGCTTTGTGGTAGTGAGACAAGCGTGGAATTTACTCTAGAAATGGAGAGAATTTTTGATGTTCAGACCTACAAGGAAGAAGGGTAGGATAGTATGAATTGTAACAAAATTAATAATGTGAATAATGGATAGCAAAAATGTAATAAAAAGGCTGCACAAAGTCAAGATTTATTGAGAGAAGGATGGCTTTCATACACAACTTCAACAAATTTATATAATCTACTAGAGGATAGCACATATTAATGTAATTCATATTGGATGCAACCATACAAAGATAACTTCTGACAGCAGAAGAAAGAGAAACAAGAAGAAACTATTGCAGCCTAAATAATTATGACAAGCAGACATTATATTTCAACTTGAAAAATGTTTAATGTGAATACCTACCTTACTCAGCTTACGCTCTCTCCAGTCAGAAGAAGATACCCGAAACAATCACCTAAATTAGTTTCTGGAGGTTTAATTAGATAGTGAACCTGCACGCATTTTGTAATTAGTTTTGGACCGTTACCCTTTGACATGATACTTAGGCATACCTATTTCACTATCCTTACTTTCCTTGATAAGGTAACTATTGATTTCTTTAGGAAATTCATTTCAAATTAAGCCAAGATAAAGAAAATAGTAACAGAGCTGCTTTCAAGCGATGCTAATCTTCGACTTACTTGTTGCTTTTATCTGGACGAGAACGCTGAGGACCTCCTATATTGTAGACACCTATTGTTGGGCGAGTAAAACAAAAGCAAAATGGAGCTATACTGTTTACCAATGCTCATAGATTCTCTTTTAAGTCATGACCTTGAGCTCTTGAATATCGAAGGATTCTTATCCTCGAAATATACCTTGGAGTATTATCCACTTCGAAACATTACAGATGTTTCAATGGAAGAAATACTTCTACTGGACCACTAAATGTGCCACTCTCTGTTACACAAACAATATCAATAGCTCTTCCATTTTTTATTTAGACGTGAAAATTAAGAATGTTCAAATTTACAATTAAGTAATGTATGCATATGTTTCAGAAACTCTACTCAGCACAGTTTCCTAAAAGCTATGTAAGGTAAGTAGTACATTTCGAAATCAATTTAAAGTCATACTAAGGGGTCATATTTGTATATATATATATATATATATATATAAATATATATATATATATATATATATATATATATATGACGTCGCATTGTGGGGGAGAGGGTATGGTCAATGGTCGATTTTGTACGACGTGAGTTAGGGGTAGGTGGGTTACTGCAGACGTTTTCACTAGGAGTCTTAATTTTTGCGAAGTAGCTTTGAGCTTCTACTGTGATATTCTAAGAATTCCTTTCATTGATCAGACATTTCAACAAATTTCCATGGCAATTATGTCGAATCTTCATCAGGATTCATTATCTGAAAACTCTTTGGTCTTGCAAAAGATATTTGAGATGGAACGAAGTCAATGCTAGCGGCTTTAATTTAACATGGCTTCATTCGAGTTCTTTGACTCACATTTTCAAAAGTTGCGACCTGATAATAATTTTTTCAAAAAGACCATACTGTTTGTATTGTTCAAAAACCAAGGTATTTACAATGAGACAAGCAGAATGCAAGATAATGAAATTTTTATATGGCAATTCCTATGGTGAAAACATGATTCTAATCTCTTCCTTTGCAAAGGGACTTGCTGCATTTTCATAGTTCTTGATTCTTCTCACGCGGGTTTGAGCATCGAGCTTACAACAGCTACCACTACTATATGTTGTCTATGTCTGGATTTAGAATCCTCTTTGAAAGCTGTATGCTATATCTTACTTCCTTTGTCTGTCTGAATTTGGTTGGGCAGTCTCTTTTCAGTTACCTTTTGCGCCACTTTCATGCGTTATTTGCATGAAATGAAAGGAGTAAGAAAAAATTTGATGACATTCACTACAAAAACTTTTGGGCTTTTTAAAACGACATTGCTCCATTAGGGGAAGGGAATCAAAGGTAGGTCAAATTTTGACGATGTCATACATGTAAAACTTTGACGAAGTCATACATGCCAAACTTTGACGACGTCATACATGTATTTTATTGCAGAGTTTTGACAAGTAGTCTTAAAATTTTCAGCATTTTTCAGCAATTTAAGATTAATTCTACTTTATGGATGAAAATGGATGTTTTCACAAACGTATTGCTAAAAATTCATAAAATTCTGCCTTCAATAAGTAAACTAAATAGCCTAGCTAGTATTTAAATAACCTTTTAACCATTGCTCTAATAAAAAATTTAGTTATTTCTTTAAGTTTGGCTTGCATTTTTCTTAAGAATTATCCGGCAAAAGCTTGTGCATACTTTTATAGGCCATTGCGTTCCTATCAAAGCAATAGATTAAATTCTCAGTCCACGCCTGGAGACAGGTGCGATCGCACGTGCGCGTGCCCACACACTTATAAAAGCTACAGCACGAGTGAAAGACCGCCCGTGCCAACATCACGGTGCAATTGCATTTGTCAAACATGAGCTTTCTGTATAAGGTGTTTATCATCTCAAAAAGTCCTAGTTTCTGGTAGAAGAGCAAAAACTCTTATTTGAAGACTGTTGGTGGCTTTCCTAAGTTTGAAGAGGTCTCACAAGTAAAATGGGGTGTTTTCATTGAAGCATTTGTACACTTCGGTCATTAACTTTTCTGATCTGAATAAGTTACATTTTGCGCACAAATAGAGGCAGGGGTTGGGAGGGGGCCTTATGTCCTTGGATGGATGCAAAAACCATAATTTATTATTTTCAAAGTGATAGGTTATGCTCTCTGTGCTTAATAATCTGATGAATTTGGCGATTTCTTGTAGCATAGATGAGACGTTTGGCTTTGGTCTGTATTCTTCTAGAAAGCTATATGTGCAAAGCTTGTGCACTATTTTCGGATCGGACTCGGATCATGAATTACCTATGGAAGTATGCACATGCTATGCATATTTTTGTGTACAATTACATGTATTTAGTTATACATACATCAATGGCAAGCACCAGAAGCAATGACAATAGAGCTCTGATCATTGATAGTTTACTTATTGATCTGTCTTAGTTAGCGTCACTCATTTGATATTTTTTGATGAATTTTCCCTTTCAGCGAAAATATTATACAACTTCAAATATTTTTTGAAGATCAAACCGTGCAGACGATTAAGTCAGGGGTTTACTATAAGGTAAGTTTTACAGATGTGATGAGAAAGCAAGTAGCGATATCTTCTGTTGAGAATGAAAGAAAGTTGGCACCATTCATTAAAACGAAACTTTTCTTCTAGATCATAGCATTATTTTGCTTGCCTACCACATAGCTTCTACCATTGCCCAGAAAAATTCCGTCCTCAATTAATGGCAAGCCCTCGTACCCCTAACCTACTAAATTGAACATTTCTCTGGGGCCATTCAAAGAGTACTTAACCATAGGGGTGGGTGAGCATGAACTATATTTGTGACAAACTGTTACAGAAAATACAAAGGATGGGAGATGTAAATTACTTTCGTTACGTAACGCCAGAAATTTAATGCAATGGTTCTACTTTTTCACTTTCTGATGACTGAATCCAAAAATACTCAAATAAACAAAGATATCAAGACCTTGTCGAGCTTGAATCTTGCATTATTTCTAATCATTCTTCAATTTCAGCGAATTTGAACTGTTATTTTTTGCTAAACTGCACAAAGTTACATTTTGCGCATAAATAGAGGCTGATCTTGGAGAGAGACTCTTGCCAGAATGCTACGTAACAAAGAACCGAGTATGAACTCGAATGTAACAAAAGCCGTTACATAGGGGGAGGGGGTTTCAATTCGGAAATTTCTCCTGTTACGTAGTATCTTCTTTTTAATGTCATCAGGATAAATAACAACAAAGTTTACTGAAGATGTAGGCATTAACTCAATCCTGAACGATAGCAATTTCACATCTTTTAGTTCGACAATTTAATATCGGACGTGGGAGGTCAGTTGGGATTGTGGATTGGAGTATCTGCAGTCACATGCATGGAGTTCCTTGCATTGGTTTGGAATATGACTATGTACTTAATGTATAGAAGAAAAAAGAACGAGGTTCACTTGATGAATGACAAGTGATGATCATTTGGGATCCCCAAGAATATTATTCAGTACTGTTAGCACAGTTTATTGGAACATATCAACTTTCTACTATGATAAAGCAGAGTATTTCTAAACTTGACATAAGTTAACGATCGATAGGTGTATCAATACGAGCTTACTTTGGTTTTCCTTTGACCTAGTATTGTCATAAACACTTAAGAGAATTAATTTTTTATTGCTAATCAAAGTATTTCATCTTTTGTATTTTTGCAGTTATTTACATCCATCTTCACTCTTCAGAAAAGTGTCCAATTACACTTTCTCTCCTATATAATCACATGCACCGTAAAAGCTATATATGATGTAAAATCGTACTTACATAATTAATCACCTTACTGTATAATTACAGATCATGTATCCTTCTTGCTTTCTGATATTGTAAACTTGTTGAAAATAATTTAACAAGAAAGCACCCTGACAAACTAGCAAAGTTTCATTTCTCAATGGACATCTTGGGAAGAAACAGTATGTGGTGAAATAGTTCTTCCGCTCCCTCTCTTTGTAGCCTATATCAGTAAGTTTGGAGTTGGAGTGAGCCATTTAGAAGGTTTTTTTGAATCAACGCCCAAACATTGACCCAACAGTAAGCGAAAAATGCTGGCTATAACTTGTAGCTTCAATGTAGGATAGCTCAGCTACTATGTATAACGACTGTTGGTGCAATGATAGGATGAAGTTAAAGTAATTCAAATTGTTGAAAAAGAAGTACTGAATCTTCTATTGTTATTGAGTGTTGTTGATAACGGTGTTAAACCGTTTAGCTGCGAAAGTCACTCGTTGCTGGCCTTCAGCATACGCATAAAAGGTCTGTTTTAATCTCATGGGCTAACAATTGTTGAATCAATTTGGCAGCGCTTTCTAACATGAAAGTAGCACCATCACAACAATTTTTAGGTTCAATCGGTTCATTTTGAGGGCAGTTTCGCGGGACTTAATATTTGAGCGATGCAGTACTGGATACCTAACCTGACGCCATCAATGGCTGTTACTTGGCAGGTTTCGTCCAAAATCCTATTTCCCAACTCAATGCAAGGCTGTGATATTGCTAATATAACATTTTGAGGCAAATTAATATTGTTCTCGAAATGGTTGGAATGCTCAGAGCTTTTCTTTGAATTACATGAATAGTTCATAGTAATAACAATCTAGTTGCCGTAAAGTTAGCTTGTTCAATAAAATTGTTAAACTTATACTTCGTGACTTCATTCCTCGATGATAACTTCTGAAACAAAACCAACTATTCCTTTCAAGTACAGTCCTCAGATTCGGACTATGACCTATATTTGAATATGAATGAATGAGATAATGAAAGGGAGAATTTTATTATCAAGCAGCAGGCTCACCTGCAAGATCGTCCACCTGCTGTATTCCTTCGACCGCGTGAATTGAGTGATCGCATGTTTTAATCGGTGTTCAGTTGTCATGGTATTTGAACTTAATCGGTAAAAGCCAAGTACACGGCAGGAATGTAAATTCATCAGTAAATTTAGGACACAGTTGAAAATTTCAAGGTAAGCATGTCTTAATGTTCCTATTACTACATCGTACATAGGCATTACATGGCAAATGTTAACTGCTTAATTTTGTTCTTCAAAGCAAAATATGCTAAATACTTGCATATGGATTGCTGATAAGCAAATTTGCTACATGGTTTGTCTCCATCCTGCCTTCTATCGTGTATGGTATCTATTTCATTCGTAAATACAAATAGCATCTTTCCGATTCTGAATACAGACAGAGTTGAATGATATCTTTTTCTTTATGACTATGTTTTTTCTATATCATTGTCAATAAAAGTCGCAATGTTTTAATAGGACTTGCAGTATCTCATGGCTATAAATTTTAGTTTTAAGGACATATTTTGCATACACAATTTTAACTGTATTTTTTAGCTTGGCTTCTTTAGGCAAAGTTTCGAGATGAAGATAAATTTAGCACTAGCTTTTACATTTTTCTAAACCAAAAGCTTTATCGACGACATAGTCATCAATAGCATATCAGAAAGGAAATTTGCCTAGCTATATGCACAGGTTTTCAAAATCAAAGGACTTTGTCCTGAATAGTTTTTGCGCTTTTGTATCTTCTTATGTTGAAAACTTTCACCAATAATAATCATACCATTTTCATTTTAAACCATAAATTTTGGATCTTCTAATGAAAGTAATATATGACATGTTTGACAGCGAGTTGAAAGGTGCAATCAGATTGGTGAAGGAAAGTGTGTACAGCATTTACTAAATTGATATAATCTGGGCAGATGTTGCAAGGCAGCTTGGTATAGCTAATGAAAACCACTATTATAAAGCAAGCAGCAGCTGTTCCTTTGTTATATTTCATGCTAAAACACTACCTGTAACTACTTTTTTATCTCATGTTCACACCAGGTATTAGTTGTGAGGAATATGCATGGTACGATACACCTTTTCATTCATTGACTTGTGAAAATGCTTCATGCATGTACACGTTAAACGACGCAGCATGGTATGCACCATACAGACAATCTAAACTGCGTTTATGGCAATGCGACTACTTACATACAATACTCACCAAAAGAAACGCCCCATTGGAGATTTGCAAAACAAAACTTCATTAAACACAATTATGTGCAACAATGGCAAGTCAACTTTCCACAATCAACTATCTACTAGTGTCAAATTTAATTCTCTGCAAGTGAAAACAGTACCCACCACATTACACACCACAAGAAACAGTACTTTAAACTCGATCCAGTAGGAAAAAATCACATAGGACCTTTCTTTTGGTGGGTACTGTAAACTGAATATAAATCATCATCAGAAGACATCAGCCATAACAAAATAGCAGGTAGGCAAATGACGAAAACCTTTGGAGGTCTCAAAGACATTGCTCCTTCTCTGTGTATATGCATGTGTTTTACTGCGTGTTTTCATTTATTTGTGTATTTCCAGTTATTTGTGTGCGTTTAGATGTCGGTGTAAATGTGCATGAGCGTTCTAGTGTGACTATGCGTGTAAATATGCATGTGTATATAACTAAAGAAGTAGGTGAGCCAGCTAAATGGTTTCCATTTATCTTTTCGGTGCATAAACAAAAATACGCATTACCCCTTCTGATTTCATTTCCTTAAAAGATACAATCATGGGCCACCATGGTTCAAAGAGATTGGACCATACAAGTGAAATTGAAGCTGAAACAGCTATGACTGATACAGGTGAGTTTATTTATAATGCATAAACAACGATACGCCTTCAGTCCGTATTGTGAAGCACACCTGCCATCAAAGCAGGCACTCCCAGTAGTAAAAGTGAAGCTATGCGACAAATGCTTAATTAATGTAATTAACCATGGTGTCATTCAAACATTGATAAATCATAGACTCATGTAAAGTCATACATTATTTTTGGTTACAATTTTTGCATTGCTTATTTAACTTTACGTTTACCCTACAAAACTTCCCATCGCTAGGCTTGAAATTGAAGTATTTATGCTTGAAACGGTGACAATTTGTGGTAAAATGGTTCCCAAAGCTGTGACTGAATAAGTTCATGAAAAAGTTCACGAATAATTTATAAAAACATATAATTCAATGGTTGCCAAAGCTGTTAAAAATAGATTATGTTATCAAGGGAACAGAGGCCTTTTCAAAATTTACTCTCTTCCATATTGTCTCTAAAACTATTTTGATTCAAAACTTGACAACTATCACATTATTTTGCTAAGGGATAGCTTCCATATAATCGTAAGCTGCCTGCGATGCATCGGCAATGCATCGCAAGCACCTTCCGATTATCTTGAAACATGCTTACGATTATATGGAAACCAAACCTAAATGTAAATGTTGCTAGCTTGAAATGGCAAATATTGATACTAGTTAATTTTCATTCTCAATGTCTTCAAAAGTTTCAAATTCTTTTCTGCAATATATCATTAAGGTGGCTATCTGATTCCAACTACAAAGGTTCACTTTCTTATTAAGGGATATTTGTCTTTGAGCACTTTAATAAAAATAGCTAATACTTCGATGGATTTTGTATATAACAATTGGAGTACATGAATAATTTATAAGAACACATAATCCAGCAAGATCAAGCTGCTATGGGAAATTCTGCACGACCAGGATCATACAGCAATGAAAGAAAGAAATTTTCCCCATCAATAACTCAAATTGCATTCAAATTGAGGGTCTTCATTTTGAAAAATCAAGAAAAGACATCATTTTTCTTAGCTTCTTGCTTAGATTGGAAAAGTTTTATGAACAAGCTTTTAACCTTTGGTATTGATTTGGAAATGCTTTCTTAACAACCAGACAAACCTGCTTAATTTCAATGACCAAGTGAATGTGAATCAGGAGATTGGGAAAAGGAATATGTGAGTTTTAGCTTATTAGAATTGTCAAATATGAATGACCAATTATGATTTTCTATATGTATTCCATAAAGTTTACAGTAGATAGTTGAGGAGAGACGTAGGACAAATATTTAATTGAATGCAGGTCATGTTTCACTGTTTACTGTTCTGACAAATGATTTTGTCTACATCATTCAATATTTCTTAGATTTGGCAATTGAAGTCTTCAAGAGATTGCTCTTCAGAGTTAGCTTGCAAAGCTACCATTCGGCAATTTCATTGGGATGGTACTTAAATAATTTTAGTAATGCAAAAAATGTGCGATCATCAATTTCTAATGAATTTGTGTGTCAGCTGTCTGCTTTAGGCAAAAGTAATTTATTCATTCCATAAAATGATGCCTTAAGCTACTTTTAACTAAGTTTGCAAAGCAAAGAGTATATTACACATACTCCTCCAACGACTGCCATATTATTCATAACAGCTTGTCATTTCAAGAGTTTTTAAATTAAAGCCGCTATGTTCACAAACATGTAGATGGCATATGGAAACACAAAATTGCCGTTGTTTACTAAACAGCAAAAATTAGGTTACGTGCCGTCATATTTACTTGGAGAGCTTTGCAATGCGGTCATGTTATGCACTTCTAAGAGCTATGAATACTATCTAATAAACTTTCCGCTGTATATGATTGGCGGATTGACTAAGCGATAGGGGCGTTTTAGCTATGTTAATTCCATTAAGCTATAAGTTGAATAACGTAAGATAGTAAAAGTAGGAAAATTTGTGGCCGAAGCTTGGAAAGTAGAGTATTTGATTCCAAACAGCCCTGTCCTCCCTTTTGGGTGTCTCCTTCTGAAACACCCCTGAAGTGGCCTCATATTTTCTGTAAAATTGTCGTTAGTTGGTGTTTGCTGTCAATCAGAAATCGTTCTCTAAGAAGGATTGGGCTTCCAAGTTAATTGTTTTGGCAGTGTTCCTGACAGATAGGTGAAGATTATTCAAAATGCTTAGAAACTGTTATCAAAGATGAATTTTGCAGGTTTTGTCATAGCAAGTCCAAGCGCGTTCAATATGAGCATTGCGCAGTACCTTCTTTGACTCTAACTGACGTTTCTTCTTTGCACACAGAAATATATCTCTCATTTACCCTTACCTTTAACTTTACTAGTAACATTTTGGAAATCTTTAAGGCTAGAAGCAGCCAACACAACTTTACACAAAGTTTCTGCACCCAATTTATATGTTGGCATCTCTCTAGTCAGAAAGTATACCAAAGAACGGGGTCCTAAGTTGTGTAAGAGCAACTGGCCTGTGCAGTTGTTGATTAGTTGGATAGCATAGCAGATATTACAAGGATAGCATAGCAGATATTACAAGGAAACACGTCTTATGTAAATGAAAAGCCAAATCGGCTGTTCTAAATTGGTTTATAGTAATTGCTCAAAGATGCACTCAAATGAAACAGAGCTTTTATGGAGTTGCACCGGCGTAAACACCATCCCAGGCACACTACGTTACAGGCGCAATTTTCTACGTTCCCTATAAGGTTGCTCCAAACAACCTTAGATAATTTCTAATTCGAATTCTCCACAACCACCTTGTAAAGCCCTAGATATTCCGCTGATAGGAATTTGGAGTTGCCATTGAATAAAACTAGTAAGGAGGAAAAGGATACTCTTTCAGCTTGCATTATCTGGTTGTATACTCTCTTTCGTTTAAACTTTCTAAAGCATGTACTTCTTTCCTTCTTTTTTCGCAAGATCTTTTTTAGCTTTTATTTTATAAAGAAACGACCCCTTGCAAACCAACTTAGCTGAATTGGTCACTTTCTAAAAAAAGTTGAAATGCAATGTAATGTAAAGTTCTAGTGGGGTTCTCATGACTAATGTCATAAACGTTTAGAATAGGTAGAATAATAGAAGGGATCTTAAGGCCATGTAAAAAGGTAGTCCCGTATACATTTGTACGTAGGGGAGTGCCTGTTAGAGAAGACACTTATCTTGAGCCATCGGCATTTGAGGTAGGTTGGCCAGTTCCCTACCTTGCCGCCTTTATCTCCCTAGTGTTCCCACTGGGTACCCATTTTCTGCTGGGTGAAAAGTGAGCGAACGTTCAGTCAGGGTATCGAGTCGGGCTGGGACCATAGACCTTCCGCATGGGAGGCACTCCCTCTAACCACTATGCTACCTCGCTCATCTTACGGCAATGAACAGAATTTAAAAGTCCTTTCGAAGTCATCCCAGTATCTCTAAGTTGAGCTTGCAGAGCTTTGAGCGTTGTTAACAAAATTTATGCACTGTGTGCCTTGTAACATGACATGCTGTCAAATAGGATAAGCTACGTAATACTTGATGACATTTTTGTAATTAGATATGAAATTGATTCTAGCAAATTAAAGGAACAGTTCTTTTCTATGCTAGAGAAATTTCTCTTAATATCTAATTGCAATAATCACTTTGACTTTAGATGACCATTTTCAGATTTTGAATTTGAATTGTGTGAGACCCAAAATTTCCCACTTCAGCCTCCATTTTTATTCTGTCAACTATGCTCAAGAGAGTATCTGCTATTTCTGAGCTGTTGAATATCTTTTTTCTTAACAATTGGTATCGATCTATGGACAATTATTCTAGAATATGATGTAAAATAAAAGGGTTCCATTTCATCCAAGTCATTGGTGACATGCAGTTTTTCAGTTTTTTGACCTGAGCCTAGGCTATGCCCTTCAGCTCCTTGTACCCTCTCTGAATCCTGTCATTAGCAACCTCATTGCAGTTTGACAATGTGCTCTAGTCTTTTAAGCAGAACTAGGAGCAATGATTACTTCATATTTGAAATACTTGGTCACAGCTACTAAGAGCAACACTGCATTTATAGCTAATTGTCTCAATTGTTGGTCTGAGCTTTTCTAAATTATTTACAATCCCATCAGAAACTTTTGTCTTTCCATCTCGCAATAGGTATTGCTATTAAGCAGGTACATAACTGCTGGAAGGCACATGGTTAATGCCCCAGATGGAAAATGTTGAATGGCTTTCCTTTTAAAAGATCTATTGACCTGGAGATACGAATAATAATGAAATAAGGTTTGTCATACCCACAAGATGATGATGGTGCAAGCAATCTTTACCCATCCAGGATATTCCCTCCAGATACGCGCTTGCTACTAAGATTTCAAGTATGATATTTAAAACCTCATCCACAGGGGATGCTGATTCCTCTACTTTCAATTCATAACATAAAGGAACACATTTCTTTTTGCTATTCAACAAACTACTTTTTCTTCATGCACAATTGTGCTTATTGCAGTACTAGACGGTAACTCCCTGCTTTATTAAGGGTTTGCTTCTAAATACTGCAGAAGTGCCAAAAATCTGCTAGAATTCTATGATAACTGATAGAGTTTAGACTTGCTTCTGTAATATACTGGCAATTGTCATACTCTGCCTATTAAAGGAAGCAGTGATTTATTTACACCATGCACTTCATTCATTTCATTTTTAAATATTTATGCATGGTGGTCCCTCAGCTCTAATTTCTGTTGCACATGGGCCATATTAAAAACTAATCAATATAATACTTACAAAGAAATATATATATATATAGACTTTGACATTGACTATATATATATATATATATATATATATATATATATATATATATATATATATATATATATATATATATATATATATATATATATATATATATATATATATATATATAGTCAATGTCAAAGTCCTTTCCCGCGCCAACGGCGCATAGGGCGGAGCCTATCTCCGTTTCTCTAGCCCCAGGCCACGTGTCTGTGGATGCAGTGAGGGCTATAGCGGGGGGCTGGTCCACTGGTAGCTCCGCGTGCTTAACGTCCCCGCTCCTTCATCATTTATCAAGCGCCAGACAGGAAGGCAGTGAGTATCATTTTTAAAGTCTTGGTATGACTCGGCAGGGGCTCGAACCCGCGACCTTCCGATTGTGAGGCAGACGCTCTAACCACTGGGCCATCACACCGGGGTATATATATATATATATATATATATATATATATATATATATATATATATATATATATATATATATATATTATACAACTAAATGAAGTTTATAAAATATATGATCTACAGCATTACAAAAGCATACGAAAAACAAAGTTAAAATATATTTTCTGGATTGAATATAAATATGTTGAAAGAAAGTACTGTCCTAGGGCTCTTTAAGAAGGATGATTTAATTAGCAAAGCAAGCTACAGAACAATACGTTTGCTCCTAAGGACTTAAACGTCTGTTATTTAAACAAACAAAAGGCGTTATTGAATCATTCTTATCTTCTTACTTCTGTGGGTTCAGAAAAGTGTTCAGTACTTAGCATGATCTACGGCTAACTAGAAAATGCAATGCATTTTTTATTGAAAACTGTAAAATTACCTGTTGCCGTTTAAAGGCTCTCTCTCTAGGGTATTTGCATTCTTAGATCACAAACTTCTTATCGCAAAACTTAAATCATAAGGCATAGGTCAAAAAGCTCTGAATTTAATGTATACCTCACAGATGGCAAACAAAGAGTTCGGGCAAGTAGCTCCAAAAGCATTTAGAGAGAAACAAAAAAAATACGCAGCCTTCAAGGATCTATTCTGGGGCCTACTCTTATCAACTTTATTAGCAATTACATTGGTGAGAGTACTGAAAATGTGATCAGCTATTAGGAGTAGGACTCATTGAGAATAGCTCTGTGGTTTTCAGATCAGCTTATAAAATAGATAAGGAAAATTGTCATTTTTTCATTTGGGAGAGAATCAGCAAAGAAAAGTGAGCACTGAGAACATGAAGAGCTACTGACATTGTTTTGTAAGAGCGCTGAGAGCTCACAAAATTGCTTGCAATTATACCCTACTGGAATTTAAGCCTTTTCCACAAAAGGCAATCTACAAGCGCAATCTGCAGCTGCTAATAAATGAGATCGTCAAGACAATAGGTGATAAAAACTCATCCTTTATGAAGAAAATTCTCACACAGAGTACAATGCAATCATGGATGCCTGTGCCTACCTAAGGCAAGGGGGTAGGGCATCCTCCAAGGCCTTGGCCCTTGTAAAGGCATATATATGCCTCTGCAGGGATAGATTTTTCTTTTCAAATTCTCTTCTAGAAGGGAAGCTATCCAGTGTATTGTTTCATAGTTACATCATTACAGCTTGGGGGTCTGTGGGCTAATCCCCAGAAAAAAATTCTTGAGCCAAATTGTCTATAACGTCGGAAAATGCTCCTTCACAAGATAATAACGTTAGAAATAGACATTAACCTTAAGAAAGATTTCGTTATGAAGGGCACTTCTTGCATCTCCTGCACCCCATGGAAGTCCCTGAATACAATGTGCATTGTGAGATAATGTTATTTTCATTTTCCCAAAAAATAGCATAATATGTTTTCAACAACATAAAATGCAAAGTCTGCACCCTTTGCTATGCACTGCATGCAGAAATAAAGAGTTGCAACTCGCTAGAAAATTCAACAAAAATGATAAAATTGTACAACGGTAGCTCATGCGCGTGGAGATTGTGTAAAGTCTATATCAATAAGTCCAGTGTTCGCGACTGTCCGAGTTAACGAAAATCTCCGTTAATCGAATCTCTCACTAAGCGAGTTCAAAAGGGAATGGTAAATCAGTCCAACTAAGCAAAACCCGACTTATCTGGGTTCTACTTAACGGGTTTGGACTATAGTTAAGTTCATTGTAAATATTTCAAAAGTTGACTTAAATTTGGATCAATTTGCTGCAGATTCTATTTCTATATAGTAAACTCAGCATATCTTATATCTACAAAGCAAATAGTAGAATCGATCAATCAACCAATCAATCAAGCAATCGATCAATCAATCAAGCAAGCTTTCCTTTAATCAGACTTAGGTCTTGCTGTGGTACATTTTATACAGCTTTTAACTTCTGGCTACTAGCTTATGACTACAGGATTACTAGTGCCATGTAAGTCAACCAAATCTTCATCTATGCAAGTTTCCCTGGAAAGCAAGCTTTCTTTTATCCCCAGCAAATGGGCTAGGAAGCTACTTTGCATTTAGAACTTTCGCATCCTATCACATGTAACCGCATCTGCATATACATTTCGTTTAACCTTTAGGTCACTATCCGACGTTTTCATACTCTGATGAGTGTCGGACGAAAAAAGCTTTCAATATGTGAACAGAATTTTGCCGCTTTTTCGTGCTGTGATTTATAGTTCTCATTAAAGTTTTACTAAGCTTGTGGGATATTGGATCCATGAAATTTACTTAAGTATAGTGACGAAGAATCCACTTTTCCTAGAAAATGCGCATCTTGTACAGCAAGTTTTCTAAGATTATGTGCCACTTTGCTCACCATGTCCGCTTGTTTTGTTAAAGATTCTAGAAAGTTTTGTCATACAAAACAGACTCTAACTTGATAAAGCTCACCTGAGCAAGCTACTTTCAAGCGATCCGTTTTTTAACTGTCACAGAAAAATTTCTTCTATTTCATTTTAGGAGAACCAACTGTTAAGACTGTATTGATTATTGCTGTGGAGCAATCGAATGCTGATATTGCTGAAAAGATTAGGGTTTCGTTATCAGACGAAAGTAGATTATCTGTCTACGATACTACTGATGGCAAGCTGGAGACCCTTCTTACAAACGCTAATGCTATCATTTTGGTATGCTCGGAGAATCTTGAGTCATACCTAGGCATCAGTCAGAAAGTCACAATGACGATTTTGGAGGCTCAAGTAGAAATTGACTGCGGAGTTCTTAAGAAATACATCGATGATGGAAGTAAAAAGGAGAAGTTTATTGCTTTTGCTCGAAATGCAAGTCACATTCCAGTAGCTATACAGAGCAACTTTAAGTATATCTGCTCTGATGAATCAGATATTGATACTGGTGACTTTTTAAGCACAGTAAGGCCTCAAATTGAGAGCCTTTAAAGATAGAACCAGTAAGTTTAGAATGTAAAAATCTTGTATAAGATTAAATTTAAATGGTATAACAAAATGTATGATAATTATGTTACCTATATGTTGATTATGCAATAGCTTATGGTATAGTAGAAATAAAACTTGTAGATGATAAAAGTTTCTGCTACTCAGGGCTTTTGATTCAATGAGTTCTGGAAAATGTTGCATGGATGTGATTGAAAAACACTGCTCAAATCCTATGTCTAGCTTATTAATGATGGCGCAGTAAATTGAAATACGATTCATCGTTGCCTCCTTCAAGCTTTTTCTTCGTGTAGACAGCTTATAGCAGCAGTTAGTACAAATTTGAATTACTATTTTAACCAAATATTTCCAGGTGTTTTTGCACTCAAAGGAAACCCAATAGCAGATATGAATTCTGATTTTGAATTTCAATTTTATTGCATGAAACTGGATTGACAAGCTTTAGGGGATCAGTCCATGAGATGAAATTGTGATCAATCCATTCAATGTCACTGCGAAAGCTATCTTTGCAAGACATCGCAAAAAGCCCAAATGTGAAACAAGCAGAATAGTAGAAGAATATCAAAAGTGTGTCAGAAACTTTTAGGCTACCTAAAACAGCATCTGATTCACTTAGGTTTTATAGTTGTTCAGAAAAGTAACCAATCATACTTGTTAAGCCAGCCATTTTAAAAATAGCCAGCTAGGAATTTAATTCAACAGCACGAAATATTTCGATCGAGATAAAATTGGTCATGACCAGCTGGTAGTGCAGTCACGTGATCCCTGGGGAGAGTAGCCCTGTCCACAAGTTACTCGGCAACTTTTCGGCAACTTTAAGCTTTTCTAGCAACTTTCAGCTTGTTGAGCAACTTTCAGTGCATCGGGCAACTGTTAAGTTTTTGTATCTCGATAGTCACAGTCATGCTTCTGCTACGAGTGAAACAATAAAAAAGTGTGGAATATAGCTTATTTCGAGAACATATTCGTCCAATCTTTTAATTTTGTTGCTAGGTAGCACGTGTTTCTATGAAAAAGTGGCTCTAAGAAGCAAGAAGCTAGAAAAAAGCATCAATTAAGAAATTTTGAAAGAACACAGACAGGTTGTGCTTTTAAATGTTAACTGGAAAAGCTGTGCTTGGAAGAAAGACTTTGAAAAAAACGTTTATTTTGGTCCAAACTTTATCGAGTAGTTTGTCATTCAGTGAAAATGGGCGTGGTTAAAATTTACATTGGCAACTTTCTTGAAAATGAGCAACTTGAAAACAGGCTTAGGCGGAGGGTGTAAAGCAATAAACTACCGACAGAAACTGATAAAGATGTGAATTTACCTAAAGAGGTTGAATTTACCGATATAAGCGTAGTCTTAGCAATAGCAGCTTATTGTTATGCATTGATGCTAGAAATGGCATTACAAAACTCGTTTGACTACGTCTTTGACTGCAGTTATGTACAAACGAAAGCCATTGAATCTAAATTTACAGATGATGTCACCAAAGGTTAGGTAGGTTGTGACATAACACACTCCCGCTTGCTACGCCTATCCCAACAAGACAAATGAATCACTTTTGAAGTGTCAGTACTCTGAGTCCCTTCTACATGACCAAAATTCCTCAAGTTTCCATATCTGACTAGGAATTGAAAGCTGTGAAGCCTCAAACATGCTTTGCCCTTGATTTTTGGACTGCGCTTACAAAATATGAAACCAACTTTTGAAATCCCTTATTTCCCGGTCAGCTTCATATTTTGTTGCATTTTGTACGTGGAACTATTGGTGCCATTTGATGAAACATGTGTTCGAAAATATTCCTAAATTATAAGAAGGGACTCTTTACATTTACAGAATAGATGTCTAGTTAAAAGCCTTAAAAGTTTTGCTTTGCGGAATTATGGCTATAGCATATCGTATTTGAGGAATTATCATAGTTTTCTGAAAACTCGCTGTGGCACTCAGTAGATTTTAGGCTTTTCAGGAGAGGCGCTCATTTAATTTTATTTCAACTTATTTTTACACAATAAATCCTTTAAATACATTGAAACATAATAAGCAATGCATCAGTGCAGTCTAATATTCAACCTGTATAAAGAAGTCAAAAATACACCAAAACTAAAACTGATTTTCCAAGGGGTTGAATTCTACTTGTTCCTGCTCATCCAATACGTTTTCAGTTGCTTGATAAAGCTGCCCAGAGTTTGAAGCTCCCTTTTGCCTCAGGCGATGTCATTCCAGAATTTAAGTGCTGAGTTCAAAAATTCTTTCTTGGCATACTCTAGTTTAAGCTTAGAAATATGGATATTTTTCAGCATTGTGTATTGTATCTGGAGTAGTTGGATCTTCGATGAAATTATTTTCATAGTTTTCTAGACAGGGCTTGTTGAAGATCATAAGCTACACGTTTTTTAGATATAAAAAGCCACTTTTTTGCTGGAGCGTCCCTTTTTTTAGCCTTTCCTGAAACTGAGACCTGAAATTTTATTAATTTTTCTTAACTTTTTCTGGAATAAACTGACTAAAACGGGTTTCCCACTCTTGTCCGTCTTGCAAACTTGAATTTATATTCTATCCTTAACATGTTGAATGGAAGAATTAGGAGTTATCGATTTTTGGCAAGCAAAACAAATGAACTTTGAAATTTGAGCCTTGTGATTTTCTTAAGATTTCCTTAAGATTTTGCCAATTTTACCCTTGTTTTCTTATAAACTTTTTTCTATATAAAAATGCGTGTATGTAACTGCTAGTAAACTTAGTACCTAGTCTTCTTTTGTCCCGGATGCTTTAAGCATAGAAATGGCTCTGTCTTATAGACATTAAAGGCCTTTTACTCAGGAGTGAAGCTAAAGAAAATTTTTGGTGGAGTGCATGGTGCCCAATTCACCGACAAACAGATTTCGTTTGAGCCCAATTTGCGGACAGCTTGGGTCTTTCTTGAGTTTTATAAGCAATACAACGTTGACGAGAACTATTGATATTTGGCAACTGTGCTGACAAGTTAAATATTGGGGGTGGGGTGCTGCAATATGGCCACGCTCCAGATTCTATTTTTGACTTTGATAGATTGAATAGAGGCTCAAACTCTTAAGTTGTGCTGGCATATGCATGTCAAAACCTTCTCAAGACAATCAACATGTTCTTGGATTCCTTTTGATGGGATGATAATATCATCAAAACAAAAAAGTCAACTACCCTAATTGGGGCCCGACATAATAATTTGCATTGTACGATCACATGACGCAGGGGCCCCCAGATAACCCAAAAGGGACGGGCAAAAAATTGCCAATTACCAATAGGTGTTACAAAGACAGTTTTCTCTCTATCCTGGGGACTAACACTGAGTTGCCAAGATCCTGAACACAAGTCTAGTGTAGTAAACAAATCATAACTGTGCAATGCATCAAGTAAGTCATCAACCCTTGGTAAGGGTCGAGCATCCCTCCTAGTCACCGAATTCTTTCTATAGTCTACACAAAAGCAATATTTACCATCCTTCTTTTGACCAAGAACAATAGGGGAAGCCCAGGGGCTGATACTTGGTTGAATAACCCCTTGATCTAGCATGTCCCGAATTTGCTTGTCAGTTTCTTTGCGATATGCATAAGGAAGACGACGAGGGCGTTGGCGTATAGGGGGAGAGTCGCCTGTATTAATTTTATGCCTAACTACAGTGGTATGACCCAAACTATGCTCAAAAACATTAGCGTAGCGGAGCAATGTAGTTAGTAAGATAATCTTTTCACACGGGGACAAGGTTGAACTTAACGCCGAAGATACTTCATTAGCTACCTCATTGGAGACGTCGAGAGTACCACCCACTAAAGCTTGTCTGTTCGTTGCTGGAAAATTAGGGGTATCGCAGAATTAGTTGGGCAAAAATCGGCAACACGCTGAACTTTGTGCAGCTCACATACCTCATTATTGGCAGTTATCAAACGAACAGGAACCAAGCGATTATCGGCAGCACTAACTGAATAAGCGGGTTATAACCCCGAAGGAAAAACATCGGATGCAAAAGGTGCTACCATGCCTAATGCATTACGTAAACTACGTGGAACATGCGCAATTACAACTACCTCACTTCTAGCTGGATAATAATACTAGTGATCAGAGTAAGCGGAACAGGGCCCTTATGAAGAGATTGTTCAAACAAGAGAGTATCGGCAGTAGAGGGTTGAATGGAGTCTTCAGCACCAGGCAAAATGAGGGGTTTACCTTGTGGATCCTCTAGAAAACACCTTGAATCGTGTAAAATTAAATTAAACTGGTGTGAAAGAAGAAAATCACAACCCAGTATACACTCCAGTGGGGGTAAAACATTATCACAGATAAGAAAGGGGGCATGGTAAGAATGAGTACCACCCGAGAATTGAAGACGGGCAAAAATTTCCCCTCGTGAATGCAATGAATAATGACTGACCGGTGATAGAAATACAAGCACTGGAATCACTGCTATACGTAACAAGGGCTTATATGGCAACTTGTCAAATACAGATTGACTTAAAATGGATAGCATTGATCCTGTATCAATTAAAGCAGTGACCCGCTGAGTGGCTTACTGCGCCCCAGACCCCTAGCTGTTTTAGGCAATGACCTATGGTCATTGCGACAGCCAAGGTTCACTAAATTACGCTAGAAATTAGCCCCCTCAAAGTTTTTGTGGAAATTACGGACCTGCTGTTTCTTAACTTTTGCCTACTTTCAGCCTCATATTTCATATGAACGTGTTTCTCATAAAAATGAATTTAATCAGAAAAATGATAAGATACTTCATTGCTTAAATCTGCTTCAAAAATAACAACCATCAAAAGCTATTATTTTCTCTTCTGCTGTTTAAGGAAATAATCCATTCAGGCAGATACTTTTTTGTAAAACTATTTTGTAATTGAAAGTATTCATTTTATGAACACTAAATAGCAGAGCCTCTTTTAAGCAAAACCAACTACTGGGGAAAATCTTAGTTTGGGGTCCAAGCCAGTACATAGAAAAAATAGCGCCATT
>OLMO02000275.1:15050155-15158610 GCA_900291935.2 Cassiopea xamachana
TCTAGATACGTCCCTAACTCTGAACGATCACATCCAAAAAATCTGTAAGAAATCTTCAAGCAGACTAGGTCTCCTTCGCCGAATTACGCCAATACTCACCACCCATGCCGCTGTTGAATTGTACAAAGCCATGGTACAGCCAGTTATGACTTATTGCAGCATTGTGTTCACGACATTGTCAGAGACAAATGAAACGAGGTTCAGGAAGATTGAGAAGAGAGCACTTAAGAGCATTTTTGGAGAGCAACATAAAAAGCATCGAGTATGGCGATCAGTTGCATCGATAAGATCAATTCAATATGCAGATTTCGTTATAAAATGCTTAAATGGAACAGCTCCTGAAGTCTTCCACAACTATGTTATGAAACTTGAACACGGAAAAGCAACGAGACGTAATGGTACGGACTTGCGGATGCCGAAAGTTAGAACCGAAAGTGGAAAAAGAGGGATATATTACAGTGGAACAAAGATCTTTAACGACTTGCCACTTTATCTGAAAACTGAGAAGTATTACATTCATTTCAAGAAAGCTTTGAAGGAACATTTTATAGATTAGCTTATGGACAAATTTTTGCTGAATATGACATTAACCTTTTAAGATTAATTTTTTACATTTTTTATATGTTTTTGTATCTTCTTCTTTATGTATGGCAATTTTCTTTAACTTATTAATTCTATACAGGGCTTCTCTAGATAGCAGCTATATTTATAGCTGATTGAATTACCCTGTAAAAATATAGTATTATTATTGTTATTATTATTATTATTATTATTATTATTACAGTTTCTTAAAAGTTTAGTTCTAAATTTGAAAACACGTTTTACAGTAAATTTTAAGATTTAAGCTTCTTAATACTTTACCTCTAGTACTGAAAGTTTCTTATCAATTCAACAGCTTCAGTACTGAGTTTCTTATAGAGAGTTGCTTATAAAAAAGAGTGTATTACAATTCATGATCCCTAATGAGGTGTTAATCACATTTTCTGTCCATCACCGTGCATCACCTGTGGAAACATCCTGTTCAACTTGTCATTTCTCATTCCTTCTTTGCGAATTCTGTTAATGTCACAGTTGCTCAACTCAGGGTTATAGTATAGCCATAGCACACTTCGGATGTTGTCTTTGGCCTCAAGCATATAACTGATAAACGTCAGAGTTTATATCTTGCTGTTGGTATAAGTATATTAGTGCTTTTAAACCTAGAATCAAGTTGTTTCAAAAATGCTTAACTGGTTGATTGCGAAAACGGAAAAGAGAAGACGAGAGTGAAAGTCGCACTGTAAACGAAAGTGGCAGTATTTCTGGTACTGTTGAGGCAAATTTCGATGTTGAAAGCACTTCACAGAGTGTTTCACACAGGTACAGACGGCATAGATATTACAATTACAAACATGGGTGCAGAAAGTGTGGGGGAATCTGCAGCAAGTACCTCTAAACAAACAACACTTGTAACGCAATATAGTTTCTTAAAATGAATGGACATTATATTGAGTATTTCCTCTATACCCTATAATATTAGAATAATTGTAAAACACTGGTAGTCTGGGAATTGAGAAGTAGAGTACGGACACATATTTGCGTATTCTCTCGCGTCTCAGCCTTGGAACCTTAAACACGCTACACACTTAAAAGGAAATGTTCAAAGATTACTATTGGTCAATGTTTTGAAAGAGTTGGAAGCAAGGGGAGAAAGAAAATTCGATGCAATGTCTGTTTTAAGCATCCAGACGTGGTAAAGCGACATAAGAAAAGTGACCAAGTGCCCCCAATCTGCACAGAGATTGGCAGTGAAATCAGGACTGAACATATTGAAAATCATTTGAAGTCAGCTATTCATGCTGCTGCTTGCAGAGCCAATCGCTTACAAAGCATGTCGCAGCCTGAATTGAAGCAGGAAAGTTCCACCATAGACAGCAAGATAAGTAAATCCCAAAATGTACTTTTTTGGAAGAGTGGTGGCTACATGCTTACTGTATTTAATGATGTAAAGCGTGAAACTTTAAGTGCCTGGTCGTGGCCGTCCTGTGAAGCTGCGTTTCAGAGAAGAAAGCAATTCCTAGAAAATGAAAATGGAGCAATTCAAGAGTTCAGTGAAAATCCTCAAGACTTTAGGTATTTATTTCCTGCAAGTCAATGCAAGTCAAATGAGAAACACTTTGACAAACTGCCTGGCAATGTCATTATGAACAGACGGGTCATTAGATCGCATGCAAATACACAATGACCACTTGCAGGCAAAAGTTATTCACCCAGATGGAAGTGATTCCTTGTATTTTCTTGGATTTGGTGAATCAGAAGATCGGGGTACCAAAGGCTACCTTGCTGCAATTAAGCAGGCTTGCGAGCCGTTGTCGTGGGATGACGTATTTAGCGGCACCTCATCGTTGGTAACAGATGACCAAAATATGAATACTGGTGCGAAAAATGGTTTGTGGGTCTTGTGTGATGAAAAGCGCTTACAATCAAGCTCATATTTGCTACTTCTAAAAATTTGGTGTGCCGGCCATAGAATCAATTTGGCATGGAAATCAGTGACCAAAGCTGTTTCCGAAGTAGGAAGGCTGATTAGTGATGCATCTGCACTAAGTAGCTATTTTCACATGTCTGCTGTCCGTACCAGAAACTTAAAGAAAATAGCTGATGAGCATCTCTATCAATTGCGTTAATTTCCCAGATATTTTGAAGTTCGATGGACCCAGTTCAACTACCAATTGCTGGAAAGTGTGCTGAAAAACTGGAAAGCAATAAAAAGATACTCTCTGAGTTGTGCAAATGACAGAGCAGCCAATGAGTTTTCATGAAATGGACAGACAAAGACACCCTGCAATTAACCTGCTTACTGACAGATTTTCTTTTTCTTTACAAAAGAATTCATAAGTGTTTTGAAGATGATAAAATTTTAATTTTTGACATTGGCAAGAAGAAGAATACTTTAATAGCAAGACTTGATGAGTTGAATACTCCTTCAACGTGATGAGTTTCTTCCCAGCCATTAATTGGAGGCTGGGAAGAAACATTTCACAACAACTTGACATCAGTCACCAGCAATGATACCACGATTTACAACTTGTTTGATGTCTCTCTGAAGCACAAGCAGAGAAGAGGTGCCCACAACGAACTTTTGTCAGACAAACAAGGTTTTGATGCAATTCGGAATGAAGTTGTGCTTGCAGTAAAAAAATGTTCCTGATGAACGGTTGGACGACGAGTATTCCGAAAGCACTAAAGTAATTTGCTTCTTAAGCAGTTGGATCCAACAGCTACTGATCAGGAGCTAAAGGAATGTCATAGAATTATTTGCACAGACCTGAGTTCAAGGGATTTTATGATGGAGTATAAAGAGGCCACAGAGGTAGAAAGGTTACGAAAACTCAACACCAGACAATTTCTTAAAGAGCTGGCTCTCAAAGACAAAGATTCTGGTCACTTTCATTGTCTCATCACTTCACTTGCCCTAATTGTAGCTGCAAAGCCCCATTCTGCCGATGTTGAGCGCCTTATTTGTGTTTATAACAAGTTAAAGTCAGATGACAGAGCATCATTATCACCCGGAACGATAAAGAACTATTTGCATGTGTCACAAACATGGGTGATCTGGAAACTTTTGAACCATCGCAAGCAGCCCTTGATTGGCTCGAAACAAAAAGCAGAAGAGAAAGGTTGCCAGAAAAAGCAAAGCAACAAGAATGGTTTCTGGGCGTTTTTCAAGAGCCTCCCTTGTCAAAGAACAAAAATACTTGGACAAGCAAACAGGGATATGGGGAATGTAAAGTTTTGAACATTTACATTGAACTTTTCAACAAAGCATTTTATTTCATTAAAACTTTAAAAAGTAGGTGTGGCATAATTCTCCCGCAAATTAAAGGGCGTGATTTGAAATTGTTTCTTATAAAATTAGTGGTCTTGGAAAAATGCCTTATATTAGGCTCTGATCGGGCTGGTTCTGAAAATGGTAATGCTGATGGACTTTCGTGTCTCATACCCTTATAAAGAGGTTCACCTAAGGTGGCTGATACTGGCCAATTAAGCACAACTGTTACACCTAGTTGTAATCTACAAGCCGCACAAAGGGAAGATGCTCGTTTGAAGGTAGTCATTGACTTAAAATCGTCAGGGATGCCAGAACCCCCGTTCTTTGTCTGGCGTCATGATTCTATTTTAAAAGCACTTTGGCATTGCTGGGATTCTTTGCACATTGTCAACGATATGCTTGTCAAAAGTGGCAACCCTGAGAGTGCTTTACGAGAATACATCTGGTTCCGTCAGTTCTTCAGTGCATTCATAGCAGTCCTTTTGCAGGACATCTTGGTCTAAAAATTCCCTTTTGCATACAAAACACCGCTTTTTCTAGTCCATGATGAAAAGCGACTTCTCCCACTTTGTTCACTCTTGTCCAGATTGTGCTCAAAACAAACTCAATTCTTTTCGAAACACAGCCCCCATGCAGGATATCTAAGTTAGTGAACCTTTCGTTTTCTAGGCAACGGATTATATGAGCCCTCTTCCTAAAATGCCTAGGGGTAACAAACACTTGCTGGTGGTCATGGACCATTTCATCAAATGGTACGAAACTTTTCCCACACCTGATCAAAAAGCACGCACGGTTGCCCAGACCCTAGTCTCGAGTCTTTTTGGCCGCTTTGGCCCTCCCCAAATTATTCACTCTGACCTGTGGTGAAACTTTGAAAGTCACTTAATGCACGAAATCTGTCAAATCATGGGTACACATAAATCTAGAACCACTGCCTATCACCCCCAGTGTGATAGATTGGTTGAAAGACAAAATCGCACCATCCAAGACATGCTATCAGCTTTCATTTCCCAGTATAGAAACGACGGGGATACTTGAGCCAGTGTGATTGCTTATGCCTATAATACCAGTACCCATGAGGCTACTGGCTTCAGTCCTTATGAGCTTGTATTTGTTCGTACCGCTCCCACCCCAATTGAGATAGATTTAGATACACCCCTAAAAAAATCCATGTAGTCAGTCCAAATATTCACAGTCAGTTCGCCGCTCACTCAGGTCCCTCAAGCAGTCAGCCCAGCAGAATCTGGTTGCTAGTAGATCGCAACAGAAAAGTTACCACGATCAGCATCTTAAGGAGTGGGTACCTTTTTCAGTAGACAGTTCAGTGTGGCTTTGCCGCCCAAAACCCTGGAAATTTGGTAGAGGGTGGATTGGGCCATTCAGGGTTATATCTAGAAAAAAGGGGTCAATTATACCATACGCTCTCCAGAAGGTAGAGATAGAGTTGTGCATCACAATAATTTAAAAGCTTGTGTACTTCCATCAGGCACTGGAGCTACGCATTATCCCATTCCTGAAGCTGAGGGTACAGACATCCTATTTGAAAACGATCCCACCCATACAGAGGGCGAAAGGGAGGCTCCACCACCCAAACGGGCTCGTCCTATGAGGCTGAGGCAAAATATAAACCCTCCTTTGAGGTTTGGAGATTTTGTTGCGCACTAAAGAAAGGGGGGAACGGTGTAGTAGTGACGTAATCCGTAATAGTTCCTTCCGTTAGTAATTATTAAATAATAATCATGACTGCCTTTTGATACAATTTTGGTGCTATTGCTGGAGAGCGGTTGTATTTTATGTGTCTGGCTCTGTCGAATCCTTGGTACATGATTGTATACAATCGTTGCACGAGTATTGATCAAAATCAGTTAACACCACCACCAAAGATAGAACAGAGCAGTTTTCATACAGATAATTAATCAACAGATCTTGTACAAGAATTCTCAGATTTGTTAAATGGTGTAGGATAACTCAAAGATACGACAATCAAGCTTCACATTGACGAAAATGTGCCTGCTGTAGCTCAGTCCGCTCGCCGAATCCCATTTCACATTCGAAAAGCTCTCGACAAAACTCTTGATGAACTAGGGGAACATGACATCATAGAACCCTCGTAGGTACTACACCTTGGGTCAGTCAGCTCGTGGTATTTCCGAAGCCGAGTAATCCCATGAAGTGCGAGCAAACAAGGCTATACAACGTGAACGACATCCAACGTCGACTGTTGAAGAGACTTTGCATGACCTCATGGTGCCAGTGTGTTCTCAAAGTTAGACTTAAACAAAGGCTATCATTAATTCGAGCTAGATCCAAAAAGCCGTGGTATAACTACTTTCGCTACACATCGTGGTCTTTATCGTTATCGACTACATGCTTTCGGAATTTCATCAGCAGCGGAAATATTTCAGTACCAAATTCAAACAGTCCTTGCTGGTATTCCAAGCTGCAGAACCCTAAGTGATGATATTATTGTTTATGATGCAGCCCTGCTTAATGTTTTTCAGAGACTACATGAAAAAGGACTTACATTGAATCGTTGAAAGTGTGTTTTTAACACAGCGAATCTCAACTTTTATGGATAAACATTTTCAGCAGATAGAATGAAAGCTGACGAGAAAAAGTTACGCTATCAAAGATGGGCCGATCCCTCAAACTGTTGGTGAAATTCGCTCGTTTCTTGGTCTCGTCAACTAAGTCTCTCGCTTCATCAAAGATTTCGCAACTACTGCAGCCCCTCTTCGTGATTTAGTGAAAAAGTGAACGAAATGGATATGGAGTTCCAAGCATCAACTAGCTTTTGAAAAATTGAAAGACTCGTTAACTAGCTAAAGCGTTGTTGCATATTTTGATCCACAAAAGGAAAAAGAAATCATCATGGATTCAAGCCCTGTTGGATTGGGTGCCATATTGACTGAGAAAACAGTTTTATTTAATGGAGAAGTGCAATCGAAAGTTTGTGCCTATACATGCCGAACTTTGTGTGATGTTGAACGGAGGTATTCCCAGACTCAAAAGGAAGCCCTCGCAACTGTCTTGGCATGTGAGAAATTTCATCTATACATTCATGGGGAAAAATTTAATATTGTAACTGATCGCAAAGCCTTGGAAATAATATTTGGTGACGAATGTACAAGACACCCAGCGCGGATGGAACGTTGGAATTTACGTTTGTAGAATTACAATTTCACAGTAACTTATCGACCAGGTCGAGATAACCCTGCAAATTTTATGTCCAAACATCCTACTCAAGTGCAGCGTACACATTACAATTTAGCGGTAGAATATGTCAACTTCTTAGAGCGACAAGCTGTAACGATTGCTATGCGCAACGAAGAAATCTCACTCGAAACTGAAGAAGATTCTAAGTTACTTGCGTTGACAATGTTTGTCACTAGCGGAAAATTGCAACAACCAATATAAGAAAATCATTTCGCTCCTGTTGTCAACGTACGCGAATTACAACCGTATGCCAACGTACAAGATGGACTTGCGATCAAAGAGAAAGGGTTAATCCTTAAAGGAACAAATTATTAATTTCAGAAACCCTTCGAATTCGTGTAATAGAACTCACTCATGAAGGTCATCAAGGCATCGTAAAGACTAAGAGTTTACTTGGTGAAAAGGTCTGGTTTCCAGGAACAGATCGTTTAGTCGAGAATGTTGTAAAACACTGCATTCCTTGCCAAGCCTCTACTGCTAAAGAACAATTAGAGCCGCTCAAAATGTCAACATTACCTCCAGTGGCAGCTCGTGCTAATGGAAATTATGGGCAATGCCCCCGCCAAAAATAAATGAAAAGAAAAACTATGCAATTAAGTTACAACAGTGAGAAAAATATGAAATGTTGCATCCTAGCATGTTTCACCAGGCATTCAGGGGCCTGAGATTCGATTACTTTTCATTTTGTTGACTTGAGCCTCGTACGTAAGCATTTAAAAAATGATGTCATTTTCGGGGCAAACTTCATTCAGCCCTTGGAATTGGCTACGTGACATGCGCAATAGCAAGGATCAGAAGCCCAATGCCGAAAAAAGAAGTAGCTGATTGGCTGAAATTGACGAAATTGGAGCAAGAAACATTTTGCCCTCTCCGGTACAACAACAACAACAACGACCACAACAGCTCTGAAATGTAAACAACATACAAGGGAATTTCTCTCCGAGCATACTAGCGCAAAAGATCTCAATTAAACTACTCGTAGTCTTCGGTAATATTTGCTGATCATTGAACTCACTGGTCAATACTGCAATCTGAGATTTTGAAGGTAGTTAGAGTTCTTCGCCTGTGTTATTAAAAGGAGTATTGGAGGAGAAGCTTCTAGGCCTTAATAGCAGGGGTCTTGCAACAGGATCTTGTATTGAGACAGTTTCCATAAGCAATCAATGGCGATTGACTACATCAGGTTCTATGGTGCTTTTTAGATGGCGGTACTCAGCAATTCATGGTGAAGTTTGCAATTAAGGTGCATCGCTTGATTTTATAACTCAGATTTTGTTTGGGACTAATTACAGTTGAGACATTTCATTTATCACATCATTTGCAGAATATTTTGGTGTTCAGGAATATTTTGACTGGAAGGTTTTCGAATGGTTTCAGTTGGTTTGCAGCACGCAACAAGATGATGCGAAATCTATATCCATCAAATTGGTTAACCATTTGGATAGAATTTTTAATTTATGTTCGAAACGTTTGAGAGGAAATATCTGTGATATTGAAGTTTTTGATGGTGTATTATCACAATATTTCTCAGGGTTGAATTCACCGGATATGTTAGTTCAACCACCCGTTGAGAGTGATTCTTGTTAAGTTTGTTAGTGTGGATCCCAGCCAAAGCTGTAGAAAATACTGTGAAATATTCTCCTTTCCTCGATACTGTCAACATTCAAATCCGTCTATGGCTCAAAACAGTTCTATTACTCTCAGCCTGTAAAAGCCCTTCTAATTTGTAAGTTCTCTGAGACTGGACTGTTGCTAAAGGTCACCATTGTACTTCAATTGGAATCCTTTAACTTTTAATTTAAATTGGGACATAATATGTCTGAAACCATATGGAACATTTTAGCCAAAATAGCTTTATATCAGGTCTCAATCAGAATATAAGTGATGGTTTTCCCAACAATGGCGAAGCCAAAGACCGTGCTTGTCGTGCCCGGCACGACCATAACATTTTTATCAAAATTTGTTTTCTGTGTCAGTAGCTAGTAACAAGTGTTTTCTTAGCTTTTCTCGATAAGATGCAAACTCTATATGGTTTTTATCCCTGTATGACTTTTATGTCCCACGCGTTTGACGCCCTGTGCTGAGACGGTTGATCGCAATGCGCATGTGTTGTACTTCTTGCCCAAAAGTAAATAGCACAAAATAAGACAATGACTTATTGTAAAATCCTGTTACTATATTGGCTAAAATGAAGCCATGTGCTAGTGATAACAATACCATGGTCGTGCTTATCTCTACTAGCACGAAGTTCAGACATGCGTAGTGCAGCACAGTTTCTTCTAACTCTTTCTCTTGTTAGCCAGCTATTCGTATGAGCAAGGAAAACTTTGATTTTCTCACAAGAACAAAATCTTGTAAGAAATGGCCCAGGTCAATGCCAAGCAGTTCATAGATGTTGTTGCACAGCTTTTGCAGAGCCTTTTGGCTCGAGAAATAACGCAGACTAGAAGCTAACCGTGCAACAACTACGACCAATGCCAGTATTGATGTTGAAGACAGGGAACAGAACGTTCCAAAGAGATTGGCACTCGAAGAAGGATTGACTTTGTGGCAGTGTTCTTCGAAATTTCGGAAGTGTCTTTTCTGCTAGCCATGCCTGCTCTTTAGACCTGGGTTATCCCAGTCATGGACGGAAAGGGGGTGTGGGAATCTGAGAAATACTTTGTCAGACTGAAGGAAACACGAGAGATCCAAGAGACATATGCAGGCTTACAAAGTGTGGAAAACATTTGACGTTTCTGAAGGGATCGATGAAATGCTTTCCAGCGCGAGAAGAGATGAAATAAAACGGCACAATGATGAGATGAGGCAAAACAGAGGTATGCTAAGAGCTCTTTCTGAGGCTGTGCTATATCTTTCGAAGCAAGAATTGCCTTTTATTGGGCACGATGAATCTAATGGTAGCCTAAATGAGATAACAATAGGGAGCTCTTAGAATCCTTTCCAAATTTGATACTCTTTTGAGTGTCGTCTGCATAATAAGGTTGCTGAATCAGAAAGGGGTAATGTTGGAGTTTTCACTGGTGTTTCCAGTAATACACAGAATGATCAGATTGAATGGATAGACTCTGTCATTTAAGATCGCATTGATGAGGAAGTAGAGAAGTGTAATTTTCTGAGTGTGCAGGTTGATAAGACTACTGATGTTTCAACTAAGGAGCAACTGAGTGTGATCATTCGACTTGATAAGAATGATGATGCTGTAGAAAGGCTTTTGAAATTTTACGATGTGAGTTTAGATAGAACTGCTCCTGCAATTAGTGCTATTAGTAAAGACATCCAAAATAGAAACCAGAAAATAGTTTTTTACTCTGTTAATGTTTATTTCTATGAGCTTTATAGGTAGGTTTTATAATAATGGCTGTTATTTATTGTGTTGAACTTGCCTCTGGTTATGATGATTTTTCTGCCTTGGGAATTTATGCTTGCATTATGATTATGAAGGTTACTTTGTTACTGATATTAATTTTGGATTTCAGATGGCTGTTTTGACGAAGTTGCTTTTGAAGTGTATTGTATATCACCATTCCATTCTCTTTGCCCCATGTAACTTGACTTAGATGCTTTTGCAATGCATTTCATAGATAGAAGAATCTTACCTTTAGTTTGATGAGCTGATGTCTGATTACCACTCAGCCTTGAATTGCACATTGAGGAGCATAGGCCTTTTATTAAAAGCTAACAATGCAAAAGTACTCTTTTCAATCTGATCTATGTTATGTGCATATGTTTGCTATATAATTGTAGACACACACAGCACTTGGCCTTTGCCATAAATTGCTATACAAAAGAGCAATGTAACGAGAGCCTGTCAACTGGAAAAGGTGATTTGAAAGATGTGTGCAGATTTTGAAGGAAAGTTGATTTGCCAAGTTATGAAATGCTGTTCATTACAGCTTTCAAGCTTGCATTTAGCAGGCAACAAGATTCTACCACCTTTAAGCTATAGACATAGTCTTTTGGAACCTATTGTCTAATTGCAAAAGTTCTTCAGCATCACACTGCCAATGAGCCTCTGAGTGCTTAGGGACATAACTTGACGGATATTTCTTGGGGGTTTTTCTGTAGACTCAATGCTTTGGCTACGTTTTCAATAGAAAAGAATCTGGAGATTCAATTGACTTAAATCAAAATGTGATTGATATATTTACCCAGCTCAAAAACAGAGGAGCTATATTTCTTTTTAAGTAGCTCAAGAGCCTCTATGCATTTTTTAAAAATTGCATACAAGCATATTATATTTGATAGTTACTGCTTACATCACCTAGATTCTCTTTCAATTTTTGGGGTAAAAACATATGATTCCAGACAATTGGTATTATTGTATTATTTGGAAGAGACGAAAAAGAGCAGTTCTTGAAAGTAAGGAGAAATCGTTCGTGGCTTGCTCGCAGTAAATATTGTATCGGAAGAAAGTAATGAATTGGAACAGAATGCTCATGCCTTCAAAACATTAGGCTCCCATTCAACTGCTTAAAGCATTGCATATTTTTGCTGTTATAAAAACTTACTATTGCAGAAAACCGTTCTATTGCTACACTAAATGGCTATCAATGCAATAAACAGGTTTATTAAAACGTGCAGTTCAATACAAAAGGTGCAGTTCTAAAAAAATTGTGCAGCTCAAACAAAACACATGTGCAATTCAGAAGCGTGTTATTTAGTGACCCAAGGGCATAAGAAAGTAAATGCAGGGTTCATACCCAATATGCGAATCAAAATTCCCTGACTATTCCCTGACTGATAGTAAAAAACTCCCTCTTTTCCTTATCATTTTACATATTTACAAAAAGAAGTAAAGGGAATGGAGCCTAATAGATAGGTAATGCACATATACTTGCTAATTCACAATGCGAAGTAATTGAAGTTCACACTTACTGACAACAAATAGAGCAACGACTTCGTGAACGACTAAGCCAATAGGTAAGGATAATGATACTAAATTATTTAGTCAGGATGACCAAATACTTTGTTTTCCTTGACTTGGGTGAAAATTATGGAAAACTCCCGGACTGTTCCAGGTTTTACATGATTTTTTGTAAAAATAGCTCATTTTCTGGGATTTCTAGGTTCAGTATGAACCCACCCTGTATATAGCAGTAAAAATAGTAGATTTAAGTATGAACTGATATGATAAGCGCAACCATGAATGGAATTGTCAGAGGTAGTAACATTAATCTAGCCCTTCTCGCCAAAAGCAGAAGGTTAAATCCCATTCGGGACCAAAATAACACAGCATCACTGGGTTTTATTTCTTAAAAGACCCTGGCAATAAACATTAGGTATGGTGGCGTCTGAGACCCCGTGCACACTGCACCGGTGCAACTTCTTCACCGGAACAGAAGGTGTTACGGTTCAGCCTACTGTCTACACTGTTCCGCAACACTTTCTACTCCTCTTACAGGAACACTTTCTGTACCTTTTAAAAAAGCGTAACAACAGTGTGCAAGGGCCCTCAGAGTCAAATACCGACGAGTTACAAAGCTTGTTGAAAAGTACTCATTACTCCATCAACGTCGCCTGCGCTGTCTAGGTCATGTATGTCGCATGAAGGACGGGAGACTGCCTAAGGATATACTCTATGGAGAACTTGCTCTTGGCACCCGGCGTGTGGGAAGTCCATCTTTGCGTTTCAAGGATGTCTGCATGAGAGACATGAAGACATGTGACCTCCCTGTTCACTCCTGGGAGACCTTGGCAAAAGGTCGTGAAGGCTGGAGGGAGGAAGTGCGGAAGGGGAAAATTTGTCTAGAGCAGAGAAGGAGCAAATTGGCTGCTGAAAAGAAGGCCCGTAGGAAACAGGCTGCCGAGGAACAACAATCTCCCACCTCAGGACACAGATGCCTCAGATGCCACAAAGTTTGCCGCCCCTGCATTGGACTATACAGTCACCAGAGGAGCTGCCGATGACCCGATCTTATATTGAGGCCTACACAACCTAGGGTGCAAAATCATGGTCTCCCGAGACTAATGATGCCGATGATGATGCCAAAGCTTGTTGAAAGTCTGATAAAACTGTCGGTCGAATGTATGCCGCTGAAATTATCAAATGATTTCCAATGAAATTATCGAATATATTCCGATAAAACGTAACACGACGGAAAACGCCCTTACTGTATGTGACCAGTGCTTGCAAATATCATTAGTCTGAGAGGAAAACTTACCCCTCAACCTGAAATCATCGGGTTGTTATATGCTTACTAGCACATTAGAATATCTTGTTTTGCTCACCGGAGATCTCGTCCAAAAGCACCCCAATCTGCTTCCTGGCCCCACAGGCCCCTACCCAATCCCAACTGTTCACCGGCCTTCAATGTATGCACGGTTTATAAAAAGCGAAGAGGGCCCTGCATGATCAGCGGTCACAAAATGCGGATTCTGCGCAAAGAACATATACATGCTTACTGAAGCCGACAGTCTATTACTGTAGTGGATGGCCTTGTGACAGCAAATAGTAATATATACGAGGAGGACAATCAACCCGTTGAAAGGAGCTGCCCCTCTTTTCTTTCATTTGCTTTTCTGGCTAAATAGTGTGAAAGAACGTTAGTGGCATATGGACATTTGTTACCTCATGGAATGCAAGTGGCTCTGAGCTCAATTGTTTTTGTTACTCACTCAGGCCTAAGATTGATCTCAGTAGATATTATTGAAACGTCCAGACATACTTAACAATCGCTATCTTCAAATTACAGTTACGTTAAATGGAAATCGGTATCTTTTCTTAACATTCATACTTAGCTCCTACAAAAATGGAGAGTGAAGCAGGTGTAGCCTTTAGTCCACCCAAAAATGCAAACGGAAATGTTGAACAAGACTCAAGACCGTCATATAGTATCCCTGGAATTTTGCATTTCATCCAGCATGAGTGGACACGGTTTGAAATGGAACGAGCTCACTGGGAAATTGAGCGTGCTGAGCTGCAGGTACGTAACAGTTTGTATTACGGTTAAGGTTGTTTTCTTTTTTCACATGATTAGTAGAGTAGGTAATGTGTCAGATACGGTACAGTCATACGAAGTGACACCCGCTACCATTTAGACTGGCCTAGTCTATACCTTTCTCTCTCATTCACTGCTTTCTGGTAGTTAGGTGTTTTAAGAATCGTGTTCGAATAAAGAAATAACACCAGGTCTACTCATGCTAACTAGCATATGAGTATAGGACTGTTGTCACTTTCTTGGACGGTCTGCAGCGGAACTGAGTGGCTTGTTTGAAGATGCTAATCTGATATTTATTCATTGTGATCTGACAGTATCAAGAACACTAGCTGCAGTTAAAACTGTGTATAGTACAGCCTATGAGTTAAGGGAAGGGCAGCCAGTATTTTGATTTTATTTTGTTCATCTTAAGTGAAGCAAATCCAGGAACTTGAATCTCGTATGCTGTTTTACACATAATCAGTGTAGCATTTGTGAAGACAATACTAGTGCACTGTTTTTATGCATATAGCGAGATAAACCTTTGTGCACACAAAGCATACCTATGCTTTAGACATAGTGTTCATTTGGAGTTTTAAAAAGGAGCATATGCATATTGGTGTAGTTTAGGAAGTTGACATTGTGCATTTTTGATGTATATAAGAGCCCTTCAGGATCACACACCACGGATATAGTCAACAATACAGGAATGATCCCCAATTTTTTGTGTTTTTATGTAAATTTTAGGCTTGCAGTAGGTCTGCATTGGATGTCTGGCAGGCTGGATATTCTGTTGCTGGATCTTTGATTTTAGAAGGTCCAAGCCCTACTAGGTGAAAAGGAAATTATGGCTTTTTTGCTATTATTTTGTATTTTCAATGTTTAAAGACAAGCACATTAGACGTTTTGTTTTCTACACAGTACATTGCACTGCAGATGTTAAAAGTTTTAGGAACCAACCAGGTAGTGAGCTATACAGATATGAAAACAATTAGGAAAATGTACATGTATGTTTAGGCATCCAAGATAGAAGTTTAATCTATGAGTTCTTAAATTGTTGCCCATAAAGGTAGTGTTTTGTTATTGTGAAGTAATTCAGCATTTTCCCTTGGTTAAGTCATCATCGTGAAAATAGTTCAGAACATATACTTGAAGCTGTCAAGCTATGATGCTTAACAAAATGCTGATTTGTTATATGTGTTCATAAGTGAAGGTCATTTGCATTACCCAAGACATGGGGTCAAAACATTATATCCTCATGATTCAGGTAGGCAAGGAACTAAATATAGCAAGTTGATGCCTTTTTAAATACAGATGCATGTAGCATGCTTTCTAGGCCAAAAATCTCACCCAGTTGATTCAATGATTAATTCCTTATTCACATTTGTAACTATGCCCCACAGGAATTTTTAGATACATTTTATACTGTATAGAAAAAATTTCCTATATGGGAAGTCCATCATTGCCAGCTTAAGTGGCTAGATTTCAAATTGACAAACTATTAGAGTCCAACTCTGACCAGATTTCATTAACTTGGAGCCAGTGCGCTCCTAGTTTCAAGCCAAAGTATGTTATATCAGATTGTAGAAAATGTGATCTAACAAAGTAGGACATGTGTTATTGGAACCCCCTTAGCCTCGCCTTTTTGCATTTATTTCTCTATAATGTAGCACATTTCATGTAGATTTTAGGTTACTTTAGAAGGCCCCTTCAATTAAAAATGCTAGGATGGAACCTGCACATGAGAATTAAAATTTCTTTAGTGCTTCAGATGTTTTCAAGTGCCTCTTATTTTTATCATAGAGATTATTGCTTAGTTATATATTTATTAATTATTTATTTTTTGAAGGTTCCATTGTCTTGAGCATTTGTGTAATAAATGACATTCATAATCCACAGCTTTAATTTTTCCCATGGCATTGCTTATCAAATTAATGAAAATAATGATCTGAAATTGTACTTTTTGACTTTTTTGTTTAGGCACGGATCGCTTTCTTACAAGGGGAAAGGAGGGCACAAGAAAACCTGAAGAGAGATCTTGTTAGAAGAATCAGGATGTTAGAATATGCACTACGGCAAGAAAGGTATGTTGTTGTTATTGGTTTGAAGTGCAAGCCCTGAACTGGGCAAGCACAAGGTGCTTAAATGATCATGCTCCTACATTCAATAAGACACTTGATCAAGCACATAGATTGCTTTAATCTTCCATTCATGTTCCTTTTTGGGTTTTTACACTATCTAAGAATAGGCATATTCAATGGGCTGATCATAAATTATGGACAGCATTGCCATCACTGATCATATTAAGTTCAACCAAGAAAATCAATAGAAACTTGAATGGTTTGAATAGCCAAAAATAAGCTCAAAGCTCACCAATATCCCATATCTGTCTAAAGGAATGATTTCTTTTCCATATTATAAGTATAGTAGATAATATGTCAGATGTGGTACACCTGTCCTACAAAGGGGCCCCCTCTACAATATGGACTGGTCTAGTCTCTACCCTTCTCTCTTTCACTGCTTTCTAATAGCTTTTTAGGTGTTTTAGGAATTATGTTCTAATAAAGAAGCAACACCAGGCTTACTCATGCTAACTAACATATGAGTCAGTGGTGGAGATCCAAGGGGGCAAGGGGATGCTTGTTCCCTTCCAAATAAATTGAAACTTGCAAAGTTCCAAAGCAAAAGCTCACAGTTAAAACTATACATTAAGTAAATAAATGGATATATTCTTTGTAGTCCTATTCACTTTAAAGCAAATACACTGCTTTTTCACATCATTACAATGCTTATAAAGCATGTTTTATCTCTATTATGTACAACCATTAGGAATATAAATTTGAAATTGTAAAATTCATAGAAAGTTTTTACTAATGGTGAACAGTTATGAAATTAAAACAATCCTGTCATTTTGGTATGCCAAATAATTAAGCACATTATCCAATCAAGGGTCAACAGAAGATCTTTGTTCATTGACAAAACCATTAAATCGCCTGCTCTAGAGAAACTCAGACAATTTTGTGTGAAAGAGAGAATCCAATTCATTGGATTAAAGATTCTTTCCATGGTGGCAGTGCTTACTGGAAGTGTTTTTGATATTTTAGAGATTGTCTGTAGATTTGGATAAAGATCCATATTAATGGACTTCTCAGATGCAATAATGACTTTTGCTGCACAAACTCAAGCTTTAATGATTGCTTGTCTATTTTTGTTCCACCTTCAAATCTCTGAATCAGAAGCAGAAAGTCTCAAAGCCAAGATAATTGACTTTAGAAGCATCTAGGGAATCCAATGCCACCAGTATTTCATTGTTTGCCAAAAAAACCGTCTGTCTAACTTGGCTAGAATCAGTGGGATGGCCACTGTTTTGAGATTTGCGCAGAATCTGTGATAGTCAATCTCACCAGGTAGCAGCGTTGCTGCATCTGAAGCCAAATGAAATTGATCTTTGAGGCCAATGAGCATACCAATTGAATTGTGAAAATCCTCTGCACTTTATCAACTTCTGCAGTATCCAGCTCTTTCAGCAGATGTCTGATAGCTACTATTTCACTAGATAAAGTCACCCACTTTATTGGAATTTCTTGCATCCCTTTGCCAAGGCCTTGAACAACAGCTACCACATGGTTGAGAATGCAAAGTGACATACTGAATTTCCCAGACATCATCTTATGATACACTCCAGCAGAAAGCTATGTCTGATCTGAGGTAGTATTAGGTACTTTATGTATGCTAGCTAGGGCAGCTTTCAATCTAACAATTAAAGTGTTCATCCTACTTCTGGTATACGATATGCGGACTGTACAGTATTAATATGTGATGATAAACAAAGCCTTCAGGAATATCACTTATTTTGAAAAATAAAAGTGAAGTTAGAGGATTGAATATTAACAAGAAGAAAACAAATTTGATGGTTTTTAGCCAGAGCAGAAGTGTTCCTATTTATAATATCAGTTTCGACAATAAGAAAATTAAACAAATACAGAATTTGAATACTTAGGAAGCATGTTAACAAGTAATATCAAGTGTGAAAAAGATATAAAGCAAAGAGTTGCAAGTGCAAATAAAAACTTCATAGAAAAGAAATGCATTTTTATGAACTCCAAGATTTCTATTGAAATGAGAAAACAAGATTCTTACATGTATCACTCAGAGACATCTGAAATGTTTTGGACATACAATAAGGGAAAATAGCTTGGAGAGATTGGTTTTGGAAGGAAAATGGATGATTCAAGATCTAGAGGGAGACAGAAAGAGGTACTTAGATGACCTTGTGGCTGCTGTGGGATGCTTATAGAAAGTGGAACTCTTCTATCTGACTCAGGAAAGAGAGAGATTCAGATGCACGGTTGCCAATGTCAATTGACATGGCACAACAGAAAGAAGCTAGGGCAGCTTTCAATCTAACAATTAAGGTATTTACCCCTTTGTATTTGCAAGCTCAGCATACTTCTGTTGGTGAAATGGCTTCTCATATTGGCTTCCTTTGATAGTATGTCTTATGAACTTCCCCAAAGATCTCCCTGTTTTTGGCAACACTGAATATCTTGTGCACTGTTTTGTAGGTCTCGATCACTGCCTTTGCAGTCTTAACTCAGCTTAGATGTGATGCTGCAATGAGATTAAGTCTATGAGCTGCACAGTGTACATGCTGCCATACCTTCATTACATCCACTCATAATGGAGCCTCCATTAGCACCTAATGCTAAAAGCAATTCAGATGCATTCATTTTTCTAAGTGCAGGGGATATACCCTCTTTGATTTTGTGACTGCATTTGTTTCTTTCATATGTGTTAATTAAGAAAATTTCTGCTCTCTAACCTTAGCATTATCAATATGCTGGGGGCATAGGACATCTGGGGACCCAAGACTAATTGCCAACTTTTAATGACCAGTGTTGTCTTTGCATTTGTTTATCAGTACCAAGAACATTCTAGCATTGTCAACCATTGATTTTATGCAATCTTGAACATCATCTGCGAACGCAGCAATCAACTCATTGCATGAACGCTTTGAGGTGTAGTTGCAATTTTTGAACTGTTGCTTGATCTTCACATGTAAAGTGGCAAATTTTGGATTTGTGTGAAGGGCTAGGGTAATAAACTCTCTCCACTTTTTGGCATCTGGTGACTACTTTGTCTCATAATCACAGTAAGCCATTTCTTCAGCACAAAAAGCTGGCGATAATGCAACAACATCTTCTCATATTTTCTGTTCTTGCAAACAACCAACAGTCTATCAGGACCTACACTTGGGGTTCAAAAGTATTGCACAGGTTGTTCAATTTTATCATGGTGGATATGTGTCAGCAAAAGATGATGCACAAATTAAATCATAAATCTGAATTAATTAGCTACAAAAGTATTATGAAGAAGCCCTTGAGTGGCTTACAGAATTACAATATATCAATATTTTATTGCGTGACATCTCATTGCTGCGACTTCTTTGATGCGACTTTGGATCGATGAGTCCATAAAATTCAGAGGAAAATCATGCAATTTTTTGAACAGTCAAGCAATACAGTCATCCTCTGTCTTCGGAGAACCGAGAAAATCATTATCTGAGTTTCTTTATTAAAAATTATACATTTCTCACACCATTTAAATTATGACTGTTGCTTGTCTATTGAAGCACAACAATATCATCCAGTTTGGTGTATATTTTCGTTTTACAGGCTTGACATGCGAATGTATTATCATCTGAAAGATAAATGTCCTTTGGACTTTCTAAAACATTTTGGCAGATGATTCAACAATGCCAATGTAGTCAATCTTACAAAAATTTTCTTTTGCATTTTATCAGGCGAACATTGCCATTAGGCCCGACTTATTGTAAAATGCCAAATTCCGCCGAAATTTCATTCTTACATCACTTTCACCCTAGTGTTAGCAAACACGATAAAAACGATGTGTAGGGAACAGAAGTCGTACCTTCGCAACTAAAAATAGGCGTTTGGATTGAAAACAGTGTATGTTTACACAAGGTTGTACCGTGCATGTTTCCATTCAGAAAGTCGTTCGCCATTGATGCTGTTTGATGACGGGGGACACATAACACAGAGACCTGTGTACATTAAAACGAGGCAGAAGTAATAACAGACCGAATAAACATTCAAGCAGCCCGGTTGGGTATGAAAAGTGTTCAGTAACAAGTGGAACAATGCCTTGTAGTAACAGTACGAAGGGATATTCGATCTAATTTTAGCCGATTCTAATTAGCTGCTTATCAGGCCATAGGGGCAAGCTCTATTTGTGTACAGAGTTAATTTCGCATTTTACAGATTTTTCATAATGTTTTCTTACAATACGGTCTGGTTCTGCTTGCGGTTAAGTATTTTTCCAGGCAATGGGGGCTACTTATCGGGGGTGATTTCAAAAATTTTAACAAGGGGTGCTCTACGCACAATGTCAAACAGTGGGTGTGGTATATTTGTAGCTACTCCCATATTTTTATAAATAAAGACAGTAAGTTAGTATAATAGCAAGAAAAACTCAATACCCATTTGGCAATGAAGATATCATAACAGGGCGAAACAGAACAGCAGCAGAGGTACATGCATTTTGATAAGCCAAACCAATGCAGAAATTAGGGGGCCAACACTCCCAAAATGAAGAAGGGGGCTCCAGCCCCTGAGTCCCCTACAATCACCCCCTGCTAGTTCTCTTTGTGTTTAGGTTTATGATTAAAGAATACATACTATGAGAATGGACTTTCCTTTTTATTTTCTATAAAGTGATGTTGTAAAATGAGAAATTTTGCATTTCACAGATTTTGTGAAGTCCAGAAAGAAGCCACGTAGATAAATACATACAGAACTTGATTATATCCAAACAACTATATACATATTAATGAAGCATAAATCGTAGTAAGTAGAAAACGTGCTTTTAATCGTATCGAAAAAACTACTAACTAAAACTATGAGTCACTAACAGAATATATTGATATTCGGGTCCAATCCCCTACAAACGATTGAGTCCCAGACCTCAGTACTTGACAGATTTTACATAATGGCTTTTTATCAGCCCATAGGGGCTAGTTCTGCTTCCAATAACGCCTTTTAAAAGGAAATAGGGACTAGTTCTGCTGAACAGAAAACAGTTGTATAGGATCAATGGAGTTGAATCATCTTTAGAGAGAGCATTTATAAAGGTGAACCAAAAGCTCTTACCTTACTCCCCTATTATTCCTAATTTATATAAATAACCTCCAAGAAGCTGTCCAATATTCTAATGTATACTTGTATCGTGATGACACCAGTATTTGCCACCAGTCACACAACATGGCTCAACTGAATGAGGCTATAAACATTGATCTTAAACAACTGATTACTTGGTTAAAACGTAACAAACTTTCTGCAAATGTTGTAAAAACAATTTCAATGTTAATACCCCTAAGCAAAAGTGTAAACTCCTTAAGGATAGGAATGAAGGTTTGCAACTAAATATTATTGGTAATGAGCTAGCTCTGGTTCAAAGCATTAGATACCTGGGAGTCTATATTAATAGTTGTTTGGATTGGAAGAAGCATATTAAATCAATTTCCAATAAGTTCTCAAGAGTTCTTGGTATCTTGAAGTATGTCAAATCCTTCCTACCATTAGAGAGTTTGAAAATATTATACTTCGGTGTTGTTGACTCACATTTTCAGTAATGTTGTTCAGTTTGGGGCTGCTGTGCTTCTACTGGAATTAATCATTTGCAGATACTTCAAAACAGATCTGCAAGAATCGTAGCTAGCAGGAGCATTGATGCTCCAAGCAGACCAATCATCAATGAGCTTGGTTGGAAAGCCATTTATGAGCTTGTCAATAATGAACCTAAAGTCATGGCCTACAAATCTCAACACCAGCTTGGTCCACAAAACTTAAGTTTAATGTTTATAAAAAAAACTCAAATCTCTGCTCCAGGAGATGTAGTAGTACTGAGACAGATTTGAGGCTCCCCATTAAGAAGTCAGCAGATGGCCTAAAGTCTTCTTCAGGAAGAGTAAAAGTGTGGAGTAGCCTCTCAGTTGGGTAAAAAGATGCAGCCACCCTACATGCATTTAAAAAAATTAGTAGAGCCACTGTAAATCCTTTGTTTCACAATTCCAGAGCTTTTACTTTTCTTGTATTTTCTCCTAATATTTTAATTGGATTTAGAAACTTAGTTCTTTTATTATTTTAACTTATTTTTATTTGTAACTATTTTAAATTTTGTTGGAGGGCCCCTTGAAAAACAATCTTTGCTGAAGGGTCACGATCCTAAAATATTGGAAAATGAAATGAAATGCAAAATGAAAGCAGAGCAAAACAGCTCAAAATGAAGAAGGGTTCTCCAACCCCTTGAATTCACCTAGATATTATCCCTACTAGTTTTGTTTATGATATGGTTTCTGATTAAAGATAACATGCTATGAGAGTGGACATCCCTTTTTATTTCCCATACAGTGAATTTGTAAAATGAGAAATTTCGCATTTTACAGATTTTCCATATTGTCTCCTTATCAGGCTGTTGGGGCTAGTTCTGTGTGTGATAGCTCGTTTTACCAGGCAAAAGTTTCCAGTTCTGACTTTGTTTAGGTTCTGATCAAGGAATATATATTAACAAACTTGATTTCGTCCTTTGCTAATAATTCAGTGATTTTGTAAAATACGAAATTTCGTAGTTTACAGACTTCCTATATTGGCTTTTTACCAGGCTACAACGGGCGTGTCGTAGAGGGGCCTCACGGAGGCTGACCCCCTTGTTAAAATTATTGAAAAATTTTGAGTGGGGGCTCAGCCCCCCTCAATTTAATCGGTCCTTTGTTGAGCTTCAGCCCCTCCCTTTTATCGATCCCCCGCTTTCTACTTCTGTAAATATCTTCACACATACATCAGTAGCAAGCAAATTATTACCATGAATTCAGAAATGGGCGTGGACAATGGTGCGATTGACATATCTTCTAAAACACAGACCCCCTTCGTACAGTTTTAAGACTGGACCACTGGGCTACAGGTGCTAGATATGCTTGTGCTTGAGGTTCCGATGAAGAGAGTCATGCTTTGCTGTGTAACTACTATTTTTGTCACTAGTTTAGTGATGTTGTAAGATGCGAAATTTCGTAGCTTACAGATTTGTCAAACTGTCTATTAAGTAGGCCATATGGGATAGCTCAGTATGTAGCTAAGCGATTTTGCCAAGCCATAGGAGCCAGTGCTGCTTGTGTTTATTGTTCTTAACTAGAAGTACATGCTAAGAGACTTGACTACGCTTACTCTTACTATGCAAAATTTCGCAAATTACAGATCTTTGATCGTGGTCTATTATGAGGACTTATGGCCCAGTTCTGCTTGTGCTTGGGGTTTTGATGGAGAGCCGTGGAGATCAGCTCTGCTTGTGATTGGTGTTCCGGTAAAGAACCTCATCCTTTTATATGTGACTGAAATTTCTGTTACAAGTTTGTTGATGTTGTAAAATGCGAAATTTCGTAATTTACAGATTTTCAAATAATGGCTTTTTAGCAGGCGATAGGGGGTAGTCCTGCTTTTGTTTAGGGTTGCAATGAAGAAATAGGGAGGTTTAGATCCAGTGCGAGTACGAGTTCACCCCCCGCGTAGCTTAACACTCGAACTCGTACTCGTACTGCAACTTCATGTGTTTAGATATCTCCGCCTTCAAAACGACCCCGGGATTTACTGAAATCAATAGATCTGCGTATATACTCAAGGGTTTAGTGAATTTTAGGATACTAGAGGGTCCTCTCGTACTCTGAGGATAAATACGAAGCTAATACTATATCCCTCGAAAGCCAGCGCCTTCTTTTACTGAACTTTCGCTATCGTGAATGAAGATGAATCGCTGTCTGAAATTCGCTTGAACAAGAATGACATTCCGAGTCGTGAGGATGCTGTTGGATTATTCTTGAAATATTTTAATAACTTTAGCCCCTCGCTCAACTTTGGAATATACGTTCTGTGAAAGTCTTTCCACTTAGTCCCCTTCCATGGCTAGGCCCTTTCCAGAAGTTTATTATGACTAAGTGGTTCCACGACAACAGCTCTTAAATATGGCTTTAAAATGTGCTCCTCTTCAAAACAAGAGGTTGCCTTTGAACATCTGCTTTTTATCGAGGCAATTCCTTATGAATTGCACACTTATATTTGCCAATATTATCAATTTCAAACTCGTTCTGTTCAGTACGAGATTTGCTGAGAAACTCGTACTGAACGGCTGCTTAGAGTACGAGTTGTGACAGTGATTCCCTCTCAATATACGTAGATCGGTTGCGCAGTTGAAAACTCGTACTCGTACTGGATCTAAACTTCCCTAATACATGCTAAGAGACTTGATTTCGTTTTTTCTTGCTAATTGAGTGATGCTGCAAATTGCGAATTTTCATGTTTTAGAACATCATTGAATTAGCAAAAAAGTATAAACTGAAGTCTTTTAGGTTATATTTCTTCATCAAAACCCTGAAGACAAGCAGAACTAGCCCATATGGCCTGCTGAAAAGCCAGGATGAAAATCTGTAAATTGCGAAATTTCACATTTTACGTCACTAAATTGGTAGCAAACCGTAATGTCATACATCAAAGCATGCTTCTCTTCATGAGAACCCCAAGCACAAGCAGAACTAGCACATGTTGCTTAGTACAAGGCGATTATAAACAGTATGTAAACTACCAGCTTACGTATTTTACATTACTGGATTGAAAACCAAGAAGGAAATGAAGTCCCTTAGCATGGTTTTCTTCATCAGAACTCTGAACACTGGTTCGTATGGCCTGGAAATAGCTTTAAGTTATCACCTGTATTTTGCTCGAATATCCAGTAATGCTACTATTTCCATGGCCTGTTCTACCTTTTGTTATCGATGCTCAATGCTTACTCCGTCTTGTTACCTCTGCCTCGTTTTAGTTAGCATAACCTTTGCTTTGTCTGCCCCCCGTCATCAATGGCGGGCGACTTTGTCAATGGAAACATGCCTTTTGCAATACCTTGTACATAGAAGCTGTTTGCGATGCAAAAGTTTATTTTTAACTACGAAGTTATGATTCCTGCTCTATACGCATCTTTTGCATTGTGTCTGTAAAGAGATTTGTATACCCATTTCTAGGCGAAATTTCGCATTTTACAGTAGGCCATTAGGCCCAATGCACCCCCAAAACATAGGAGAGTCTGAGTGCATAATAGTGGGTAGAAAATAATTGTGTATGGTATATTTCTTTAGGTGAACATCAAACAAAAAGCCCTCTGTTGTCATTGCCTACCGTCCTATGACCAAGTATCCTACCCCACTGTAGGCAGTAGCTTTTGTGATGAATATTTTTCTCTCCCTTTTTGAGAGCTATCGCCAAATGCTTAAAAGGAATATACTTTACCAAATTTGCCAGGCAGAGTTTTGGTGGAAGATGGGATTGTCTTCATTTACAATTAATTCTAGATTTTCAGATCTGAGCCTTTCGGCAACCTTGCATAGAATTCTCAGCCATCTTGCACTACATTTTGTGAACGGCCAGTTTTTTGCTCGAAAATGAAGAGAATCAGTTGTGCTGATGTTTCATTAGATTCTCAGTTAAGTATTATCGCAACATCATTAAGACTTTTGCAAGTGAGACATTTGTTTTCCCTCGAGTTCTTGACAGGAAGTGGCTCTTCACAAGATAGTTCTTTTGACCTAGGGCCTGTTCATATGAGCCCCCTTAGTGGGCCACCTCACTTAGCAGGACAAATTTCAAGGTCTTTTCACAAGAGCCCGCTTAGTGGGCCACCTCACTTAGCAGGACATATTTCAAGGTCTTTTCACAAGAGCCCGCTTAGTGGGCCACCTCACTTAGCAGGACATATTTCAAGGTCTTTTCACAAGAGCCCGCTTAGTGGGCCACCTCACTTAGCAGGACATATTTCAAGGTCTTTTCACAAGAGCCCGCTTAGTGGGCTATTTCACTTCGCAGGACAAATTTTAAGGTTGCACTATCAGAAACGTAATTGCAACGACTTCAGCCAAAATGGCTTCCAGCAAAGACGTAGTGATATGCTACATAACTTGATGCCTTCCAGCCATTGTGGCTTTAGCTTCCATATATTTTTAGATATATTTAGATATATTTATAGCATGAAAAGCCATTGAGCTAAGAAATATTTATGTGCTATCGGCTTTTTTTGTTACGAAGGCAAAGCTATATATTAAAAAAATTGGAGAGGCAAAGGCAGAGGAGCAACAGGATTAACAGGTCCAAAGAAGGAAGCGTTTGTCTCTTCGTACAGTTTTGCCATCAATAGACGGAGCTCTTTATACTGTACTTGCTTATCCCCATCAAAATCCAAGCCTTTATATTCCATGCTACTCTTATATTCCTATAGGCTATCAGTAATATTTATAACCATAACAATACGCCAACAAAACACTTTCTTAGCTATGCCAGGTTCTGCCATTTTGTGTTGGGCTTGTGAGTTGAACAAAACAGTGCATGCACAGTAAACACAATTTTACCCCGCTAAGTGGGCTCGAGAGTTCATATGAGAAAAATTTTCCCCCACTTACCGAGATCTCTGCAGCCCTCAAGCGAGATCTCACTTATTGGCCTAGCCCGCTTTCCCATATGAACAGAAAAGGCCTTTTGTATGAGAATTGAGAGTTAGGCAAGATCTCGCTAAGTGAGCTACCTCGGTTAGTCGGCTCATATGAACATGCCTCTAAGTACACTTCTGTAATAGCGGTTTGAAAGCATAAGAAATGAAAGTATCGATTCATTGTCCTTGAAAACTCACGCCATCACATTTCACTGTATTTTGCAGCCGTAATCGTGGTCATAGGCAATATGATAATAAAGAAGAGCACATGGCTGTGGACAGCCTGTGAAAAAATCTTGATTCAATGGCATTCATTTCGAACTACCTGTGCAATACTTTTGAACCCCAAGTGTAGACGGCTCTTAATATTACATGATTCATCAACTTTTTTCTCTTTAAGCATTTTTGTCATTGACAAAAGGTCATTCACACTCTCACCAAAGCTCATTAATTTGCACAAGTGGTAAGCACTGTTCACAGGCACAAAATGCCACACTGCAAATTTCAATAGGCACTTTTCATCCAAATCTGTACATGACTTTCTATTGTAGTATATTTTTATGCAAGTACATTTATCTCAGATCTGTGCTTGCAGGCACAAAATACTTGTAATGAGGCCTGACTCTCATTATGTCTATGGAATCCATGATTGGTTTGTAGAGCTTTGGCCCAAACATTCCAGCTATCTCTTACAATAGATGTTTAAGATTTTAAGGGTACTGTGCTGAAATGTCTAATGTAGAATAAAAAGCTCTGTCACTTGTCACGCTGGCCTTTATCCAACTCAGCATATTTTATCCTGCAGACCTAGAGCAGCAATGTTTGTGACTTTTTGGGAAGAAGGCAAGCCTTGGTAGTGATGGTCCTTTTTCAAGAGTCTCCAGGTCACTTTTATCTCATTCTCTGGCAAAAGACCCTAAGTTTGGCTCATTTTGATACCTTTCGATTCTGCATCACCCTCAATAAGCTCTGAAGTAGCTTCTATGACCTGGTCATTCTTAATTTCTTTCTCTTTTGACAAAGCTATTGTCCAAGTGAGAATATACTTTGACTTAAGCTTTAAAGCTTTAATACAAACAGTTAGATAGGCTAACTAAGATCAGACATGCAGTCTTGTTGAGCATTGGGAAATGCAGTTAAAATATGAAAAACTAAGTAATTTCACTTTCATTGGTCAAATGCTCTGACATTGGCTAATAATTTTCAACAGCTTGCCAGTCTTTTTTCACAAGATATAATGTAATTAGTTGACCACTAACAGTTCAATTTCCTCTTTTCATTGTAAAATAATTTTGAGCAAGAAACACAGAATACTCTAACCAATTTTGTAACAACTTTCATGTAAGCCTGAAGAAGCTGATGAGCAATTGGTTACACATACATGAAATCTTTTGCAAAATAGGACATGCCATTGGTCGTCAACATTATAAAGAAAGCAAATTTACGTAGCCTGTGTATTCTGTTTCATACCTTCGTTCAGCAGGGAGTTCCCAACATATTGATAATGAGAACAGCAATACGTAATGCAAAGTCAAAATACACATGTACAATGTAGTGCATTGAGTACTGAGCCCAAGCTAGGGATCCCTATTACTCTTAAAGCTTTTTGGCTATATTTGAAGGGGCCTTGATGATGTCCCACAAATTGCTATGCAGATGAAAACGAGAATGCTTCACAAAGAAGACTGTGCTTTAGAGCAATGTAGTAAATAACCCTTTCAGAGAAATTAGATACATAAATAGGCTTTATTTGATAGAAAATATCTTTCCTTCCCATTATACTCTGTTCTCCCAAAGTATACTGTTGAAAATGTGCCTTCCAGTAAGGTGATTAGCTTTCTAGGCCACCAAATGATGTTGTTTCTCTAATTAGGATGATATAGCAGTCTTCTAATCCCTCTGATGATCATAAGCCTGACAGTAGTGCACTTTTAGTGTGTTGGCAATTTGTAAGGATATGTGTTTCTTGCATTTTACCAGCCTCCTCATTTATTGTGGCCCCCCTGGCTATGTAGGTTTAGACCTTTTTCCAACCCCCCCAACTATTACCACCCCACTCCTATTCTGGACTGGAGAGTAAACCTTTAGAGAGCATCTCCTTAGTCAACCATAGTTACAAACTTCTGCAACATTTATACGTTAATGAAGGGCAGTGTAGTTATGTTTTGTAACTTCATCAGTTTCTTGTATGTATGAATTGTATGTGGTATTTGCTTGATGAAAGATGAAAGATGAAAAAATTGGATAATTTTAGTTTCCTTTCCCACACTTTCTTTTTCTTGCTACTTCTTATAAGAGCTTCTCTAGGCTGTTTTGATTTTTCTTATCACAGAAGTTGCAGCATGCTTTATTTTCAACTTCTTGTTATGCATTGAAGTTTGTGCTTTATTCCAACCATGTGACCTCTCATCTTGCATTTCAATTCATGCAGTGAGTTGTAACTCATTTTGTACAATTTATATTTTATAGATAAACAAAGTTGTCTACAAGCAATATCATTTACTATGCATAAATGCCCAATTATGTTTTTAGGCAGAAATATCATAAATTTCGGTATGGAACTGATTTGAAGGTGCCAGATATGAATGATGATTTGCAAGATGAAGAATCTGAGTTAAGTGGCTCCAATGAAAACATCACAAAGGCAAATAACTTCAATTACAGACAAGGAAGACAAATATTAAGACAGTAAGTGAAATTAAACAGCTTTGGTTTCAATGGTACTGAATTTTAACATATTGTTTTAGGTGTTGTTAAGTTACAGAGATGTATGATTATGCTCTTCCTATGAGTCAATGACTGATTGTTTTCAGCATCATTGGCTATAAATCAAATATTCCAATTGGAATTTAGCAGCTGCTTGGAAAAACCCTTTTGATTCTGCTAACTTTGCTGAACAAATAAAGTTCCCACTTTGGAAATGCTATTGTTAGATCTTTCACAGCATAGTGGGGAATATTAGTCATTGTAGAATTTCAAATGCTTTTGTGGGGAACAATGGAAACTTGCATTGAAAGTACACAAGATTTGCCCCCTACTCTGGCAGTATGATTGGCATTGTCTTACAAACCTGGGCAGTTGACATTTTCCTTGATTGCGCGTGAGCAGTGGCCACAAAATGACAAAATAATTATTGCACTCCAAACAAGAACATTCACAGAGTTGCAAAATTTTCAATGGCAAGAAAGGAATATGGGCACATGTGCTTATTGTCATCCCCTTAGTTTTTTACATTAAATTTTAAAGTGGGCAAAGTATTTGGATATTTTGAATGGCAAGTTGTGTATTTTAAGCCCAGTGCTAACTATTTGGGAAGAATATTCTCAAGCATTTTATATATGACTATCTATGTGATGGTTTAAATACACATGGGAATAGGCCCATTGAAGGGTGTAGTGCACCTTTAGATGGGATTAATAAAGTATACTGAAGGTTAATGTTTTATATGTGAATTTCATTTATTTAGATTTTCCATCATTACTTATTTAGCTTCACTAGGATGTACAATTCCCTTTCTTAACAATTATTTAATCACGCAGTAGATGTTCTTTGCTTTTGTGAAGCAGCTCCACCATAGGAGAAGTTGGTATAGACATGCCCTTAGGTTGGTATACAAGGTTTCCCTTTTTTGCATTAGACAGCCCCTTCTAGAGAAAATATTCCTACTGTATCTGGGAAAAGCTTACTTCTGCAGAATGGTATTTAAGTGAGGTGTTATACACATTTTGAGGACTTCACTTACATACTAGTAAGTAAGTGAATTCAAAAATTGTGGATACAATGTTTCTGAAATGACTGCTATATTTGTTGTAGCCAGTCTTAACAGAGAATGTGAAGTCAAATAGTAGCTTGAAATTATGGCATAAGGATGCAAGAAGCTACCATAGCTTCAGCATATTGGCTGGGTACCAATCTGCAATAGTTTTCATGATTGTCATAATTTTGTCAAATTTCCGTTTGATCCAAAGAAACCTACCCTTTTATCATGGATGATATAGAAGAGAAGGTAGATTATATAATAGAATAAGACGAACTGCATTATACAAGATTCAAAAGTTTTGTTCATTTTTAAAGCAGGGATTAGCTATATGTAAAGCGTTTTTCAAAATTAAAGGTTTTAGCATTTATTACCTTATTACATGAAATGTACGGCGTACCATAAGTAGCATCATGCTGGGTTCGATTGCATTAATTAATGATTCATTAATTTTAGCTCAGTGTTTGTTTTTGTGACGTTAATTTTGTATGCGCAATATTAAATATATATATATATATATATATATATATATATATATATATATATATATATATATATATATATATATATATATATATATATGACCTCTGTAACCAGAGCCATGCATCAATTTTACCTAAATGTTTTCTCTCACTACACCTTACAATTGCATGCTTTCTGATACCCGTTGTCATATTTACTGCAGATTTTCCTATTGATGATCATTGCCTCAGATTTTTCAACGAATTGGGTCATTGTCATAGGTTGTATGAAATGCAAAATCGTTTCTAGAGAAGAACAAGAATGAGCAAGGAAAAATGACATTATTTAACGTCATATAGGCCATTTGACTTTGATTTATGTCAATTAAAATACGTTTTTCCTTGAGTTGTGTTAATTAATTTTACCAAATATACAATGTTTGGAAAAGCTTACGTTTATTATGACCCGTTAAATTCAGCCCCGTTAATTACTGTATACCATGCATTTCATGTAGTAAGGTATTTTCTTAGGCTTTGCGTTTCAAATGAATAGTGGGCAAGTCAATCCAATCATTCAAAGTGCTCTGTGTTTGCAACAATGTATTAGAGCATAGTGGTAGAAGACACCAACATTTTTTAGGGGGGAAGGTGGAAGAAACTTCACGAGAGCCAAGGTGTATTTTATGATTAGTACTTCGAAGGATACAGTAGTTCAAAGGCTATAGAAATGAATGCATGTAAAAGAAGTGGGAGGAAAGTGGGGGTCTGCAGCTTTGGAAAATGCCCTTCTGCCAAATAGGGTATAGAATGTTTTTATCACTGATCTTCATGCTCAGAAAGAAAAACTGATCCCTCAAGCATGTCTTCATTGATTGTGAACGATCTAGATAGAAAAAGAAAGCTACCAGTGAACCTGTGTCATATTTTTGTCGTGCTTTCAACTTTTGTTGATGCAAACACAGGCTGAGTCATCTTATGCAGGCTGAGTCATTCTCCAATCGTGTTATAAGAAGATTATATACAAATTTATTTGATTGCTTTTTCAACTTGTTCATCATTTATTAATGTATAATATGAAAAAACTTAGCAAGAATTGATCATTTTTATAGACACGTGCTGCCAATTCTACTCTACCAGTATTAGTTCCATTCTAGTGGCGGGTAGAGTAGTTGATTTCTGTTTTGGTCATGCTTTACAGCTCTAGATCCTTTATGCATGCTAATGATAGAGAAAAACAGGGCCTCAGGGCTCTTGATAAACTTTACGATGAGAACATCTATAAAAACAGAAAGTTTCTTTGATTAATATTTGCCAATGCTATTTGTCATAAAGTTGGCAGTGGAAGATATAGTTTAAAACAGATGTTATAGGTAAAGGATAACCAGTGTACTTATTATTTATAACTCTCTATTAGAACATTCATCAGTAGGAGAGAGTGAGATGGATGGATGGATGGATGGATGGATGGATGGATGGATGGATGGATGGATGGATGGGTGGGTGGGTGGATGGATGGATGGATGGATGGATGGATGGATGGATGGATGGATGGATGGATAGATAGATAGATAGATAGATTAGTGGTTATGACGACGGAGATGATAGAGCGCATGTGTAGAGAAGCAACAGGCAAGCTTATAGCAAAGATTATTGGAAACAATAGAAAAATACCGCAGACTCATGAAAGAAATGAAGAAAGCAGAAAATAGTCAGCCAGAATATGATTAATGAATTAAGGAATGCTGGGATCTGGGGAAAATGACGATCATAACAAAGTGCCAAAATATTGGCTTTATTTGTAAACGCAAACTATTACCGTAGACCAGGGGTCTCCACAATTGTTAGCCGCATCAACCGCATCAACTATTAGATAGCCGATAGGGTGCCGAGTACGCACTCGAGGGCCAAATAGGAAAGAATCAATAACAGGGATTTGGTTGTTGATGTCATCTTAGTAAAGAGTGGGATGCAAATTAAGTTTTGCAATGTATTTATTAGTTAAAACTTAACCCACCATTTCACACCTCAGCTTCAATTTTGTAAAACACAGCGTCCATGTGGGCTGCCTGACCTGGGCAGGATACGAGTAAATTTTCCATATATATGCAGTGTACAACAAAAAGGTAATGACTGGATCAAAAAGTTTTCAAAGAGGCCTCCGTTCCTCTTACCCTTATGTGTTCTCTTTTAGCAGTTTGAGGCATTATTATTCATTTTTACTTTGAGCTTTATTTAAAGGGAAGTAAATATAGTCTCAGGACCCTGCTAAATATGATCTGTGTGCTGATTTTTGCTCCCATTCTCTGATTTGATTGCTGTTCTTAAGAAACCACTTATTAGCATGCAATCTGTGAAGTTTCAAGTTCCCTTGGAATATTTGGAACCCTTTTTATACATTTCGCACAATACTTTGAGGATTTAATTTTGATCGCAGTAGTCTCAAAGAAGTCCTTGGAAAGTAATGCACACTACTGTATGATGTATATGTCATTTCTTTTTGAGAACAAAGCATTGACAGATCCCGAGATCCTGCTTTGTTTTTGCTTTGGCTTCTTTTTATGTTTGATTGCTTCTATTATTTTGCCATTTTTGCTGTTTTTGCAGTGTACTCATGACCTTTGTAAGCTTTTCAGCTGCATATATCTCTCATTCTGGATGTGGATAGGTGCATTGCCCCCCCCCCCACAACCACTACGCGGCTCCCACTTATGGGCCTGCGCAGTAGGTAGTTCACTTCAACATTTATTCCATGATACAAAACCTCCGCTGTTTAGCAAAAGTAATAATTGATATAAGTACGCTATTTTGATTGGAACGCCAATGGACAATAGCAGCACAGCGTGTAACATCTAGTTTTGCTTTTAATTATAGCTTTATTTATTGGTAGTCCATGATTGACTTTTAAAAGTGCTGCAATTGTTAAATATGATTGATGTCATGGAAAGTTTCCCAAATTTTTTGAATGGTGATTTACCTTCACGTTGTCCAAAGCCATTCTTTGACAATGATATCCGCTACAAAGCATTTAGAATTCAGTCGTGTTGCTTGGTGTACTTTCTTTGATGCTAGGAGCAAAGAACTAATCTTTTATGCGCTATTTATTGTTTAAATTTCCTCGTCACGGTTCATTAGTAGCATTTTGAAAATTTGTTATGCAAAAATCTAGATAATTATACTTTTCATTTATTGACAAATTTCGTAGTTTAGCCATTTTGATAGCACTTTACTGGAGAATTTCTTTATAAAATTTGAGCTCTACATTTTTCGTTCGCGAGTTGTATCCGCATAGTGCTCATATGTCCATTGCCTCAAGTACGACTCATCTCCCGAGGAAATTGAGGGCCATCTGATGAAAGAAAGTTAGATTAGGCATTTTCTTGATAACTTATAATATAGCACAACTTACATAAGATGATTTGCATTAATAGTGTATGATATTAAAAGGTCAAGCGCACAATTTTGCAAACGGCTTCTTTCTTCTCTGAGTCTTTAGGTTTCACTCAAAACAGTCAACTATCACGAGTTGACATTCAGCTTTTTATTCGTAGATATTTGCAAGAAATTGGCTACACTGATAAAGTTGTAGAATTGCGATCAGCAAGAGTGAAGATGATGTTGGGCCTGACTTCAGAAGACGCAAATGCTCAAACTCATGAACAGTTGGATATGAAATTGCCACCTCAGCAGGGCAAGCCAATCATTAATAGCACTAATGAACAGAGACTGAAAGGAGGTTATATGGAAGATGAAACTGAAATTGCTGCTGAAGTGGCAAAGACTGGAAAACCAGGTGCTAAGTAAGACATGCTTCAAGTGATATTTTATTATGCTCCCGTTATGGATTTTATGCGCGAGGATTATATTACGTTGAAGTGGATTGGTTAATGACGTCATTTCCTTATGATTAGTAGCATTGAGGATTAGGCATTTCTCATTTCTACTACTTTTCAAAGTCAGTATTTCATAAATTGAAAGGTTGTTTATCTACCATTGCAAAATGCCATATTTTCTTTTATTACCAACAGCACGAGCAATACCTCTGAGCAAGTGCTGACTGTACAGCAAGGCCATGCAACTAGCAAACCACTTTTAGAAGCGTTTAGCTCTGGTTAATAAGAAACTTTTTTGGCTTAAAGATGATATAAAGTTCCATAACATGGCTGTTTTAGATACGATTATTTTAATGCTTCATATTTTCTCTAAATTGCTGAAGAAATTAGACTGCTTGTTTTGGAAAAGTACCTATGTTTTTAGTGTGTTGCCTTTTGTATCAGTTGCAAAACTGAGAAGTATTAGGCTCATGATATGTCAAATATTTTCCATTTGCCACCCTTCAAATTGACCAAATCTCCATTCCTTTGCATTTTGGGACACCTTATGGACTGAATCATATTGCTATAGTGAAAAATGAAATTGTTCACACACACGAATGAAATAAACTGAAATTGTAGAATTTAGTACTTCCTAATGCTAGTTATTGTTATTGTGAAATCATATTTAGAAGGATGATTAAAGTACTAAAAGTAGTGAATTGCGCTGTTGTGTGAAGCCTTCATGCTGCAGTGTGGTCTCTAACTCAATGTCCGTGGTGCGCTAGTCGAAAGTGGGTGGTGTTTACATAATTTCGTTTTGAATACTCAGGCAGCAAGTAATAAAAACTACTCAAAGTGAACCTGAGGATGGTGTCATTAGAAGTTTTGATTTCCTCCAAAGTGAGGGGCAGGAAGATGGAGCAGAGGAGTTGGATGATGGAGGGAATGCTGATGATGAATTGGATGATCGAGACGTTGAAGTTAATAGAGTGTCAATGAAACGAGGAAATCAAGGTAATTGTGTACTGTTTTTCTGCGTTGTTCAATGCAGTGCATTTATTGCTTCTGTAATCTCATCTTATCATGTAAAACTTTCACCAACAGCAAGCAGTTGATTGTTATGCTTTTACTGTTTTATTGTACCAATATTGTTGTAAAATGTTTGTCAAAGCTGCCTCACATTGCAAACTCCATTTGGATGAACTATGGGCCATTTTTCATCTTTTTGTGCAAGGATATTTTTGAATATTCATGTAGAAGGATATGATGTATTGCTGAAAGACTCGAAGTAGTGAATGTCAGCAACATGGCTCAACTGGAAACCAGAGAGTACAGTAAAGGGCGCTTATAGCAGCATTAAGTTGAATTTCTCATATAAGGTCATCTGAAGTTGCCAAATGCACCACTCACTGTTTGTTGTTGTAGCCCTGCCTTCTGCCTTTTTGGTAGCTAGTATACTTTAGGTAGCGATTAGGCTGCTGGCAATCTTCTTACAAACAGAACTTGTGAATTTTTATGGTTTTGTAGAAATTCAAAACGATGCTATTGAAAAAGTTTCAGATGGAGCTGAGATTACCAAAGCATTCGAATTTCTTTCGGAAGAAGAACGTAAAAGTGAAAGTGAGTATTTGCTTTTACTCTCCAGCAATGAATAATTGTGGTTTGGGGTGGGAATCAATGGGGAGGGCTGGAAAATTTCCTTAATATTAATAATTAGGGATTATTGTTAATAGGGGGCATTGGAAAAATATAATCTATGTAAGTTTCAATGAGCTACTTTTTAGCTTGCTTTTCTATGCTGTGAAGAAATCTGAAGAAGAAACAGTAGCAAAGTATTGATTGGACTAAGTTACCCTCGGAAGAAACTCAATTTCTTACATGAAGTCCTCGAAAATAATAAGTTGGGAGGTTGGAATGAGCGCGGTGGTTTGTAAAATATTCTTAAAAGTAGCATTTAGGTTGAGGACGATTATTTAGTACTTGAGAGAAGTTGATAGCTTCTATTTATCAGTGCCTTGGATAGATTATGTTTTTTTTCTTCAAACTGTTCTTCTATGTTTCTTTGGCTGACAAAAAATGTAGCAATGTTTAGTAAACTTCAGGCTGTTGTGATAGGAAGTTGACTCGTCTTTCTTCTGACAATCAGATCTCGTTTTTCCTATCAATTTTTTATATGATGTGAAATGGTTTTGCTTTTCTTGTGGATATTTATATGTCATTTTCTCCTGCAACTAGATTGCTAGAATTGTATTTAAGTAATTTCGTTTAATTCATTTAGATGAAAGTGTTATATCAGGACGAAACCAGGTAAATGTTTTTTCGTATGTTGTTCTGCTGTGGTCATTGTTCTACCGCAAGTGCCCTCACCTTCAGTTGGTATTCTTGAAAACTTTTCATTTCCCCTTCTATAGTAATTGCGGAAGTGTAGCTGACTCTCGAGTTCTCTTCACGAAATGAAGACCTTGTAGTTTTACCAGTGTATGTTTGACTTTAGGAAGAAACTGTTAATTGCTTTTTTCCTTTTTGAGGTGGCTCCTGAATTAATATCAGATTCTATCTATGCATTATTATTGCTTCACAACATGCAGATTTAGTATCTTTTGAATCGTTATGTAACGATGGTTTGAATTAAGATCGTCGTGCAAAGAAGGTACTCTGAAATACTGGATAATCGGGAAGGGGTAATGGAAAATTTTTGGAAGTTTCATAAATAAGGGTTGGAATAAAAGGAAGGGGTAGAAAAGTGGATGGGATGAAAAAATAGAAAACACAGATTGGTGAAGTAAATGTTTCCAACGAATACAGTAGTTCATTCCGGAGTGATGGCCCAGTGGTTAGAGCGTCTGTAGCAACTCTATTTTGGTTAATTTATTTTCCATTTCATTCATTACGTGTACTTATTATTTTATACATGTTGTCGCCATCATTTTCCACACGCACGCACCTCCCTCACATCACGCTAGCATCAAAGTACGTCATAGCATCTTGTCTCTTGTTACATCTATTGTCATGCCTTAATACACCCTTCCTTTTCAAGCATCGCTTTGTTATCTTAACAATATATGTCATTCCGGGGGGAAATGCTTATTTTTGTAACGTTAGTGTAAGAAGAGTTAGTTGTGATTTTCAAACGAAAAGGTCAGTTGTTATTTCTATCACTGCAAATTCTACACAAGAAAAGGGATTTTTATGGGTATAATTTTTAATATCTAAACGTAAATTCAAGTAAAAGAAAGAAAACTTGAAATTACTAAACGTCTGCCTCACAATCGGAAGGATGCGAGCTCGAGCCTTGGCTGAGTCATGCCAAAGACTTTTAAAATGGTACTCACTGCCTTCTCGTCTAGGGCTTGATGTATGAGAATGGAGTAGGGAAGTTAAACTTGCGGAGCTACCGGTGGACCATCTCCTCACTCTAGCTTTCACTGCATTCGCAGACGTGTGGCTAAGGGCTACTGGAAACGGAGATAGACGCCGCCCTATGCGTCATTGGCGCGGGAGGAACTTTGACTTTTTCTATAGCAGTTCATATGCAATGTGCTTTCTTAAACTTCAGCTTAAACTTCTACACGGTTTCTATTTGGTTGCACTCTGCAGTGAACTGATTGTCTGAGAACTGCTTTTGGATTCTCAAAATTTAAAAGTAGGGGGACTGGAGCAACAAGAGGGGTTGAAAGAAATCCAAAAAATTAATGATGATGAGGGAGGATTATTCGGTTGACTTGAATACTTGTTTTACCTACTTATGGGACTTTCCAATGCTGTTGACAGTAATTTATTTCTTTTTCATTGAAAATCAGGATGAATGGCATGTCGACCAGGGGAAATTGCAGAAACAAATAGAGCAATATAAGAATGAACGCAAAGCCATGGGTAAAAAGGGAAAACGTAAGTGACATTATTCGTTTTTGAATGTATCCCTTTCATTTCAAACTTTGTTAGACGCCTCATATCAGTACTGAATAAACCGGGGATGTAAATCCGTTATATGAAAATTATCTCATCCTTTAAACCTATTGGAAGTAATTTTCTAATTTTCAATCAAGTCTAAACATGTCTTGCTGAAAAGGTCCTAGACGCAGTCATTTATATTCATTTCCACAAGATACCGCGATGCTTGTCACAAACCAGGATGTGCTGAAAGTGTACAGCTGCTGTAATTTTGTAAATATAGACCCTTATTTATTTGATGGATCAAGATTTCCCATCCCTCTCTTACTTCGAGCAACCTGCCCACAGCCCTATATTTCTGGACCTTTGATTGAGAACTAGTAAGAAGCATTGAGCCTACTTTTGTTTCATATGTTAATATTCTTTCAAGATGATGTGCTTGAAGATCATTGCAATTAATTCTGGAGAAAGGAGTCTTCTGTAAAGCTTTAACTGTAAGAAAATTTAGATTTAAGATTGCATTTTTCATGTGTCGGAGGTCTATTTGTTGTAGGGCCTAACAAAATGGCTTTGCAGACAATGCTTGCGAAATTGGAAGGTGAAGACGATATCCCCTTACCACCTTCAGCACCTGCCCCACCAATACCTGGGAATCAAGCAAATATAAGTTTGCCGAACTCATCGCCATTTCGAGATGACGTCGCACCTTTAGGTATGTTTTCTAATCAAAATTGACTTTCGATTATCATCTTATGGATTTTATGTATTACTGCAAGTTGAGTTCTCAAGGGTACTCATTTTTCTCTATTTGTGGAAGTGGCATTGAGAAAATTTTATTACAACTTCCTTTCAACTATCTGAAATCACGACTTTTTGTGATTGATACATTGTCTCATGCAATAACTTATAGAAAGGGTTATTGCTTTGCATTTTGTATTTTGCCAATGGAAACATAAATTGATGGGCCTTTCTAGGCAATTCAATCTTACCTTTTTAAACATATCAGATAATTATTTAGAAATCAATCTATAAAAATTAGAATGCGTTGCAGGTGATGTTGTACTCCCAAGTAGCAACTATGCTGCTCGCCCTGTTACGCCGGGACAGCTGAAGGAAGCTCCCAATGATGCCATGGAAGTTGCTTTAAGGCTAGGTGATCTTGCTGACCTCACAGTCTCGAATGAAGCTGGACCCTTATCAGTCGATGTATGTTGTTTTATTACGCAATATTTTTGCATTTTACTGTCCAATTGATCGACATTTACTCTCTACTTTGTTGCATTCCTGGTTTATCTTGCTGTTAATACTTTTTCAGATGTTCTTAGTACTTATTTTGCTAAAGTAAGTCATTAAGATACTTTTGAGTAGGCGTTATCACCATTATCAAACCCTTTAAAAATCACATCAACCCCACTTCCACTTTGCGAGTATACTAGTAGCACACTCTCTGTTTGGAACTGGCGGCATTTTGGATGCTAGCAGTTTTCACCTTTTCATTGCGCATTCGAGAATCGAAAATCTCACAATCGAGAATTGCAAACAATGAGCACTCCTGTTTTTCTGCCATTTGAATGAATAAAACTACCTCAATATTTGAATGATAGATCAATATTTACCCTGCAGCTTGAAAGAATTCGTTTAACTAGTTTTCGATTTGTGTTTATTTTGCAAGGATTTGGCCTCAAAATTAATTTGACTTAATATTTTTTGTAGATTAACTCAAAAGAAGAGCTAAGGAAAACGTGGTCTCCCAAGTATACCCTTAGAAGGTTAGAAATTTTCCGTCAGCGATGACATTTTTTCTTATTCTTGGTTTTCAGAGACGCCGAGGAGGGCATTGGACATATTTCCCCAGGGCCTCAAGCTCCAGGGGGGACCTATAACACCCATTTCTTCAAGGTCTGGAGGGCTCATAAAGTAAACCAGCAATAATTTTCCAAAGTAAATTTCTAGACCCTGAAAATTTTCTGCTCGTTTCGCTTGCAGGGGGCCTCGTCTTTCTCTTTTGCCCCGGGGTTTCTGGATTCTCTCGGCGGTCCTATTGGCTTGTGAAGAGTAGGTAACCAGACATTGGTTTTACGAGACGGCAGTTTAGTGCTTAAACGCCGGCAATCTGGTGACTATAATAGTTTTAAAATGTACAATGTCTTGTAGTACATTATGGTACAAAATATTAGCCATATCAAAAACAATTGTCATGGCGTTGGCTTACAACAGACAAAATTATGGGTAATGTGACTTCACTCGGTGTTTTCTGAATATTTTCCTTTGTAAAGTTTTTATGCAGATTTATTACAAAGTATGTACTTGCACTTCCTATCAGCTCAGCTTACAGACTCAGTTGCTCTTTTTATTTTTGTTTTTCTTTCAAAGCAAAATAAATAGTTTGCCATGTCATTGCTAGTAGTGTGACATCTCCTTTAATTTTTTTATCAATTAGCTTAAAATCAGTCACCTACATTATCATTCACCTATCAACCAATCGTATATTGAATGTAATATATTTTTCCTGTGATTTTAGTCACTTTGATGGTGTCCGTTCATTAGCATTTCACCCGTATGCGTCTGCTTTAATAACTGGTTCTGAAGACAACACTCTAAAGCTCTGGTCACTACAAAGAAACTCACAAATGAAAAAGTTTGTATTTTGCTTTAGTTTAATTTCTCCGCTACTATGAAATTCCTTGGTTTCTTCGTTTCGAAAAGAAATTAAGATATAGTACAGTTGAAGTTACATTTTAAAATTCGAGTAAGTAGATTGGTAATTGTAGGAAAAATGATACAACCTCCTGTTTTTATGTACTCTCAGGTACCTAATAGAAGGAGGCTCTCAGTAATAAAATGGGATGGAAAAGTTTTTGATAGTTTATTAGACGGGGCCGGAAGATTTTGATATGCGTATTAGATACGTAATAGGGAGGATGATGAGCTTTCATGTATGTATACATGTAGTGTATATTTCCATGTATATATATATATATATATATATATATATATATATATATATATATATATATATATATATATATATATATATATATATATATATATACTTACATTCTCTGTGGGGATGTCTGCTCTTATTTTGACCCGTTGGAATCTCCTTTTTGGTCGCTGCTGTTGTTATTCCTTTAGTATCAAAGAAGCCAATGTGAGAGTTTTGTTTTTGCATGTGGATTTTTTAGCTAATTGTTGTAATGTGGATCTTGCAGAGCAACACATGCAGTTTATAGTGTATAGTTTCTTCAAACCTAGGAAATATTTAACCTGATTCAACCCATCAGCTCTAATCACCGTAGAGTTTGTATGAACTCAACTGTTTGGTAATGATACTTTTGAAGTAGGCCAGAAGCTGCATAGTAAGGGTTTAATGAGAATGCAGCTGACTTTTGTAACTTCGAAAGTATGACAAATTTGGATTCGACACGATGTTTTGCCAAGTTATTTTTATTATATGCTGCACTAGCACATTGTTTACAATCATTTAATTATTATCTTTAATTGTTTCTCTTCAGAGGAAATATTTCAGATATAGAACCTGTATATACATTTAGAGGACACAGGTAATCAAGTTACATACCTGTTAGCATTTCACTTGACTTTTAAGTGTTTCTATGGAAATATAATTTACAAATCAAAATTCCATAGCATGTAGATATAGTATATTCAATGCTTAGTATATTCAATACTTGCCATCTTATTTTCTGCAGTTTAGCCAGCACTATATAGTAATAACCAATGACATTGGTGTGCTTACTTTCAGTGGTCCGATTCTTTGCATAGCATTGAATACGAATGGCAGTGTATGTTATAGTGGTGGCGTAGATGCTACAATTCAATGGTGGAATTTGCCTCCCTTGATGTTAGATTTATTTGGCTCTTATGGTAAGATTCTCTTTATATTGATGGCATATGTTCTGTAAATGAATGCTTGCATGAAGCCTTGAGTCTCTTACTAGGCCCACTGTTTCTTTGTCCAGTTTTCTTCTCGCATCCCTTTCTCTTTGCTAGCCTTTCAAGAAAGTGGTCAAATAGTTTTGTTATTGCTTTCCATCTTACTGTTATTGAAAAATTTGAATAATACAGTTGCACCTGTTATCAAAGATGACTGTTGTTAAAAGCATCTTTTTGGAGTACGAAAATCATACTTCCTACTTCACTTGATATAAATGTGTATGCGTTTGTAGATCCAAGTGTAGCTGGAGAAACGTTGGTTGCTCATACAGATGCTGTCTGGGATTTAGCTGTACAACCGGAAACGGATAGATTACTTTCATGTTCTGCGGATGGAACTTGTCGTCTGTGGAATCCAGAGTTAAAGTCACCCTTATTATGCACTTATAAGGCTGAGACAGGTTTGTTGCATTGTCATTGCTCCTCAGATTTTTATAATGCGTATCCATAAAGATGTTCTGCATTTCATGATAAACAGAGTGGATAATAGGGTTGGTTTTTTAGTATTTTGTAAGTTATTATTTTTGGAACCCTATAGTGATATTCATTTCTTCCATCTAGCATACCCGCAATTCCCAACCTGGAGATTCCCACTATGGGACTCCCTATGGCAAAAATTCTGACTTTTGGTGTGTAATGGGACACTGCTATCATATGTCACAAATTGCCATAGTTTTGTGGTTAGCCCTATCCAGCACGGGCTATGTAGCAGCATCGTTCTTTTCCTGGTTTGTCATCGTTGGAGTTTCCTCAGTATCTAATTTTGTATACATAACTGTTAGTCAATAGTCACGAATTTAAAATTCCAGTAATTTCTTTCTGAAAGTTCCCTCGTTCAAAATTGTCATGCTTAGTGCTATTGCTGTTATGTTCGCCTTTCTTGAATAGTTTATTTTATCTTGTTGAATTTGCGTCTTGGGAATGATTGATATTGAGATCATTAGAAACTCAGAAAATTTAAGTTCTACCCTAAAAGACTTGTAGAAATATGTGTATTGGCTCTCTCTGCCCTCTCAGCACTAGACATGCAGTTTGGCATTGAAAAGGCTACCTACATAAATATATTAAGTTTAAAAGCTGGCACACATGATTCTCTCGCTACAAGAAGGCATAGAATGGTTTCTAACTAATTAGTTTTATGTCAATAATGAGCAGCATTTTCTTAGGGGGAGGCGGCTATTCATTGCGCCCAAGAAATTTTTAATTAAGAAAAGTTATGGGGAGAGCCATTGTCCCTTTTTAGTGATTGTCCGTAGTGTTTCGATTACTTTTAGTAATGATTGTAGTTGTACAATATATCCAACCAGACTCAGTGTGGTAAGAAGCAAGCTTTCGATGTATTTCCCTTTGCATAGAAGCAATCCACTTCTTTTGAAAGTAGTAAAATGTATCAGTACACTATTGCCATTTTTACAATTTGCTAATGTTAATCTGCATTGAGGTGTTAAAAGTGGGCAATGTTTTGCCGCCGCTTGAAATGATGCACATTTGTTGTTATATGCCGTTGGTGCATTGCAAATTTATATATTTACTTCTGCCCTACAGAAACTGGGAATCCGACTTCGGTTGCATTCAGCAGTACTGATTTAGGGCAAATGATTGCCTCATATTCCAGTTCCGAATGTGTTTGCTTCGATTTGGAGACAGCAAAGATATCTTTACGTTTGGACAGTGCAAAGACATACAGTGAGTCCTATCTTTCCAGTGTCGCATAGTCCTTATCGTTTTTGGATCAGATTTCAATAAGAGATGTTGAAATATTGTAGAATCGTATTTGTGTGAAGTTATTTATCATTTGAGCAAAGGAGTTGATCCATTGGAGTGCATCGATCAATGACAACCCTTTGCAATGATGCAATATGTGCAATGGAAATTTGCTCCTCATGAAATAATTGTATATGTTCTTGCCAGTATTAACCACTTCATTTTCTAAAACTCGATCTTTGCAATATTGTAGTCTCTGAACCACCATTCGTTATATTCTCCTTCTTATGTCCGATTTTGTATGTCTGCTTTTTAGATGGAACCCCATTTACACAGATAAATAAGGTGATACCACACCCCACTCTTCCAATAGTTGTCACTGCACATGAAGATAGGCATATTAGGTTTTTCGATATTGATACAGGTTAGTTGGATCACTACTTATATACCAATGTTTTGCAGTTATGTGCTTTTAAGCATAAATTATTATAATGATTTTGTATAGTCGTACATACATAGTGCTTCCATATTTACATGCATATTTGGTGAATTTCTTGCTGCAATTATATGAAATAATATTATTTTTGTCCATTTATAAGAACCAAGCAGCATGGTTTTGCATGAGTTTCGTAGTGGCGGGGTAATACTGTATCCCTGGAAATTTTTTTGCAGACAATAAGAAGAACAGCTGGCAACCATCTTTGCCAATTTTATTTGAGGTCTATAGGGATTCAGATATGAATCTAACGCAAGGTATTGTTTTGTTTTTATAAATAACATTGTTTCATTCCAGGAAAACAAATTCACACAATGGTAGCGCACCTCGATGCTGTAACAAGCTTATCTATCGACCCAACTGGATTGTATCTTTTATCTGGAAGTAAGTTTGCAACTGTTATTTTGAATGCTTGATGGTACTTGAGAAATATTTCACTTTTCCTATTGAAGAATCAGTTGCAGCTTATGCGCTTAACGAGATCTATTAAGTCCATTCTACGTCAAGTAAGCCAACTGTTCTGGCCATCATTCGTCTTATTTTCCCCTGTCAAGTTTAATTTTAAGTAGAGATTGTCTTTGTGCATACGTCTGTGCTAAGAATATAGTCTAAAAGAATAAGAAAGCATGTAGTGAAGAATCATAAATTATATAGCATTAAATCTATTTAGATTGTAGAGCATCTCCTGTCTTGTAGACTAGTATTTTTGACTTTGTGGAGAGTTTAATTCTCAATAAATAGGGAAAAACCCAGGGGGGTAAATACCAATAAATATGGGCAGTAAATATGGGCAGTACGGGCAATAAATATTGCCGATGATGATTCTGGCCGGAGTCGAAACGGCCTATATATAATTTGGAATGTCAACAATTAAATCTGTTTATCTTACATGGAATATCTTCAGTTAAATAATCCGGGTCTGTCACCTTTAATGATCAATTGGAATTTCGTCATTAAAATAAAGTAAACGAAGACATGTCTATCATTGTCGTCGTTATCATTGTCGTCGTTATCATTGTCAATTTCTTGCTTTGGTTTTGATTTTCTTGAACTAGCTGTTAGTGACTTTTGCTATCCATAAACTTGATGTATTGACAGTTTTGTTTAAGAATTTTTTATATTGAGTTTCAAGGCTCATGATGTTTTCTGCGCAGATGATGACAGTCCTTTGTGGCTTTCACAAATTGACTATCGTAATGATAACGAGTTTTCAAACTGAAGTCTTGATCTAACTCTTTCATTGATCGTTTCATTACAACTTTTGTTCCTGTAATCTAGCTATAGTAACTTGAATATTGATAATTATTTGTATTTTATTTTTATTTCTGTTATATGCATATAATTTGCTAGTGTTAGTTTCTTTTTAAGTTTTTGCTGTCATATATTTCTTCCATTTGTGATATAACAAATTATGGCCACTGATGAGAAAAGGCGAATGTGATTTAATTCTGATCGAAAATCATAGACCCTGAGGCCGATGTTCATGATCGTTAATATGGCAAATTATTAAACGATATATTCTAAGTTTAATTTATTTTCTATTTGGCGTGCAACTCGCATTATAATAATGTTCAGTTGTACTTGCTCTATCATTAATTTTTCTTCCAGTGACTTACTTTGAAAATTGGATTACCCTCGAGCAACACAGCGTTGTAGCCTTAGATTTATTGATAACTGGAAAATTTTTGTCTTGTCGTATGCATTTCCTTATACTTATAATTTTGGTGAAAAGGGGGAGATTAAGCATACAGGAAATTAACACGTATCTGCTCTTGAAATCTTTTGGCGGTTATTGTCTATATAATTTGCAAGCATCTTTCCTAGGATTTTTAACAGCCTGTCACTCATCTGTTTGTCCACAGGCCATGATGGCTCCATTCGATTATGGAATATGGAAAATAAGACTTGTATTCAAGAAATCACAGCTCATAGGAAGAAATTTGACGAAGCTGTATTTGATGTTGCGTTTCATCAATCTCAACCATTTATAGCGAGTGGAGGTGCTGATGCTGTTGCCAAAGTGTTCGTGTAATAAGTCAGGAGATGACAACGATAGCTAAAAATAGATTTGCTGATTTATACGATGCTTTTCGGTCGATGATCTTGATTATCAGAATAGTACTCTTGAATTGAAAATGATGCCGGTGATTGCAGTACAAGGCGAAATGAAGATGGAAGACTCAGCAAATAAAAAAAGTGTTGAAATTTAGGGTTTAATGCCTAAATGAAGCAATATAGTTTTGAAAGTATGATTAATTTGAAAACTAATTATAAGAGGATGTGATGTAGAACTGTAGCATTCAAACGAACATGAAATTTGCTACTTATTTTTCAGTTGAAATTACATCTACGTCCCTCATTCAAAATCCCACATAATGTGTACGTAATTTATGACTCATAATTGGGTTTTGAATTGTAGATGGAATTTAGCTGCAGTACTTAGCTATTTCGTCTTTGAAAGAAGTTGGAACAATAAAACTCCATTTTTCTTGAAAGAACGCTGGAAAGAATTCCAAATCTTTGTCCTGCCGTTTGTCGTTTGCTATGCGCAAATAACCATTTTAACTTCCTTCCATTGATAACTTCTTACTTTCACGACATAGTTGTAGCAAAAGCAATGTTAAGCAGTGAAGGTAGCTCGTGAGGAATTTGCGTTTAGAAATTTTATCTCTCTTGTTTTCAATGATTAATGATAGTTTTCACTCCCTATAACGTTAGAAAAGGTGCTGTGAATGTGAAGTTTACAGACAAAATGACCCTGGGCATTTTTCTTGTTGCTAACTTCCATTTATGAGAGGTAAAAACTATACTGTTATAGGTTTATATTACATGATGCTAACATAGGACTGAGATTCTTATGTGAATGCTGCGTTTTTACATTTTTAGGATGTGTTTGCAGCCAGCTTCAAACTACTATCTTTAGACAATCATCAATACTTTTCTTGCACCTTCACTGCAGGTGGATGTGACCAGAGCTCATTAATCTGCGTGAGCACCCGAGCGCCGCTCGCAGGCGCAAAATGTCACACTTCAAATTTCTGCAGGCACGGTTCATTCAAATCTGCAACTGGCTATCTATTACATTCTATTTTTTCTGCAAGCACATTTTTTCAAGTTTGTGCTCGAAGGCACAACGTATTTCTAGTGAGACCTGGATATGTGGCCCACTCTTCTAGAAGATTAGCCACCCCATCTTTAAGCCATCTACTGTAGGCCTGTTGTAAAACTGTTTTTCCATGTCTCTGTTCATCCAACCTGGAACTACTTATATCTTCAGTTCCTTTAATTAGAGTCGTGAAGATGACTTCAATAGGTAGTAATGCAATGTATTTTGTGAGATTCAGTACTTTATTTTTGTCATTGTTAAAGACTTGAATACCACTATGCAGTTAAGTAGAAATAAAAAAATAAATGCTACTTTGTCTAATGACTATGTTGCAGAACTTATTTGAGTATTCTTTAAGTGTTTTTATTCTTAAATGTCTACATATTATTCGACAACTTTTGTTAATGCCTGATTTTATTCTCCTCTCTTCATTTGTATTCACCGCACGAATTCATTTAGCAGTTTTTGATGTTTAAGGCAATTGGAAAATTCTACAGTCCGGTGTCATACAAAAATTGGAGTATAAGTTGTTGCATTACTGGTTAGCTCAACAATCGTATCTCACGATCCGAGTGAGTGTAGGTTAATCACATTTGCTACTTTTCATTCATGTAAAGTGATATCAATAAAATATTAGTATCGGACCCCAAGTGTGAACCTTAACGTTAGTGCCGTTGATTTCAAGCGTGGAAGACGACGCCCAGTTGGTCATGGAAAGGTAGGGAAATACTTACCTTTTCTGTGGCAACAATGAGGACCTGAGTAACAAATAGGCTATTCTGCTTATCAACTTCATAAAGAAAGAGTTTTGGAACGCGCTGTTGCATTTCGAGAATTGAATGGAAACTGCAGTTACATTAGGTAATTGCTTTAGTTCGTAGTGCATAAATAGGCACAGGACAATTAGAAACTCTAAACTGAAGTCAATATTGTGAGATTTTGTGACCACATCTTTGCACACTGGCATAACCAGGGTCGCGTCTTTAAGGGAAGGGCAAAACAGCGTGGAAATGGGGGTGGCAAAACTGAATGGGGGTCAGGCGAGAGGGATAAAGGTGAAAACTAACATTGAAAAAGACCCATTCGATTTTATGGTTATACCTAAATATTTATAAGAGACACATTCTTTAACGTCTTTATCGCCTATTGTCCAAAGTTTATTTTCGTAGATTTGGCACGGGATTCCTGTTTTTGAAACAACATAACTTTAGATTTGTCCAAGTTCATTGTAAGAGATTTTCAATATGTATCTAATGCATCTAGTTGTAACTGAAGGTATTCTCTATCCTGTGCTAATAAAACAAGGTCCTCTGCATATAAAAGTGAATGAACAGGTATATCATCTACCAATACTCCTTGTAAAGATAACTTTATGTGGCGATTTGAATCGTTCAAATATAGAGCAAAGAGGACTGGGCTAAGAAAGCACCCTTGCCGTACACGTCTGTTACAAGGGAAGATATCCGTAAGTCTGTCGCTACCCCTCACACAAGATTTACCTCGATTATGCAGTGACGAGATGACTTTTAGAAACTTGCCCCTTATCCCGTATGCAAGGAGCTGCTGTAACAGTAGCTTATGATCCACAGAATCAAAGGCCTTTTTAAAATCCACGAAACTTAAGTACAAGGGGGGCTTTACTGCTTTTGAAATAATGTTCAATTAGAGTTCTAATACTGAAAATACGGTCTGATGTCTGATATCCTCTTCTAAAACCTATCTGGTTTTGTTCAAGAATCTCAAATTGAGAAACAACGTTATTCAATCTTTCAAGCAGAATACCCAAGAAAAATTTTCCAAGAATACTTACTAGTGTAATACCCCTGTAATTATTCAGGTCTGCTTCATCACCCCCCCCCTTAAAAAGAACTACAATAATACCTACTGGCCATTCCTCAGTGAATTTTCCGGATTGTAGTAATTTGCTAGAGTTTAGTAAAAACCAGCATGAAATTTTCACTTAGTACTTTAAAAGCTCAGCAGACAGCACATCAAGCCCTGGTGCTTTTCCGTTTTTGACTTTTGTAGCCATCATTTTGACTTCCTCTAAGGAAAGGTCACGATTTAAAGTTTGATCAATTAAATTTTGAGTCATGATATCAATAGACGGAGGTAGAGTTGAGGTTCATTGTTATCTCCGTTATCATCAGTGTTTAAGAGAGTGCTGAAATAGTTTGATAATTCAATATTTGGAAAGTTTGGACTAGATTTCTCTTTTCTGGTTTTCAACTTTTACAAAATGCTTTAGGAGCATCTTCTTTCAGATTCCAAAGTTCCATCGTCTTTATTTCAAGAAAACTGTGGCGTTTGTATTGTAATAGTTTCTTATAAACTCTGTTGAAAATAGGCTGACTTAAGAACATTCAGTGGATTATCTCTAAAACTGGAGGAAAATTTCAGTGCAGCTTGATATGCTTTTCGTTTGTTGTGTAATAACTGGTTATTTACCTGATACTCAGCATTAGACCAAGGGCAAGTTGGTTTTGACTTGTAATTCTCTTTATTTTTTGTCTTACGAAAATGTCAGATAAATCTATCAATTTGGTTCGCAATAATTCTATAATTTCCTCGAAGGATAAATCATCATTTACTGCGTTACTCTCCATCGCCAAAGATAAAATTTCTAATGCTGAAACATCGTTGATTCTTATATTGCTTCTTATAATCCTGTAAGAGTTTATTTTCAGATGTAGGTGAATTCACCAATGATGCATCAGGTTGCGTTTGTGATTTATTGATAAGATTCGAGCTTTTAATAAATATCTGAATTTGGCTATGATCTGAAAACTCACATAACTCACACTCATTTTGTCTACCATTGAAAAGTTTTCTTGGCGTATGAGGGCATAGTCCACTACACTATTTCCTCGGTTAGCAAAGCAGGTGAAATTGCTGGAATTATTCTGATCAACCCTACCATTCATAATTCCATACCCAGAGGCCTTGCAAAATTCAATAAAAGCGGTTCCATTAGCATTAATTGGGTAGGTGTCTTTACTTAATCCAAGTGTTGTGATTGACATGACGGCAACCTTTTAGATCGTTTATTGGACCGAGGTGCAAATCACTCCTGAACATGGTGTACGAGATTAATAATCACTAGTGATTATTTTGTGATAGATGCAATTTTTAATTTGATTTTTTAGTGATTAAAGTGATTAATTTGTGATTATTTTCAAATTAATCACAGATTCAAACGTGCTCTCAAATGAGTTTCTGTGCAATAAAACTTGTTTAAAGACGCCAAGGTAGGGAAAGATACTGGGAAGATAATACGCCAAGGAAATGATACTGGACGTGCCGCTCATATGAGTGGGTTTTTCACCTGAAATTCCCTACAAATGGGTCTGTTTTTAACCTTAATTCTGGTAGATGGGTAGCTTTTCAGAATTTTTATCAAAACCGAAGAAATGTAAATAGACCTTACATCCTCAAATCGACAAAATTGATAGACATGGTTAGGAAACTTCCTGAAATTCATCCAAAGGGGTTCGAAATTCTTGAAAAATTCCTCATACAAATGGGTCCTTTTGTCAAAGTCCAGATTCACGTCGACTCATTCACAATCAAGTACCCCCCCCCGGGGGGTAAACCAATGCATACGTCAAATGAAACCACAGTATATATTTCATAAATCAAATGACAACCTATCACTCCAGTTTGGCAGACATTTTTTTAATGTGCTACATGGAATTGAAAGAGAAAAATTTGGAGCGTCCATAAAAACCGTTTCGTCGATTGTAGTAATGTAGCAATCAGCAGCGATGTAACCGCATGTAAACTCAACTTCGATTGATTTAAATAAAATAAAATCTTTTTCCTCGAAACCTTCCTCATCACTTTGAGAAACCGCAAAGAACCAGTTGGCAAATACTCAATGTTTTTGACGGAATCTTTAGACAAGTCAACGAAGTTATTCGAAAATTGTATCTGTCTTTTGTTTCCTGTCAAATACGAAAATTGAACCACCGACCAATTAAGCATTTGTTGCAATCCACTCTCTTAATAAGGCAAAGGTCACCAGATGAAATTTTATCCTTACTTGAAAATATAGACTTTCCACTGTCATAGACATGGTCTGGCTGCTTTCAGTAAACGATCAGCTGACAACTGTGTGTTTTCTTGGACTAGATACAGTGCTGTAGATTTACGTACATAAACGTCATTGTATAACACAAATTTGCTTTTTCGACGGGAAGTTGACATTGTATGCTCTTTCCTTTTGAAAACCTCTGGATTATCTCCTTGCGCATTAATAACTTGTAAATCATTCACATGCTCATATGTTGGAAGACCATTCTGTGTACTTCGTATTTCGCACAGTTTAATCTGTGATAAATCTTCCTTTATTGTAATAATTTCTTCATTGGTCAACGATGCAGTTGCTGTCCCAGACTGTTCCAGTCCTACACTCTCCCCTTCCTGACTTTCAGCAAAATCAATTTCATCACCAACTTCGCCGTCATTTTCTATCCCATGTTGGAGGGCCTCTTTAACATTTTTCAACTTTAGAAGATAGTTATCATCATAGGAATCGAAATGCATGCCACAAGATTCGGCTAGGTCTATTGCACTTGACTTTGCGGCAAAAATAGTTACAGTAATATCTTCAATGGTTGGAGTAGACAACGTATACGAGCTTTCTTCGTTGATCTGCAAGAGGCGCTTTTGCACTTGCGGGAAAGTTATTTCATTGTTGCATTCTGCAGAAGACAAAAATTGTAACTTGTTTTTGTAATTTTTTATATAGCTTGCTTTTGGAGGTAATGTGTTCCATATCTCTTCTGATATTGTCACAATTGGTACACAAGTTCAGTTCTGTGTGAGAAAAAGAAATAAAATTAACTATATATGCAAAGCTACATATCTTTCTCTCCATTGTATTCTTTAATATGCTTTTACCATGCTCTCCACTTTGCTCTTTACTAATACACGTTTTCTTTTATATAAGAAATGGTTCTTGAGCAATATTTATGATAATATGGTGCTTGGAGTCCAAATTATCTTTCTTTCTTCTAAAATTTCTGTAGCATGCCAAGAAACCAATACGTGGCAGTAACAGATACTTCCTGAATCCAAAACAATAAGAAACAGATTAAGAATCTTTTAGTGCTAAATAGATGAAATTATTAAGTGAAATTAAGAAACTCTTAGTAATATGAGGAGCTTATCCAAGTTTCTTATAAAAGAAAAATTTCCACGCTCTTTATTTTGTTCTTTGATTTTGACGACTACATATTTCTAATTGCCTATCATCTTCACATTGCATTTAGAATAAAAGAACATTACAGTACCTTAAAAACATCTAGCTCTTTCTCCAGGTTCAGACAAGACTTGCAATCTGGTTTGTCCATTTCATCCACACCTAAATGTCCAAGATAGTATTATGGTAAGTTTATAACTGGCAAAGGTATGCATGAGTCAAATCAATACCTGGAATTAAACATGCCCCCGTTGCACCAAGAGGAAATTTGACTTAAAAACTTTTAGCTCAAATTCCCACTTTATGTAATCAACAATATACATACAACTTGGCAGTATTGGCAATTAGATGCCGTTGTCTTTGTCCTCATCAATTTTGAAAAATGCACCAACCCTGACCTGAACCAAGTCTGCATGCTCTCAACAACGGGCTGGCCTAGCCATCAGCTTTGCTTAGACATTGAACAAAACTTCATCATTACTTACTTTCTTGTTCTTCTCCTTCTTCGATATCTGTTTCTTCTCCACCAAGAAGCAAATGGCTCGGACTTGATGAAGTCGAAAATGATGTCATTTTTGGCAATCACAGCTCGGTAATCAATGGAAAACGGTGAGATATGGCTGCAAAATTAGTCTCGTGGTTTTCGGCATGCCATGATTGTTCCCACAGAAATGATGGTTCCTTTGTTCCTTTGTGACCCCGGCATAAGAACGAAGCTATCATTTTGCTCCATCGCAGGATTCTTCAGTCTTTTCTTAATGTTCTCGAGCGCGTGTTTGCGGATTTGACCGGTGTTCACATACAACTTAGGAAAGCGTGAAAGCGTGTATGCTCTAATTCTTTCATTTTTACAGTAACATAAGTAAATGAGCGTGGTCAAAGAGTCAAACTTTTGTAATTAATATGACTGGTGATTATTTTGTGATTAACGTGATGTTTTTGTGATTAATGTGATTGTTTTTATTAATGTGATTAATTTGTGATTAAAGTGTGATTATTTTTGAGAGCGTAAGTGATTTTAAACAGTGATTTGCCCCTCGTATTGGACACTAGCCAACAACATGTAGTTCTTACGAAACTTCGTTGTAAGATCCAGTTTTTAGTTAGAGTTCAATTGAGATACAATAAAGACGTTGTCATTGCTGGTTTTTCTCCGAGAGCCCTATAAAGTTCGACACAAGTGTTGATCTGGCAAGTAGTGATCGTCAATTGGCAAATAGTCATCCAATTCGTTATTGTCAATAAAATAATTTACGTCATTCGTCCTAGCATTAAAGTCACCAAATAACATAGCCCACCCTTTTCGTTCGTAGTGAGCACATTCTGATTGGAGAGTTTCAAATAACAAAGCTTGCCCTGTCATCAACATATTTTAATTGCTTGGCAGGATATAAATGAAGCAGATAAACAAATCTTGTTTCCAACCAAATCCATTTTTCATGAGTTTGCACCACAGAAATAGTAGGACTAGAATGCTGGCTCTCGCACGTGACATAGTTACTCTATGGGGATCTAAAATGGTAGCTTGTGAGGGCAAAAAGCTAAAGCACGAGTATTGCACTTCAGTTGACTACTGTGAAGTCTGCCAGAGTCTATGGCATTTTTGGCAAGGACAAAGTAGATCATGTTTTAGTGATGAGAGGGGAAGCGGTGAATGATACATTTTATAGAGCTATTGATGGATAGAGAAATTCACTCCTCTTTTTTACTGCGAAGATTCAAGGTAGGCCTATGAATCATATGGCTTCAATCCAAAAATAATTTTCTTCAAACAAAACTAGATAAGCAAATATCGTTAGCGAAGCCTATGTTTCAATGGTTTCTTGTTACTGATGCTTTTTTGGGTGCATTTTACGTTTGAAAGAAGCAAACAAATTCTTCGTTTGCCACCTATCTGTTCACTTTTCAACACTCCCTGTTCAGTTCGTACCTAGTAGATTTAAGTTTATTAGCACTGATTAACAAACGTGGTCAGTTGGCATCACTTATAATTCAAAACAAATTATCTTGATACTTGCTACGGAAATCCATTGATTCTTAAAGCACAGAAACCAGGGCGTAAGATTGAAATTTTAACAAGGGAACTCAGATGATACTTTTGAGGACAAAGGCCTGCAAAGAATCTCAAATTCATTCCTTGAAATGCCACTCAACACCGAGGTTGTGCCAGACGATAACAATAATGTGTACTGTCAACAATTACTGAAATGCGTCTGGGGCAAATCTTGAGCAAAGTAGAAAAATTCAAGAACAACTTTGAATGACTCTGTTAAAAGGAGGGATGCACCCTTAAACCGTCACTAACTAGTCTGTTAGAACTGAAGGAGAGCATGTGCTTCTGAAGCAGAGATCTTTGTAAATATTAGAGCTTGCAAATGCCAGTAAGCCAGATTTAACAATAACTACTGATCAGATGAACGCTAGAAAAGAGACAGGATGGAAACAAAAAAATAGCAAAGTTTATAGGTAAAAAGTTGATTATGGAGAGATCGTGATGATCTTGCCATAAATGCACTAGTATGTGATCTGTAAAAGCACTTAATCAGAGATGTACTGATGGGGATGTGGGTGAAAAGTCAGCCATGCTGCATAAGAGTTGGCCACAGTATTTTCTGTGACTTTTTTATTCTAGAAACAATAGTTGGTCAATTGGTCAAAACACTCCCTCCCTTAATGAATAGTGTATTGGTACATTACTGCACTTAACTACCCCACTGGCATACTTTTGAACTAAGAAGCTAAATAGTGATGCACTTTGTCAAATAAAAAGAGTCCATCAAAATGTTACATTAGATTGTTAATCATTTTTTGGAAACAAATTCTTCTCCCCCATTACACACAACAAAAAGTACCCTATATGTAACGAGTTCTGAGGAGCAGAGCCAGAAAAGACAACATTACTCTTCGTTATCTAACTCATACTGAATTCATTCTAAGCTAAACCATTCAAATAATATCAAGCAATCATAATCATACATAGAGACACAGACACAGTACGTAACAGGATATAGTAGAGACACCACATACGGTTCACAACATAGCACGTTACAACTCAGTTAGCTATACGCAGATAATAAATCAATACAAGGCAACATATTACATATATCTTGACAATATAACAAGATCTCAACATCATAGGTGATAAAACTAAATGAAGGTTTGAGTTGGTACACAAATATTTAGTCATTCTGTGTCTGCAACAATACAAACTGCAAAGGAAGGTAAAACTAAATGGTTTTTAAGATAGCAAGGGAACATGTGACTTTATTCTTTAATAAATTACTTGTCTAATACACTGAATTTGAAGATCAAATATGGTAGAAATGCCAATCTAACAATAAATATCAATAGCTTTAATGAAAACAAAAGCAAGAAGCTTGATGTCATTGCATTTGAAAAATGGAAATGGCATGTCTGTCAATCCAGTTCCCCCAAACATTGTTGCTTTCATATATTCCAATTGAAATTTACTCTTTTTGATGTCATCTGGCATTTGGTATACTGATGTTTACATTATATTTCTTGACTTGTTGCTAAGACACTTTTGGAATCCAATGGTTATCCAGAGTTTGCCACTGGATTGTATACTTATTCAGATACATATGTTTCTCATGACTTTACTGGTGCAACATCCCTTCTACTCTGTGAAAAGCATGGAAATTTGCTGTTGATAACTTATATAGTTTACAATGTAGAACCTTGTAAACTAAGCAATGCTTTACCTTGTGTGGGTAAACTGGCTAGAAAGTCACTCTGTATTTGGGTATCCTTTTATTAACAAGATAAATTTGCTCTTACTCGTTCTGTACTGAAAGTAGCTAGAAGCACCACATTTATGCCCACTCAGAGCTACTCCAGGGAAGACCATATCCTTGATAATGATTTGAGAGATGATAGCAGCATGGAGAATGATTGAAGGCAAGAACCCATCTACCATTGTGTTGTATAATGAATAGCATGAAGCTGAGTATAGTCTGGATTGTAGTCGATAGAAAAAGATCCCATGAATGCTAAATTTTGAGTTATTTATGCATGCAATTTGCATTTGAGCAATTTTCACACTGAGAAAAATAGCAATTCTCAAATCTGTAGTTCTTCCTATTACCTGCTGTTTCAGGCAAATACTATGCTTCGACAAAGCTCTATATTCAAGTGCTTTGGTTGGAAATGATGATTCAACTCATAATAGTTCTATTACATTGTCTATAGAATAGATTAAATCATATGTAGATCACAGATCAAATGTGTCATGTTCATTTTGTTCACGTCTTTTAACCATCTTGTTACGATGACATGCCTACTAAAATATAGAAAAACTGGTATCTGGTATGTTTCCGCTTTTTTCACGTAAATTGAGCTAAATGATAAAAAATGATGTCACCTTTCAATGAAAATATGTTCTTGTCACAGTTAACCGTGATCTTATCATCGCAATGCCATGGATTTGCCAAAAAGACACTTTCGTGTGATCTGCGTTCTTGCTCTCACTGGGCAGCCATCTTGCTTTTACATAGATTAACTATCCTGTGGCTGCGAGAACAATAGACCACGCATTCTAGTCCTAGTATTTCTATGGTGTAAACGCAATGCCCAAGCGACCTTTTTGTTGGTCGGCTGCTCAACCGACCTAATATTTGGCCGCTCAAATATTCGGCCGGCCCCGTGTAAACACAGCCTTATAAAGGACGTTGAATCCGTTATTTGTAATAAGTCAGGGTTACAAGTAGCGGCAGATATCACTGCAAATCCGAGTTCAAACACATCCCTTTTGAAAGAGATATGGTAAATAGCTATAGTGATTATGTTAACAAATAGGAAAAAGCAATGGAAGAAGCATACGCTATTGCAGACCGTCGTTGTCGTGCCGCCGGTGAAGGGAATAAAGGGCATTATGATTTAACAGTTAAATCCGTTGATTTACAGCCTAACGATAGAGTCCTCGTTCGAAATTTTTCGGAGAGGGGATGCCCTGGTAAAGTACGTTCGTATTGGGAAAAAGATTTTCACCGTGTAATTCGTCCTAAGGATAATATGTCGCCAGTTTACGAAGTACAACGTGAAGATGGTACAGGTCCTGTTAGAGTTTTACATAGGATTCTATTATTCCAGTGTAACGATTTACCAATTGATACGGATGTGGCTTCGCAAAAGACCGTCCCGGTTGGTCGTAACCGTAATTGCAACCGTAATAGAGAGCTTACGATTTCAGTACACAAGCAACTACGGCTACGTAGAGGTCTAAGCACTAACGCGGTCACGTAGTGACTCCGTAGTCATCTATTTTGAGTTACGATCATCCAAGGCAACGGTGACTACTCATTTGTGGCGCGAAAATCCTACACACGAATATATGCAGATATGGCCGCAAACTATGATGAAGTTGAAGACCTTATACTTGCTTACAATGACGTAGGTGTAATAGATATCGATGAAGCTCTACTGTTGCACGATATTCAAGAGGGAAAGAACCCTCAATTTCCATACTGGACATACGAAAAATTTGAGTTAGGCTTAATGCAGGAAGATGAATCTAAGGCTGAATTCAGAATGTTGAAAAATGATGTTCTGGCACTGCACACAGCACTTCGATTTCCAGAGCAGTTTAAATGCTATAATGGAGTAGTTGTAGATTCTGTTGAGGTGCTTTGTGTTTGTTTGAGACGGCTGGCATTTCCTTGTAGATACGGGGATTTGGTACCTAGGTTTGCTAGGCCAGCTCCCCAGTTGTCAATGATAACCAATATGGTGATATCTGATATCTATGAGCGATATGGTCATCTTCTTTTGTCTTTGGATCAGCCATGGCTATCCAGGGTAAATCTCAAGAGCTTTGCTGATGCTGTCCATGCCAAAGGTGCAGCCTTAACTAATTGCTGGGGCTTTGTAGATAGTACTGTGAGACCAATTTGTCGTCCAGGCAGGAATCAAAGGACTGTTTACAATGGCCATAAAAGAGTCCATGCCCTTAAATTTCAAACAGTGGTGGTACCAAATGGTTTGATAGCCAATTTATATGGGCCTGTTGAGGGCAGAAGGCATGATGCTGCAATGTTGGCTATGTCTGGACTCATGGGTGAATTAGAGCAGCATTCATTTGCACCAGATGGTGAGGCTCTTTGCATCTATGGGGACCCAGCATACCCACATCGCATACACCTTCAATACCCATTCCAGCAAAGGCAGGGCTTAACACAGGAGCAGCAGGCTTTCAATCAATCTATGAGCCAAGTCAGAGTGTCTGTGGAGTGGGTCTTCAAAGAGATTGTGACCTATTTCAAGATTCATTGATTTTAAGAAAGAGTTGAAAATTGGCTTAAGCCCTGTTGGAAAGACCTATGCTGTGTGTGCTCTGTTGCAAAATGCATTAACTTGTTTATATGATTCAAATACTGCTAAATACTTTGACATTGAACCTCCAACATTGGAGTTCCATTTCAATGGCCAGTAGAACTATCTGCTTTTAATTCAGAGTCTTTTCATAACCATCAAAATAATAAATTTATTAAGCCCATTTTATAAAACCCTTCCTAACAGGGATCGAGAAAAGGGCTACTTTATAGAATTTTTGCCCATATGCAAATCACCAAATCAATTCTAGACACATGAAATAAGATATATTGCCAGCAGAGCTTCTTCATTTCCTGGCTTTAAAACATGTTGACTGCAAAGTAACATGTTACATTTGGAAAAATCTTTATCATGGCTAACATCTTAGTCCTTCTTTCACACTTGTGAATAGATGCAGATGTTGACTGGTAACTAATATGCATCATTTCTATGGTAAATATCCAGAACTTGACATAACTTTTCAATTAAGTAGTATTGAGTGGCAAATGGTCTTAAGACTGATTTAGAAAGTAGACTTAAATAAACAACAACAACTAAGAACCTTATTCTAAGATATTTACTACACTATATTCCTCATTTATTTATCATTCATTTTGCTAATTATGGTAAGAATGACACTGCTTTGCTGTTGCATCATATTTATTACTTATTGTTGCTGCTCCCGCTGCTGTTTTTGTTGCTCTATGAGCAACATGATCTGTTGTTGTTGCTGGATTATAAGTTTTTCTCTGCTTTCTCTCTCTCTTCGCTCTACATTTCTCAGTTCCTGTTCATGACATTCCCTTTCTCTATTGAATTCCAATTCTTTACTCCTAAGCTTAATCTCTTTTCTTCTCAGCTCAATCTCCTCACGTCTCAATTCATTCTCCATTTCCCCCTTCTTTTTCAAATATACCACTGTCTCTCCACCCACTTTTCTTCTTTTACCTTCATTCTCCTTTCCTTTCTCTCTACACATTGTCTCACCTAGCCTCTCCATTGATCTCTTCCTTACACTTTCAGCTGTCTCCTTTTCTCTCTCCAACTCCTTTTTTTTCTTTTCCATGCTGTTAACTGATTCAAGATCAGCTGCTTCAATCAAGCCTAGAATGGTTTCTATTGCTTGATCAAGCTCTGATATATCTTCCCCTATGATACCACTTGCTCTTTCCTCTGATGCCATCCCTTTTTGAAATTTTTCTCCAGTTTTGAATACCTCTCCCTCACTCCTCTCTGATCAACATTAAATCTTGGCTGCTCTGCATCATTCAGTACATCTGCAATACTGTCCCAACACTGCCCTCTTTCTCTGCTTCCAAATTTAAATTTGAAGGGGTTTTGGAAAACAATCTCTCTACAGAGTTGAAGATCATGTCTGTAGCTCCACATCATTTTCACCCTAAATGTGCATTGAAATATTTTGGTTCAGTTTTAAATTTTTTATTATTGTGAAAAGAAAAGTTAGGGAATAAGCATGTTATTGTTAAGAAGGCTATAATGAATTCTAGGTTCAGCCTTGTTCAACATCAAAAGCTATCATAGACAGTCTATCAACAATAAAACATCTCAACTAGCTTGCAAAGATCATTCAACTATTAAATACGTGTTTGACAAATCTACAAAATCCCCACATGAAGCAAAGATCTACATTGACAAATTTACTTCAAATCTTCCAACCTACAAATAACACTTTTAGTAAAATGTACAATACAATGAGATTTCATTAAAATTTGCAGCAATCTTCAGTTAATACACGTTCACTTCTTTCGAGTAGTCCTATAAATGTAAAGTACACAAAACTGGTTTTTTCTTGAAGTTGAACAACTCGATGCTGTGCTGTGTTCGGCCATCATTAAACTTTCAACAATTTCTATAGAGTGAAGGAGAATAAGTTACTGCAAATGTGAATACATTACGATAAGTGATAAAGCAGTCATGTAGAATTAAGATATGGCCTCTTTGGTCCTTATAATGATGATAAAATGAGCAATACGAGCCTTAATATAGCTGCGTAGTGATGAGTACGTGATACAATGCCAATTTGTGTAGTCAACTCTCGTACTGCTACGTGTGCTTGAAGATGATTCCCCCTTAGCACATGCGCATTTGATGTATACTTGCTGCCCACGTAGCCGTAGTCACCAGCGGTGTCAAATCGTAAGCTCACTAATTCCTATCATACGCGTTGAGCCACGCAAATTCCTAATCGCGAGACTAACGTTTCCATGCCGGATAGTAGTGACTCAGTGGATGAAATTGTTGTTGATTTGGATACTGAATCGGTACCAGACGTACTATCGGACTCAATCGCAGATGAGAATAGCGAAAGTGCGAATATAGATAGTAGAAGATTAGCCGATCAGCCAGTGCAAGAAATTGAATTAGAAAATTATGTCGAGCCCGAGCGCGCAATCGAACAAGTGTTGCCAGAACCGCAGGAACGTATTCGTCCGATCCGTAATCGGCAATCACCAGATCGTTTATCGTATTTTGCGCCAGGACAATCGTTATTAGCGTCTTCTCTATGTAATATTAATAAAGTTCCATATATCCCAGTCTTGCCAAATATCGTTTCGTCCATGCGTCGTTGTATACCGTCTTATCGTTCGCAAGCGCATCAAAGCTTTGTTCATACCATATAACGAGTGACAACTTATCGTTGTTACGGGAATATATCGTTATTGCGGAAGTGCAGTTGCAACCATTCAAGACCTTGTCAATTTCATAAATATATTTTTATTCTTCTATCTACTAAAATTTTTATTATTCATCAGATACATAAACAGCTGTCGTACAAGCGTACGTATCGAAATAGCCTCGTCTATTTTGTGGATTGGAGTACTTTGTTAATGATTTGCAGTTACTATTCGTCGGAATTCTTAAGATAGGTATTGCTACCGAAGATGAACTATCGCAAAAGATAATTGTTGGTACAGAAATGAAACTTTCTCAACTGGACTAAAATTTTCATGTTTTATTCTTTTCTATTACTTTTCAGCAGTACGGAGATTTGCTAAATGTTTGAAGATTTAAAAAAAAAACATTTGAAAATTGAAGAACTTTTGAGAATTGAAGAACACTCGAAGAACTTAAAAGTTTTCACTTTATTGCTTGAAGAGCTGCTTGAAGCATTGAACACCTTAATAAATCTTGATGTCAGGGACGACATTTCTCAAAGAGAGGGAATATGTAAGGTTCATGATGGGAACCCTGATGACAGACAGCGAGAGAAGATTAGGGAGGCACCATAAAGTGACAATTAATTAAGAAATTGACAGCTTTCGCTAATTGATGACCGTCAATCTTATCTGTGTTATGTATCTGTCGTTTCTGTTTAGTAGTTAGTTCTTGTTCGTAGGCATCGTTTGCAGCAGTAAAGAGTTCAGTTGTATTCTTATCTAAAAGTATTCTTCAGTAAGAGAACCGAACCTGCAAAACAAGGAATAGCCTTGGCCCATGTAGAAACACAAGTTACAATTGCCATAAAATTTTCATAAAATAGTGTTTATGTTTCAAAGTTTTTCATTTGTATCACAGTGTTGGAAAAAGATTAACCGTAATATTTCCCTAGGCCAGAAACAAGAATATAACAATTTTGCCGAGTCATGAAATAGCGTTCAAGGAGCGGTTGGAGATTGTTGTTTAGAAACAAATGGCAAAAGCTATCAAGAATTTGAGACAATCGTTGGCTGCTCAAGGAGTGCAACTTTCCCTGTGTGCAAAATGTTCTTCAAATCAATAATTGTAAAAATTTGCAAAGGGTTTGTAGACCAGAGAAATTCACGAAAACTTTTTGAGGTCATGAAACTTTGCTAGTTTTAGAGCCTCCAATGCGAGTCCATAATTATGCTTTTATCGGAATTTTAATTGCAAAAATTTATATTTGGAAAGCATAAGGTAAAACTTGAACTGCTTCTTGAACTCCCTAGCATTTTTTCATATTGCTTAAATATGTAGCAGTTGAAGATAAGGCTATGCATATCACAACACCTTTTCATTAGCACACAAAAACGAAGTCGACGCCATCGTTCTTCTATCAAAGCGTGCCAACACTTTTTGAAGGGTAGTGTACTGCTCCTGTCGATCAACGAGACACTGTAGGTCTTTAAGCCTGGTTCACATATAGCCGTAACTGCCGCCGACTGCCGCCGGCACTGCTGCTACGATATGCTGCAGACAGTCTAATCTTCGTGTGAACACTTTGAGCTTTGTTCAACTTTCCCGGCTATTACGGTACCGCCGGCAAGGCAAAAATCTAATGTGAACATCGTGCCTGCGGTTACCTGAGTTTACCTGCGGCATCTATTGTATGCAAACCGTCATGTGAAAATTGTTGACCAATAAATACTCAACAATTTAACGGTCTCGTCTCATCCTTCATCTGTTCCTAAAAAGTAAGATGGCTGTAACAGCTGCTAGGCAAGAAGACGTTGAAATATATTGATGAAATGTATACAGTACTACCCTGTAAGTTACGATCAGGGAAGTGCCGATGGGGGCGTGAGCGGCGCCGCCCTCTAATATTTTCAAATTTGCAGGAAAGTTGGTCAAGAAAGTTAGCCAGGCAGCAAGATGGTTGGCGACAGTATTATCTGTGGCCCTTTTTTTAGTAAAAATTTAGTAACAATAGTTGGTCAATTGGTCAGAACGCCGTATGCTTTGCTGAAATATTTTGAGAACTTACATATTTTTCTTCATTTTAACTGTTATGAGGTTAATTTTGCAAATGCGCAGTAAGTCAAAGTTAATCCACAGTGAACTGCTAACAACAGTTACCTGTTAGAGCTGACACCATATTTCTGCAGTGCTTCTGCTTCCTGCGAGAAAAAACTGAAAACAACAACAACAACAAAGATTCAATAATGAGTGCCTGGCTACCGGCATGGTTACCGGCAAAAGAATGTGTTTGTGAACATATCGCCTGAGGCAGCCTGTGGCACATGTACCTGCGGCAGTCGCCGGCAGGTTACGGCTATATGTGAACCAGGCTTTACCGTGGTCGTAGTTATTAGCGACACTTTCGGATAAAGAATTAAAATTGGCTTCGAGTTCACTATTTCTGGTCTTTACAACTTCAGTCTCCAGTTTAAACTTTTCAATTTGAGCCTCCAACGTGGTAAGACGATTCAGCATCTGCGTCTGATTCTCTAGAATGCTTTCTTGGCCAGAATCAAACTTTTGCTCTAAACGAAGCAAGATTTCAGCAAAAGTCAGGATTACCCTCTTTATTAGCTGGCTTGTTTGACTATGAATTATTTGTTGGAACAGGGTTAAGCTCCACATCTCCAGAGAGAAAAAGGAAAAAGAAAGGTTTCATTGATTCCGAAGAGATGACGTTCGCGTACTTCACAGGATCTGACGGCCTATGGCAACACCGCTTTCTATAAAACTTCGAAGAGATAAACTTTCTCCATGCTCTCCCAGTTACTTTGCTACAACCCAACCTCGATCCAAAATTTAACGGAACAATCTGGATCCCATATTCATCTTCATCTCAATTATCAATATTACTCAATTGAAGAAAGTGGGAAAAAATGATGAGTGTGAAAAGAACACTAGCTGTCAGACCAAACACCATAGTAATAATGCACAGTTTCCATGCTCTTGTGTAGTCTTTTTACAATTTAATCTAAAAGTGTGGCATTACGTTTGCTTTGATTCTTGGCTTCAAAATCTGATTCTTATATCCCTCTTTGTTGGAACTCGATTTCCTAATCAAATGTTATTTTGAGGATAGTATTATTTGATGTACTTTTATATTATTTGTAGGATAATATTTGAGGATTTTGATGTACGTTTGCAGAATTTTCTTCCTATTGCAAACGGACATACACCTCGTACTCTATCATACTACTTCGTACTACTCTAGTACTCTAGTGTACTCTCTCTCTCTCTCACTACTTGTCGATATATATCTGTTAGATTATGTTACTATTTATAGAATGATAAATTAGGAATTACGAAAATAGCACAACCAATAGGAATCGAAGTTTGTGAATACTCTACCAAATAAAAATTAAGAAGAACATATGAGTAATTGCATCCTATTGACTAATTGTTTATCTAAAAAACGCTACAAAAATAATTAATGATTTTCCTATATTGAATCTCATAGTGAGACTCAGCGTAATATCTACGTACATAACTGCATGTAATAATTTTCCTACATACTTGTAAACAAGAATGACTAGTATGAGTGACACAGATGCAGTTGGGGATTCCCGACACTATTCTTGTAGCCAGGGCCACCGAGAAGGGAAGAAAATTGCCCCAGGGCCTCAAAGCATAAGGAGCCTGGTAAGGTTAGCAGGTCGAGCGTGCAGCCGGCCCTTCGGCCATTCTCCTGAATCTTTCGACCTGCCATGCAATTACACTGGTCAACACATATTTTTCATCAGAAAATTTCAATAACTATTTCCTAGGAAGCTTTAGCATGACATATAACAACATCGATACGGTCTTTTTTTAGGATAAAACATGATTGGAAATGGTGTAATATAAGTTAATCTTCCGTACATTGTATTTGATTTAGGAAAAAGATATTTAAATCAAATAGTTAAATTGCCAGCGGTACTAATTTCGACTTGATGACTGAAATTTGTTTGTTTTCGGTGAAATAAGTGGTCATCTGTATCTCAAAAATGTGACTTGTAAGAGAAAACTATTTACACATCTGAAATTAGTTCGAAAAATCCATCTAGAAAGATACATTTAGAACTCAGATGATTATAATAAGAAAATTTGTCGACCAGTGTAATTGCAACATTTTGGAAAGGACTGCCGCCCTTTGTACAAATAACCGAGCAATCGAACCTCTCGGAACTCAGCAAATCTCTCCTGTAAGTTTTCATACTTTCTTTGATTTATTGTCAAGTGTCCATGAATGTGGTACACGACAATGTACCGAAAGTGGTATTTTTAAACTCAAAAAGCACCCTCCAATATGATCTTGAGCCAACACAATGTTATGGTGCAAAGCACTTGAATGACATCCCTGGTTATGTCAAAAGATCACCATCTGTAAGATATTTCCAGTTAAATCTAAAATCATTCCTTCTGTAAAGGGATTATTAGATATTTATTTTCGAATTCTAGCAGTGATTAATTATAGACATTACTCAAGCAAAGCACTTTTCACTTAGTTTGTTGGCTGAAACTTTTGCATTTTGCTTTCACTTCACCAAACTCTCTGGCTTCTGCCTGGATGCTTCTTGATATTTTGCCATATCCACCCTTAAATGCTTCTCAAATGTCCCTTAAATTTAAACTTCCAATGACAATAACAACGCAGACTAGGTAATTGTGATACAAGGGAAAGGATACTCAAGTTTTTTGAGGCATGTAATGGATATTCATTCCACTTTCTTGCTAGTTTGATAAAAAATTCATTAGTAACATCAGTTCTTTAAAGTTAACAAACTCAACCTGACCGTGTTTCTTAAATGTTTCTTGATCTTTATCTAATTTTAGCCTCATATTTCTAATTAAAAACAAACGTCTATTTAGAGAGTTACTCCGCCAAATAGTTCCCTTTGTACAGTTTAGTTTGTTTCTGTTCCGTATTTGAATTTCTTGTGTTGGTTTGTATCTTAGGTATTTAGTTTTAATTGTTTGTGCAATTATTCTCACTAAATTGTAGGCTGTGAATTTTAAATGAACTGAACTGAGTAAAAGAAAAACAACCCAAAGCAGAAAAATTACAATCTGACCGGCATTTCAGAACAACTTGTTGACAACTGTCCCTTCTAAGCAGACTTACCAGAGGCCTACCTTAATAACTCTATTAGGCCCCTTTCTCGAATACGCCTCCCTCTCTATTAACCCCCTCTCTTGTGGAATTAAAAGAGTAAATGGGGATGGAGAACACTGCCAGATAAGATCACAAGCATAAATTAAGGCTCATGTATGGAATTACTTGTGAGTCTTAAAAGCCTACAAAATACTGATTCTTTCAAAGGCATCGAACAGAAAAACTTTGCTTGGACGATATTTTAGGATTATCAACTGATGATAAGCACAAAGGTGTGGACATTATAGTTGACTAATGTGAATCAACTTTCGAAGTTTCTTGCACTCCTTTTTCAATGGAACCAGTTCAGAGGAAATGCAAAAGATCGATTTTAATAAGCCTTGAGCTAGTAATAAGCCCCCTCTCTATTAAGTCCCCCTCTAAGATTGCACAAAATAAATAAGACCCCTGGACTTAGTAGAGTTTTTACGGTATTTTCAAATGCAATAGGAACACATGTGACTAATCAGGCAGATTGGGAATTATAGCTTCCACTCACTGTATGTTAGTATAGCAATCTTGGTGTGGTACAATCTTTTCATTGCTTACTCAGCCCAAACTCATAAAGATGACTGGCCGAAAAAAGAGTAAATCATTGCATACTCACAGCGCCACTCTGCTATCAAATACTTCATACCTTCTCTGTGAGAGTTGGTATTTAATACTATTAGTTTATTTTGAACTACTTTTTTAGGAACTGTAAATATATTAGTTATCATTATTAATACTATTTGTTCCATGCGTATTTAAACGGATCTGTACTTTACTTCAAGTAGAGTGCAGGGCCCAAGCTATGGGCCTAAGACTAAGTTATGGAGAGTGTTCCTCTTATTATATGTGCAGTTCCAAGCAGAGCAATCTTTTGCAGTTCTTCAATCATAATCTTGCCAGGTAACTGTTCTGCATGTCGGATCAGTCCTTTAGGTATTATTCCTAGTGTTCAAACTGCAAGTGGGATGACAATAGTTTTTGTGCTCCATATTTTGTCAATTTCAATTTCAAGGTCTTTGTATTTGGAAAGCTTCTCAACCACTTTTGCCGCAACGTTTCATTCTGATGGCACAGCTATAACAATAAGGATGCATAGCTTTTTGATTTCCCTTTAGCTATGCTTTTTATTATTATTACATTAGGGATTTTCATTTAGTATCAACACCACAGAACATGCTCCAGCTTCCGGTCCTCTAACTTTGACTCTCGAAGAACTGTGAGCACCAGTGATTCATTCTACACCTCCACCCATTTTGTCGTTGTACAGGCCCTCATCTCCACACTTGTCTTCATATTTCATTCTCTAGAAGCAATTTAGGTGGAGCCATTGAGTCTGAAAAAGATGCAGATAATCGACAAGCTGGGGTGACGCCAGAAAAAAAATTTAGGGGGCAAGTGCTGTAAAAGTACAGATAGTGAGCGATGTCAAAGAATTTTAATAGAAAACACCTTTCATATTGGCTAAAAAATATTTAGAAAATGGTCATAAATATTATGATAGTACCGACAGTGCATCGAAATTTATGTGCCGACGGGTGTTCGGTAAAGTCCTGGGGAGCTACTAGACCCCAAGCCCCCCCAACTAGTGTCATCTCTGTTGACAAGAACTAGTTGGGTAGTTGGAGGCAATGTGGGGTGTCTAACAAATCAAGAAACTCAAGAACATCATAGAAGAAAAGAGAAATGCGCTGTGACGAATTCTAGAGACAATCAGGGACATTTCCAAAGGGACAAGCAGCATGCTTTTCTATGGGGTTCGTTAAAATATGCTAACTAACATTGCTATGTGCTCACATGATCAACATGATGAATAATCTCTCAAACTTGTTTACTTCTAGTTATGATATGATGACATGACTTTCTCTTTTCATGAAGAAGTTATCACATACCACTTTGCTCATAGAGGTTTATGTAATTAGGCGTACATTGTGGTTCAGAACCTACAGTAAATTCAATCAGGAAATACAGGTGGAAATCTGGGAGCGATCAGGGAAATATCAAGGGAAATGATTTCCCTGATTTGGCAGACACTCTGCAATATAAAAATGACCCTACAGAGCATTCATATTCCCTGTATACACTTTCAATCTAATTTCCCCTTATCTTAATTTGTTCAATATAGTAATTCAAGCATCAATTCAACATAAACCATTACTGGACTTCTATTAGCAGAAGAAGCACAATAACATAGATACTTGAATACAATAAAAGACAAAAAATTGTAGGAAAGGTATTGAAATATGCTAGTAGATCTAGAAGATTTACAGTTTCACTTTAACTGTGTTATAGAAATGTATCACCTCTCTTTCAGTACATTAAAGCTGCTACTATCCATTTGCATCCTTTACATGAAAGAAAATTTGAAATGCTTCTTTAACATAAATAAGTCAATGTCAATGTCATTGTCAATCAGCGGCACAAAAGCCTTCTTAAACCACGCATTGTCGGATTCTACTTCGACAGTTGCTCAATAACAATGCTTGACTTCAAATTCTTGAAACAGATAGTCAGCTGTTCATCAAGCAGTTTGATATTCAATTCGCTTGAATCCAACTCTAACTGTAGTCCACCTGCTTTTGCCTCCATAACTTATTTGCTTCTTCAGTCTTTACGTATTTTTCCATGAACCATTTCAGCTTTGATTTGACAGCAGTATTCGAATCAAAAGTTTTCACAGTTTGGTTATTCGCAAATGTTGCTGGAGATTGTGCATTTTCACACTCTAATTCCTTCAGCTTTGTGTCATTTTGGTCTTTCGTATAAGCTAACTTATGTTTTGCATCCAACAGCTTAAGGTATACTAGGCTTTCTTTCTCTACAGAGATCTATACTTAGCATCTCCTTCCTCCATATTCACCTACATTCCTTGGATATGTTCCTGGTACTGTACCGCCTCGTTTCCATATATAGTAACCAATTCTTTGAGGATGGCATCATACGTCACCTGCTGTGACCTCAAAATTAACTTCATTTCTTTCACCTTTTCCTCAAGCTCTTCATTCTGCATGTCTCATGCGAAATGTAGCAATCTCGTTTACAAGCAAGCTGTTTTTCTCCAATCCTTTCAGAGTTTTTTTTTCTCCTTCATTTGCCAGCTTCCTCAATTCCTCTTTGTTCTTCACTTTCAAAGCTTCAATCCTTCTGTCTTTGAGACCCAATTCATTTCGTAAGACTCCAAAACTTTTTTCACTTCGTCTCGCTGAAAAGCAAGCAGGGATACTTTCCCTTCGTACGTTTTGCATTTTTCCTTTAGTTCCTCCAACAGATTGACACTTTCAGCCATTTTTTGATTCTTGATCTACTATCTGCGTCTTCAACAGAGCTCATTCATCATTTAAACTCCTGATCTCCTTCAGGGATTTACCCAAGTCTTCATTGAGATCTTCATTGAAACTCTTACAAATAACCCCACTTACGATATCTTTTGCTTGGTTGTGAAGATCCTTTTCCTACAGCTCTTTCCGCAATTCAGGATTCTTCGTCTCCAAAGTACCTGCTGCTCCCTCTAACCTTTTCTCTTGAACTGTATAGCGTATGCTATCTCTACTGTGTTCTTCTTCCATATTCTTTATCATCTCGTTATTTTGCACTCTCATCTCATCCAGCTGTTTTTCTTTCAATTCCAAATCCTCTTCCAGCTGCTCCTTAATCACAAACACTTCATAAGCATGTAAAGCCAATAACGACGACTAATCTTCAAGCATTTTGCAGTTCAGTTCGACAACCCGAGATCTTCTTATTTTTCATAATTGCCCTCTGATTCTAGACCATTTTCCCATAGCGAGTATTTCAGTTCGCCAGTTGGCAATTACCAACATTATCTCATGTTTCTCTTCTTTTAATCCTTGCATGTAATTGAAAGTCAAGAATCCTGTCTAGAAGCATTATCTTTGACGTAGCCAAACAAGCACCTAAAAAGTTTTTCACTACTGATGCTCTGGCCTGCCGTCTGATAGTGGACTAGCAGGCTTTTGAATTTGGATGACATTGCTCTCCTCTGCGCAGATAGGACGAGTTCTCTTTGCATTTTAGCTTCCTGGTACGCTCTGAATGCTCAGGCCTGTAGACAGCTGAACTGGAGTGAGGAGCGGGGAGGGCACAGATGTAGAAGTTCAGTAGAAAGTTTGAGCCTCTTGTATGTTTCACATCTTCACAAGCAGGTCATGAAGTATGTGCAAAGTTATTTCGTTTCATGTGTTGGTTAATGAAAAAAGTGGGTTCGGGGCAATGTCCTATAGAATAACGGAATCTACCCTTAGAAGAGAATATACTTTTTTCATCATCTTATCTCATGCAGGGCTGGAAAATTTCTCAAACTTTTATACTGAAAATAAAGGCAATTTTCTTCGTGCGAAGATGAAGCTTTCATATCAAAATGTTCTATAACTAATCATTAAGTCTCGATGTGTATTTCTCTGATATCGTATACGAGACAAATACAATATTGCAGATACTACAGTATACCTTTGTATTAATATCGTACTGAAGAACAATAAATTGCTGAAGGGCCGTTGCTTTCAAGTCAAAAATACCGGTTGGAAGCTTAAAGAAAGCGAATAAGTCATATAATGGGCCATGATCGTGTGTACTTTTAAGGTTTTTGCTCACATGTTAGGCCACGTGACGAAAGCAAGAAGAAATCTGCTGAGAATTTTCCTTGCAGTCTATTAATAAAAGTGAACTTCGCAGGTGATTGAAAAGCTATATCTATTGTGCAAGCACTTTTCCACATGCTCGAAGTAAAGGAATTATTCTATTTACTAGCATCCGTGTTGAGAGGCTCTAATTAAAGAACCTTGGACAGAAGTGCTAGACTAGTGGAAGGAAACGGGAGGACTGGAGCACTGCACCAAAGCATTTTTCTGAGGAAACACCTTCACAAATGTTGGAAATACTCTTTTGCACAACAGAATGCATTTGCTTTCATCATCAGTCTTCATATTAAGAAGGAGGAACAGTTGTTCTTCATATTTGAATGAGCATAAGATTTTTCCCTCATGTAATCACGAGGTAAACTGTCTTGGGTACCAGGGCAGTGTTAAATGAATCGGTTGCTTTACTGATTGTGGAAAATGACAGCATGAGGCAAAAGGAGACAAGTTTAGAAGACCCTAATGAACAACTGCGTATTTTAAATAATGATCTGATTCAACCATAGAAAAAAGAAGCTGATAAACATGCTCCATTCGATCAAACATTTAAAGTAAGCTGTTAATGCTTGACTTTTGCATATCCTCAAATTAATATTGAATTTAAGCATGAAGGGAAACATGGCAAGACGTGTATTTTGTGGCGCGTATTAGGCTCTAAACATCTTCCAAAAAAGGAATATATAAAACTCCAAAAAAAAATAAAATTGTTATGTAAATCTGCAATAATGAATGAGTTCCACAAATGCATATTTTCTTCTCCCAATAGGCGATCAGAGTGCGCCAGGAGGCTGAAAAGCAAAGAGAACTCGTCCTATTTGCGCAGAGGAGAGCAATGTCATCCAAATTCAAAAGCCTGCTAGTCCACTATCAGACGGCAGGCCAGAGCATCAGTAGTGAAAAACTTTTTAGGTGCTTGTTTGGCTACGTCAAAGATAATGCTTCTAGACAGGATTCTTGACTTTCAATTACATGCAAGGATTAAAAGAAGAGAAACATGAGATAATGTTGGTAATTGCCAACTGGCGAACTGAAATACTCGCTATGGGAAAATGGTCGAGAATCAGAGGGCAATTGTGAAAAATAAGAAGATCTCGGGTTGTCGAACTGAACTGCAAAATGCTTGAAGATTAGTCGTTGTTATTGGCTTTACATGCTTATGAAGTGTTTGTGATTAAGGAGCAGCTGGAAGAGGATTTGGAATTGAAAGAAAAACAGCTGGATGAGATGAGAGTGCAAAATAACGAGATGATAAAGAATATGGAAGAAGAACACAGTAGAGATAGCATACGCTATACAGTTCAAGAGAAAAGGTTAGAGGGAGCAGCAGGTACTTTGGAGACGAAGAATCCTGAATTGCGGAAAGAGCTGTAGGAAAAGGATCTTCACAACCAAGCAAAAGATATCGTAAGTGGGGTTATTTGTAAGAGTTTCAATGAAGATCTCAATGAAGACTTGGGTAAATCCCTGAAGGAGAACAAAAGTTTGAAAGATTAAAAGCGGCATAGATCAAGAACAGAACGGCGCAGAGCGTTTTAAAGAATTACGTGACCATGAAGGTGCACACTTGCTAGGCCATTGCCCTTAGATGATACATAGGTTCAAGGGTAGTTTATGTTAGAGAGGTATTTTTAATCGACGTTTAAAACATGCCCGGGACAAATTATTTTCTTTTTGCTTGAGGCACATCGAGAAGGCAAAAAGGAGTGGGAATATTCAAACTGCCAGCTCCTACAGACGAGTGTAATAAGGAATGGAGGGCCAAAATTCTTTCAAAAATCACCAAAAATCGCGTAATAGATGCATCTTTCAAGGAGCAAATGGAAAAAGACAGATTTCATATTTGCGAAAAGCACTTTCAGGGAGATAAAATAGAAACACGTAAGAAGAAATTTCAATGTTTATGACTGAAGAATAAACTTGCCGAATATGCTTGAAGAATCGATCAGACTACTCAAACTCCTCCATCTGACTCAGATGAAAGGGCTAGCAGTTGTTAAAACATTTTCAATCGTTTCTAAATGCAGGTAGCATAACTATTTGCAACATTTGCTTACAATAACAGCTACATTGAACAAACTAGAGCATAAATATATACGAGATACATTACATGATTGCATGAGGAATGACTGAATAATAAGGAGCTTACTAGGTAGTTAAACAAAGCGAGAGAGCCCCCACCCCCATCTTTCACACAAGAAAACAACAACAAATGGATAAAATTTTCATAATAAGGAAGCAACACACATATATAAGTCAATATCACAATCATGCCTTAACTTTGGGCTACACGCCTTCATAATTACACTACAACGGCTTACTCTAGGAAAATATGTAATATCTTAATCAGCAATACAGAAATTTTAGTAAAACTTTGTGCAATGTTGTTGAAAGTTGATGCTGCTATAATATTTTCAAAAGAGAAACTACTTACCTTTCAACGGTTTCCTAATAACAACAAGTAATTTCAATAAACTCATACAAATGATGATGTAGCCCGTCACAATTATGCCCAAATTATGTCAACGTAAATGTAGAAATTTTGCCATATCTCATTTAATACAAATTTTATACAATAACTATTCGAGGAAAAAGTCCAAATACAATAAAGAAGTATAATAATTCGTTTGTAAATTTGTCTCATGCACTTAATAATTATCATAACACACGCACAAACTCTCAAAGCCGCTGAAGCCTGTAACGCTTGCTGTTTCACAAAAGTTATAATCTAAATAAAGTAAGATATATACTTTCACAAAATGTGTTTTCAGCAACCTTTTTGCATCAAGCTAATGGGCTATAAATGGCAATTGAATAGGCTTAACAGCATAAAGTTTCGGATGTCTCTAAACCCTAACAGAACAAGAAATATAATTTGTCGGAAACATTTTATAACACAAAATTATTGAGAAATTCAGTAAAGTTGGTATAGTGAAATATGCAAGTTACTGATGAAAACATTTATTCGAGTGCTCAATCCAAAATTTATTTCTTGGGCTTATGTTTATCTATCATCTCTGTGATATTCACTCCATTTTGTATTCCGCCCTTGAACTTACAGATATTTCTGCAAGAAATACACGGAAAATTTCCTGGTTGAAGTTACAACATAAGTCAAATATACTTGTTGACTGGCCGCCTCTGAGAAACAAGAAAATTATTGTATTTTGCCATCATCGTTAAATGAGCAGATGAGCTTAGGCCCATTTCATCATAATGATTTTGTTTCTTACAAGGTGTTTCTTAGCATTTACTGTTGTTATGTACTGACTCTCCTAGATTCAACTAATTTAAGGTGGAGAGACTACAAACCAGTTGACATGTCTCAGGTGGCTGATAAATTCCTGCTTGGGATGGGGTTTGGCATGGTAGCAATATCATTAGTTATCAGCAGCACACAATTTTTTTCTAAAAAGTTTTTTTTGTATTCACTGACTTCTTTATTTTATTGGTAGTCAAGGATAAGTGTAATTTCTGGGACAAATTAAACAAGTTCATTGTTAAGAGTCAGTGTTTCTCATAGAGACCATGTCATTAGTTTTGACACAATTCCTTCTTTAAAGCTCTTCTTTACATTCTGTCCATGAATAATGACACAATTATTGGCCATTACTGTCATTCACTGTGGAAAATTTATGTACTTTGGACTATTGAATTGATGAGCATTTGCACTTGGTATGAGAAGCAACTTCATGCTTGATTGGGTGGTGGGAGCTAAAATTAGAACTTCTTGGCTTTGTGCTCTTCAATGGTCCTAAAGAGCACAAATAATGGACTGATATATGCTATGGTTGAATACTATGGTGAATGCTTAACCAGTTATTTATTTTTCAACAGGATGCCAAGACATGATGCTTCTTTAGCCAAAAGAATGGTCTTTACATCAATGGATAGTGATCCGTACGGTAAAATATAATGGTTGGGACTGTGAATGTTATATTCTGTAGATGGCATGCTCTCTAATGACATCTTCAATGCCTGCCATGGTCCTGACTTTTTCTGATGGACATTACACACTTTCAGTTTAGAATCAATGCTCATTGGTCTTTATTGGAAAATATAATGGACAGAACTGTAGATGTTGTATTCTCCAGCAGAGTTATATCGGATACTTCATATTTTATCACATTTTGACAAAGCTCTCTATTGGAAAAGAAACTATTTTTTATGCCTCTAATCAAAACCATTATTATCTATAAAATTTTATAATTATACCTGTACCCAGGATCATATGAGAATCCTTAGCAATGAATCCTGGCCCCAAGGTATGCAGGCCCCATTATTTCAGAAACGCTCGTGTTGCCTCTTTAATTTGTTCCCATATTGAGAAATGTATATTAGATTTGACAAGAATTTGAGAAATAAAACGACCAATATAATTTTGTAAGACATGTTTCCACTGATTCCTCAATCATCCTCAGTTACAAATTGGTCATATTCCATGTGTGTATTGCTATATAGAAGCAGTTAATTACTCTCTATGGGCTCTTACAACAAAATATATTCCATTGAAATGATATGAAACAAAGGCCGATCGATAAAATTTTTTATGTGATAACAATGGGGAATGTCATGGGAATGATGCTATATAATAGCCCTTAACTTTATGCTATCGTTAATGAAATGTTGCTACACATGAGTACGGGGCAGTACAGTTCCCCGGAAGATATCACAGAACTGCAGGTGAAACTAGAGGATGGAGATGTTAAGTATAGCTCTCTGTTAGAAAATGAAAGCCTGGTTTACCTTACTTTGTTGGATGCAAAACATGAGTTAGCTCATATGAAAGACCAACACAACAAGAAGTTGAAAGAATTGCAGTGTTTGTAAGTTCAAAAGTTAATGTAAAATTATCGAATGAACAAGCTGAGAAAAATTGCACGTCTAATGCTTATGAACGAATGCTTCAAACTTGAAGAAACAAATAAGGCGAGACAGGCAAAACAGGTGGACTACAGCTAGAGTTGGATTCAATCGAATTGAAAATAAAACAGTTTGATAAACATTTGACTATACGTTTCGAGAAGTTGAAGTTAAAGACGTTGCTGTTGAACAACTGTCGAAGAAGAACCCGACACGATATAGTTTAAGAAGGCTTCCGTGCCGCTGATTGAAAATAAACCGCTGAATAAAATGGACTGAAATTTGAGAAGCGTTTTCAATTTCCTTTCATAGAGATGTCGTAATGGATACTAGCAACGTTTATGTACTTCAGAAGAGATGATAAATAATCTATCATTGCTTCTATCACATAGTAAAAGAAAAAGTTATATATCTTCCGATGTACTAACTTTTTTTTATACTTTCCTGAAATTGTTATCTGTTATTCTATGAAAGAATCTTTTTGATTGTGATGCTTCTGCTAGTCAATTTCAAATAGCAAAATGTATTGAATTGGTAGTTTTACATCCTCCAGCTTTCCAATATTCATGTATTGCTGCTGCCATCCTATGCTGTTTAGCACTTTTGCTGACTCTTAGGAGGAATTACGAACAGATCTGCTCCTTTTCACTTCGATTTAATCGTTTACTTTCTACACCAGGTATGACAATGAGTTTTGGATCTAATCTTAAGAGTAACCCCTAAAGAATGTGTTAAAAATACAAGAAAGTTGTAATGCATTTGCACAAGAGACGTGTACGGTTGACATGCTGACAAAGCGAAATTTTGACAACAAAACAAAACAATACATTATCAAGGAAATAATCAATTTCGATTCATATGTAATACAATCAAACCTATCCACAATCGACCACCTTCCAATAACGGCAACTACTCTTCAGCCCAAAACGCTTTTCCATATCATTGCCTTTATGGTGAACCTCTGAATAGCTGCCAACTCCCAATAACGATTAGCGACAACCTGGTTAAGTTGTAAATGAAAAAGTTACAAAATTTTTCCTCTAAAAGCGGCCACAAAATTGGACTAGTTCCGATATTTTCATAAAAGTTTTGAAATTCTGTCATAAGATTGCTGGCTATTGATCGTGATAGAGACAGTCTTAATAGAGGAGCAGGCTTTGGGGTGGCAGTGCCCTGTCTTTATGAAGTTATTGGAGATTCTTTCAGCATAACCTGTGTATTTATAAAAATCGAAGGAAAGAAAAATCCATCGATTAGGCATGTATAGAAGATAGAATAAACAGATAAGATTGGAGTTAAATAGGCTATGTTCTCGTCATTTTATAACTTAAGAGTATTGGGAACTATTTTGTTTTGAAATTGAGGCTGTTTTGTTGTCTTCCTACTGTAGCACTGTTTATTTGTAAGTGTACCAATATTTGTAAATGGCGGTCAAAGGCCGACTAGTTTATGGGCACTCAAGTGTCTTCAAAATAACATATAAAGACATAAATGCTTCTAGGGTAAGTTGTGTGAATATTTTAGTAAACATCCGAATTACGGCCACCTCCTATTAACGGCCACTTGGCTTTGGCCCCTATTAGAGGTTATTCTGTATTGCATTTCTGCAGACGCAATAAATAATGGCCAAATTCGCAATAAATAATACAACTAGACAATCCAACTTACGATATTACGACAATCCAAGTTACGAAAAAAGCTTTTAAGTATGTGAAAAGAATGTTGCCGCTTTTCGTGCTGTGGTAAACGTACGATATCTTCAATGGAAATGAAAATGCTGGTTACAACACTTTACAATTCTTATATAAATTCAGATTAAAATAGTCTGTTTTGGTCTTCTGCATTTCGTCTCCTGGCTTTTTTCACTGAACTGTAATAATGCCTGTAAAAGATGTTGAGTATTGCACGTACTTCATCTTAATTTTCATCATCATAAAAGGCGGATATTTGCAGAATTTTCATAGCTTGCATCACATGAAAGCTTCGTTATATCGAGAGTAATATGATGAAGTGGCTTTTAATTTGGTTCAAAGTAACGAGAGTTTGTTAAATCCTGGGTTCGTATTAAGGAGAAAATTTGTATAGATTTTGTCAGAGAGAACACTTGTGGCCGGACATCCTGTTCCTTACACTGGGAAGTTCATTATATCATAGGTTCGATATACCGGGGTTTCACTGTACAACAGCATTTAGTTTAGTTCATATTTTAAGTTATCAGCATTCACCTATCAACTAATATAAACTTTGAACTAAAACATTCCAACGAAACGCGTTAATATAATATTGTGAATGTACAAGAAGAAACATACAATCTAGCTACAATCAATGAAATTGTAGACATTATTTAAAGAAGAATGCCTTTCATTAGCTAAACTAATCGACCGAGCAGCACCCCTCATTCGGGGAGAAAGCACTGAAAATGTTGACTAAGAAGGAATGGTAAGATCAAGAAGGAGAAGGTGAGATGGGCATATAGAGCAGCTCCTGGGCATGAATGAATGTAATCGTTTACCAAGAGGTGCTAAAACGTAGGCAGCTTGTAAAGCAATTTGCACTTCTTCCAGTGAAAATTGATGATAAGTACCTACCATCCATCGGGCAGCTGCGGCTCCTTCCACTGTAGCTGTTTCTTTTGGCCATATTGCACATCCTACTGTTTTTGCTGAAAATGGAAGCCTCAGTTTTTGCATGAACTTGAAGATAAGGGTCATAAAAAATTAAAATGACAAAGAAAGGCTAGAACTAGTGAAACTTTGGTCAATTCCAGCAACATAAATTCTTAATGATGACAATTCCGTTAGTGACATTATAAAGGGCCTTTTCGATTTGTGTCACTGCAAACAATCACATAAAAAGCTGGTACGCTAAAGTGGGGGGGGGGGCTAAAGCCTTGTCTCCCTGTCACTTGATCCGTGAACGTTTTTTACGTTGTTACTTATTATCAATAGCTTTCAATTCAATGCAATTACTCACTTACTCACATAGCAAAGATTTGAGCTTTTAAAAAAAATTTTCGAGCGTTTTTCCTAGCGCAGCGGCTTCAGACTCTGTCTATATTCTGTGGAAAAGTAAATCTACAAATCTGAAAAAATCACGAAGTCAACAGAAAAATGAGCTACCATTCACTTGACGTAGTGATTTCAATAAATCATTACGTCATGAATGGCAAGCTCTGACTTCATCTACAACAGCGGAGTTGTCAATAAAAAGTATTGCCTGTTTGCTTGTAGGTTTAGTTTATTCAAGAAGAGACTTTTGGACTGCAATTTTGTACACGAAATGATAGGAAGAAAAAAGGCTGTTAGTATAGTTTCAGAAGATGATTCCTATGAGCTGAAACATAAAAAAGTGTCAATAATATCATCAGGTCTGCCATTATTGTATACTAAATAATTCTTTTCAATTCAATAGAACCATTCAAGAAAGCAAGATTTTTGCTTCTAGTTTACAAGACGCCCGGTTTTACTTTGACTAATATCTAATATTTCAAGATTGGGAAAATTCTCGTACGGCTATCAAATAGCAATACTCGTTTTCGCAGATATTAATCTGAAAGACAGACATTCTAAGAATGATGCCATCATACAAGACTCCAATGCTGTCTCCAAGCTGCTCACCCACATTCCAGATATAGTCATCAATTACAACCAAAATGTCTCAATGCCTGCTAAAAAGGACTGCATCGGTGTTGCTATGTTTGCAGACATTTCTGGTGAGTACTAGTCTTCCATGTTGCCATTCTTTCTGTCAGCAATTGAACTTCGAAGACAGTTTGATTGGGAGAAGCTAGTTGTAAGGCTCCTACATTGAGCTTTTCTTGAAATAGCAAGATTTTGAATGACAACATCAATCTTACAGCTAAGTTCTGCAAGCAATATCTTTCTTTACAATTGGCCTTTCATGTCATGAAATCTGTGGAATAGCATCAACAGGGTGGGAAACGTGTAGAGAAAGAAGAAAAACTTCTTTACATAGAGACACTGCTGTCTGCTGTAATTTTAATAGTTATAGCTCTGCTTTCAGAATAATGGAAAGTAGATTATGAATAAGATCTGCTGATTAAACTTGGTTGTAATTTGCTTCTTTTATGATACTTGATGTGGGCTTAATCGCAAAAAGCAAAGAGATATAATTTCTTGATTTTCTTTTAGGTTTTACATCATTATGCGAAAAGTATGCTGATATGGTTACTGAAGATTCTACTTGTGGAACTGATAAGCTCACTGCTACTTTGAACAGTTATATTGGCAAGATCGTCGACTGTACGTTTGTTTCAAATTACTTAGAAACTTTTCCATTTACCATAGATGGTTATTGGCAAAGTTTATGTGCACCATAATATAACGAATTGGGTATGGCCAGTTTTTGGAGTATTGTTTAAAATAGGACTTTTCACAATTGTTTTCTTAAGGGATCCTTCATCTTTGGCTGGATCAATGCTCTTTCGTATGGCTTTATAGCTATAGCCAATTCGTAGGACATCAAGTCCAAAGGTATCAGTTGAATTATGAATTGCTGAAACAACAAAGAATCACATACAGTAACACACCGCTAAACAACCATTGCATTGACCATCTGGCTTCTTTTTAATATCTTATTTTCACTTCTACAATTCTTTATACACAAAACTTTTTCAGCTGTTGACGTACAAAGTTACCAATGAAAATAAATAACAATTCAAAGTGTTGTTTATCTACCAAGGGGTCATGCTTGGGTGCACCTGTTTGTTGTGGCATTTGATAGTAGATAACTTCGTTGACAACGAGTACAAATAATATCTAACTCTCTGAATAGCTAAGAACGCATCATTGGAGTATTTCAATTTCCTTTACAACACGGCAACTTTGGTATAAGACTAGAGTGTATTGCTAGAATTTGGTATGCAATAGCCTTAACTTCATTTGCTACTAGATCATAGACGCCGTACTAGATAAGTAAGAAGGGGCTGTGTTGTAGAGCGTTTCTGCAAACCACACCCTTGGCCATTTTACATTGGGAATTTTGCATTGTCCTTATTGATTTAACTGTCCCTGTTGTGTATATGCAATATTAAAACAGACCAAGCCAAAAGTAGTTGCAAACGATTACTGGCACATATTATAATCACTTTCTTGTAAAAGATATCGATTGCAGGCATATTACATAAAATGAGACTTTTTAGGAAATATATTGTTCTCAATCGCCGATGTTATTATCCTTGATTTTCTATATAACGTGATGGCAAGTGGTGAACTCGGCATCTTGACAAGATACCAACACAGAAAAGCTCAAAATTCTAGACAATCATTGGATCCGATAATAAGAGGGTAACTTAATTAAAAGAAAAATTGAAAGACCCATCTAAGCCTAAAATATATAGCATCCTGATTAATTTTGGAGGTGAAAAAGATTTTTAAATTTCTCAGGTATCATCAAAGATGGCGGTGATGTTCTCAAATTTGCTGGTAAGCTTCAGCTTGTCTTCTTTTCCTCCTGTATTGAAGATGAAGTAAAACTTTAGACGGTATTTTTCAACAAGATTCCTTTTTCAGCATGATTAGGGAAAGTATTCAAGTATTATACTATTGGCCACCAGTAAACAAGATGTAATTGAAGTCTCAAATATTTGGGCATGGGGGTATTTTGTTTTTTAATTTGAATCCTAGCCCTTTAAGATGATCTGTTTCCCCACTTCACCTAGGTTTTTAGAGCATGACTGTGCAAGTATACAACGGTAAACATAATTTCGTCAAAAGGTAGAATAGAAATGGGGCTGTGGAATTTAATTTTGCTTTACAAAATTTGTAACAAAACTTCGAAACTCACATAATACAACACCTCAATACAACAGCTGCTCTTATAAAGTGAAAGCAATTCTGGACCTACATTGATAAAGTTACTTACTTATTAGGTGATGCAATTCTTGCTTCTTGGTTATTCTCACATTCTGGGCACAACGTGAAAGCAGTACTTACAAAGGCTATTTTGTGCGGCCTTTCGATACAAGAGAAATGTGACAATGAAATGACAGAAGTGGGCGTTGTCCTTCGTGTGAAGATTGCAATTGCAATTGGGTCAATGATCATCACATTTGTTGGGTTGCAGGATTCAAAACAATTTGACTTATCAGGCTCTGCAATTGATGAAGTTGGTGCCGCAGAGAAGTATGCTCAACCAAGTGATGTCATTCTAACAAACCTCGCATGGGCCAACTGCGACCAAGTTAAATTCAAGGCTGAGAAACTAGAAAATGTCACATTGTATAAGGTAGAAGCTAATTACATTTTAACTTTAACAATAATATTTAAAGCTTGATTGACATTTCAAATCAAAATGGCTATTCTTTTCAAAACCGATAACAACGAGAATTCTTTGGCATGACATTTGCCGAACAGGAAAATGGAGTTCTGATACACTGGATTTCCTTGATTTATGTGGAAACTATGTTTATCAGGAAAAATGAAATTAGGATCCATTATACATGCGAAAATTTTCAAAATCATGCAGAGCTTAACCTTTTAATTAGTGAGAATCAATGAATTCTGCTCATACTGCAAGAGTCCATTATATTTGCACGTGATAGAAAAGTGCAACAAATTAGTGAAAAGTCTGCTACCATTAGGTGGTTTTTCAAGGAAAATTAGGGGAGGGAAAAAATGCTGAAATTTCTGAGTATTTTAGAAGTGAGCAAGAATTTTCCCCCAGAGCATACGTCGTTTTATAAAAAAACGTCTAAAAGACAATTGAAGTTCAAGCAAGAAAGTAGTTTTCTCATCGCAGAGGCAAAATATATAGCCTTTGGTGAACAATATTTGCCGATAATGTGTTGCCTCCATGGGACATTTTTCGATGGCATCGATGGCACCTAGGGGCATTTTTCCTCTTGCCCCACAAATAACGTTTACTGACTGCATGGATTGCATCTTATACAAAAAAGCATTATAAAGCCTTTGCAAAGAAGACATGATGTTATTTGTATAGCCTAGTGCTGCTTTTCCAGTTAGAAGAACAATCAATATGTTCCAAAATTGAATTGAATGTGATTAAACGACCTTTTCTATTCAACAATCAATATGTCCCAAAATTGAATTGAATGTGATTAAACGACTTTTTCTATTCAACAATCAATATGTTCCAAAATTCAATTGAATGTGATTAAACGACCTTTTCTATTCAACAATCAATATGTTCCAAAATTCAATTGAATGTGATTAAACGACCTTTTCTATTCAACAATCAATGTGTTCCAAAATTCAATTGAATGTGATTAAACGACCTTTTCTATTAAAGTGGAAGAGTAAAAGAACTGGTTGGGCTAAAAGATCAGCTTCTATTTTTGCAATTTTGTTTCAAGAAAAGTGTTTTGAACCTTTTCTATTTGTTACATGACAAATAATGCAGGAAATCCTTCTAATAAGAATCTAATTATTTGGTGTTTTTAAAGCACTTTACAAGTTAAGTCAAAGAGCTAATTAGAAAGAAAAAGAACAGCAATTAGCTTAACAGCTATGATATCTATGGATAGGTGCAAAAGAAAACTTTCAAAGTGCAATACCAAGTCTAGGAATATCAAAAACTTTAGTATAAGAATTTAATATTCAAACTAACAGCAAAATGAGAGGAACTCAGATGAACTTCATAAAAATACACAGTTGCTTACCAAACACCTATGCCTGTGTATGTTTAGTCTTAACAAAATGTAGCAATAGAAACTTTTTTACTTTTGAACATTTACCCCTGAACGCCCTTTCTCCAAAGGTATCTGAAAACCGGAGAATTATTGAACTACAGACTGCAAGTGAAGATCAAGTTGATACTGTTTCAAATGTTTTTTCTGCGATAAAATGCAGTGATTTCACTCGCAAGAAGAAGAAGGTGATCATCTGTCCAGAACTTGACATGCTCATTGCAAAGTGCCCTGCTTGCAATTTAGGATTGCCTAAGATTTTCCTCCCTGACGCAGATGACATTGATGATGACAATGAGTTTGGTGGTGCAATGATTCCAGGGAGAAGCGAAAGACGTTTTGACAAAGAGAAGCGATTTGGTAAGTCTAAAACAAAGAGAAGCAATTTGGCATGTCGCAAATAGATTGCCTAGTCAAGGAATGCATTATTTATTGTGATCATACAGGTAACTCTCTCTAAAGCAGTTTATCTATTGATAACTTAGAGACTTCGAAGAAGTGTCATTTTAACGAGATGTCAGTTCTATAGCAACTACTGTTTTTGATGAAATTTCAGATTTTTGCGCATCAAAGATCTATATTACCTCATCTATCGTAAGTTTTCATGATAACAATGATAAAAATTCTTTCATTACCGCTAATGATAACCCATTTCGTGAAAGTTATGAAAATTTTAAGAAAATCTTAGCCATCTACTAGGAAATATTTAAGAAAATTAATGCTCAGGAAAAGCTTTCTTTATGTAAGCAGAGCATGTATCTGTAGCAATTGCTGGAGAGATACTTGCAAACATTGAAAAGTAATGCAGGAGTTTGCTACAAAGCAATGAGTACTGGTTGAGTAAAAGTGAACAGGTTCTAGAGGGTAGTTCAATTGATAGACTGTCTATAGCGTGAAAAGGATTAACGAACAATGGACTTTTAGCGATGCCGTTTAATCTTGGCTTTCATTCTTGTACAAATACGGAAATAATCAAGCAATTGATTAAGTTTTCTATGCATCCAAGAGCCTGGCAATCCTGAGGATGCAAACGCCTTCGTTATAACAAATAAAAAAGAGATAACTGGGCATATTCCAAGAGCATATGTGTAGGGTGGCAATGTTTCTAAAACAAAATAATCTTTCTATTTAGGGTTTTTTTAAGACAAGCCGACTTAGTGCGGCAAAACATGAATAGGGATTCAGGCCCATACAGATTGCAAATAGTTATGCTGAACAAGAAATATGTTGAACATCAATTTGTAAATATGAATTTGTTGATGATCAATTTGTAGATCGTCGAAGAATGAGTATCATGCTAACAGAAGATGAAATTCAAGACTTAAAAGCGTTTGTTGCTACTCCAGTTCTTGACAAGGTAAATATCTGTGATAAATTGTAGCATGATGGTCAGAATTGACTCGGCATCCATACAAAAAGATCAACAGCTGAATTGCCTTGTCACTCTCTAGAGGGGCAGCTAGGACTATCTTTATTCTTATGATGCTTTCATCAGAGTTTATTATGGATTTCAGTTGACTGGATAGAGTGTAGATAAACCTCTAATCTCATGGACTCCCCATATTTGCATTACTTGCATATAATGGATGACGACTTTATCTCCTTCTTTGAATGCATTATTACTTTTGAAGTTCTCAATTTTTCGTAGCTGGAGCATGGACAGGATTTAGATTGGCTGTCTGAAATGCGACAGGTTTCAGTTCTATTTATCAACATGAAGCTACCAGATGAGGTTGATGAGCTTGCAACTGCGCTACAAGGTGCATTCGAAGTCATCTACAAAGCGACTCTTAGCTATGAAGGTATTGCATGCTTAGCATCCTCCATTCAAGTTCTAAGGTTTTGCACTAACACAGCAAGCTCAATCTTGTGATAAGACAGCACAAGAGAATGCTGCTAAGAGAATGTAACATCCTTGGCAGCGCAGTCAAGCAAAACCCTCTAAAGTGCAAGGTGGTTTTGTATGGAAGCATCTTTGTATAACAAAATTTTAATATTTACTTTCGATGCACGCTGCTCATGGTAAGCTGTGAACGAAAGCAAATTGCTTATGCATTCTACTTGTAGTTAACAAGCATTTTTCAAGCCATGGAGACAGCCAAATTTGAATGCTTTGATAAAGCAATTGGCGAAGAGAGAAGGCTGGCTTATATTAGAAAATTCAATATTTTATGCAATCCAATGTTGCTTGACATTTCATTTAGTTTGAAGAGCGAAACGTTGCAATTTAAAGAGGGCTCAGTCTAAAAGTAAATTACATATTATGTACTCTTGTTTATCTAACAAAACTATCGGTAAAAACTACTAGTTTCTTTGTTTTCCTTCTGGTACACTGTTTTCAATACTAAATACGCAGCTGTACTAGCATAGCAAGGCGGAAAAGAGCAAATTACTTTACAGCAAGATCGTTTCGCAAAATTTTGGCGGCATTATCTTGAGCTGAAATTAGTAACAGTATTATACTGCATGATGATTCAAAAATCTTCTATGCAACAAATCTCCGCATATTGAGCCAGATCAGCTTCTTTTGTGTTTTTGAGAGTGCAATGGCTGGATACTTTTAATTTTTAAATTGGAGTTTGATTATTTTTATATTTAACATTTTACAGGAAACTTGAACAAAGTGTTCAGTTTTGACAAGGTCAGTGATTGTATGTTGTGGAAAATTGCTAATTTTTGTCAATTTATTCATCCGTTTAACTTGCTGTTTCATTTTGACAGCTGTCTAGATGGAGGCCTCTTTCTGTATCTATAATTGTAACAGTATGAGTAGAATTGAAATCAACTAGTTTTAGCTCTTCATTAAAGTTGCAAGCAAAAAGGATTATATGTAAATGTTTTCATTTGACAGGGCTGTACGTTCATTGTTATATTTGGCTTACCAGGAGGTAAGCACGAGGACGATGCATATAGATCCTTGAGAGCAGGTCACATGATATATGAGTCCTTGCACTCCTTGCCTGGAATCAGGTTTGCTACTCATTCAGTTTCTACAACTGCTTTATTCTTCTTCAATATCTTCATATAGCAACTACAAATAGAAATTAATTGTAATTGCGTATAATTCTATCAGTCCTACTTATCATACCATCAAAATTGAATCAGAGTAATACCAGTTTTAACTTATGCCTTTTGTAAACTTTAGGTGATACTCATTTATTTGTTGGAGTTCTTCATAGTAAGTTACAATAGCTTTCACAGCGTACTCAGGGTTTTCATTAAGTAAAGAGCAGACTTTATAAATTAATAAATAAATAGATACAAATATAAATGTAAATGAATATATATATATTTATTTATATATTTATATCCATGCTTTAGTAGCATGACTTCTTAGACAAAAAGAACACTGCTGAGAGTCCTTGCAATGGTTCATTGAAGTATTTGAATAAACTATCAGAACTTTCTCGAATAGTATATTATCTTTTCTATATCAAGCAACGAGAGCATTGGTGTTACAACTGGACTTGCTTTCTGTGGCGTCGTTGGCCACAAACATAGGCACGAGTACACAGGTATGATATGCTGCAAGCACTATTCGTAGCCTAGTTGAGTCAGACATTTTATAGTTGAGTCGCATGTGCTTTCTTTACAACTATCCATTTAATCCTATTCAAAATGAATGGGAATGTTTTCTGCAACGCAGTGACATCATTGGATATCCTCTGTTCCAATTACTCAATGCACATTACTGCTGGAGACACTAATTTTTAAGAATGTTGCATGTTACAAAAAATGTTGCTTCTCGTGCCTAAAGAACGATGATATTATAAACAATAGTCAAATCTTTGAGGTGAGTGCATCATGGCTTTCAATAAATGCCATGTTTATAATTAATACCTCTTCTTGTAACGTTTGTTATTTTTTTGGTTGTCTATATATAGGAAGCAGCAGCAATCATTGAAATATCTCGAACTCTAGGAATAACGCTAATGAATGATAATCACATGTAGTATGTAGTACACGTTGATCAGCACACGGAAGGACAAAGTAGTACTGAAAATTTACTGACAGCAGCATTATGTAGAGAGGATGTTTGCTACACAAAAGGAGTACATGCATGCATACATTGCGTATACAAATAAAAGCAAGGCAAACAAGAGATATATTGGAAATTAAACTGCATATTTGAATACAATGCACCTCAAAGCAGTGGTGTGGTCACGGAAGTATGGGGACAATATTCCACTCCACTTTTTGCCAGGATGGTGCTCGGCATTTCTTTAAAATTGGTGAGAAAACAGGTGGGAGGGAGAGGGATAGTAGTATGGCATCTTCAGAGAAGTTCTAGAAGATGATTGATCAACATCAATGTCAGCAAGCGCTGTGAGCCCTTGCCTGTCACCATTGCAAGTAGCGAAAGATGCGACAGCTAGGTGAAATTCATAAACAATTACATTCGGGCTACGATGGATGAAGACGGTCTTAAAAGTCTGCTGCTCATTAACAGAGGAAGTGAGTTTTCCGCAGACATAGATCTATTTGAGTCAGTTAAGTTTGTTGTAAAATCTAGAAAACCTAAACTGCAATTTTGTGTGTTTTTTCTCATTTGCACTACCAAAATTCACATACATGAACCATATATGTAACTTTTTGACGTGTATGTCCAAAATGTTTTCAGAAATTTATCCAATCTTCTTGGAATGTATGTGTATAATAGCAAGTATTGCGATTATTTTAGTGAACACTTGTAGATATCGGTTGAAGATTATCTAACTCAGGCTCAATTTTAGCACAATTCGCTTTTGGAAAATTTGTTGCAGAACAGTTTCTGATTCATAGAAAATATTCCAGATTTGTTTACCAAAAATTCACCGGCAGTCAGAGCCACAGAGAGAATTAAGAGGCACCGGGGCAAAAAGGAGAGACGAGGCCCCCTACAAGCGAAACGAACAGGAAATTTTCAGGGCCCAGCATTAACATTACAAAATTAATACTGGTCCACTTCACGAGGCCCACAGACCTCGAAGCATTTGGTGTTATGGTGCCCCTTAGATCTTGATACCCTGGGAAAATTTGCCCCTGTCTCCTCTCGGTAGCCTGGTCTGCACTACACCCCTGCAATGCTATATACCTCAAGTTTTTCATTACAGAAAAACTGTCTTAAATCGTTGAGGCTTTCATATTAACTATGACATTGGAAGGTGCATTAAGTGGAAGAAAGGGCGTGGGCAAAAAATTTTCATTCACGCTCTCACTTTTATACCCCTAGCCACGCCACTGCCTCAATAAAGTTATATCTAATTTGGAAAGACTGTAGTTTGAAGGTATTTGTATTTGTAAAGAAGTCAAAATTCTTTTCAAACTATAGAAATAACTTTTCAGATTATTTTAAATATCATGTTCACTTCATGCATGAGCTTTTTTCTAATTTCCAGTGATTGGACGGAAGGTCAATATGGCTGCGAGGTTGATGACTAATTATCCTGGAAAACTATCTTGTGATCCGGAAACGTTTGATGCAGCAAAAATGAAGCTGAAGAGATCAGATTTTATTGCATTGCCTTTTGCAGTTCTCAAAGGAATAAAATGCCCTGGAATCATTAGGGAATTCTGCCCATTATCAAGGTGAAGAGCTTACGTACTTTCACTCTACACTTTTCCTTAGGCATGTCATGCGTGCTTTTTTACAAATAATTGAAATTCAGATATGTAATATAGCTGGAAGAATATGTGAAATACATTGCTTGCTTTACTATGATGTGTAATAGATTGTTGGTAACGATCTCTTGGTTCATATTCATTGCCTTAGAATTCACCTGAAGTAGTCACGCACAAAGTAACTTGGCATCAATATAGGTGGTATAGTTGATTACAAATTAAGTGCTTTTTTGGTCCTAAAAATGAATGGCATGCCGAGTATGTGTTCAAAGTATTAGGCATAGTATGGTAGTAACTTTGAAATGTAATATGTTTCACGAACCTCTTGATAGCACCATGAAATAACAATTCATATGAAACGAGTAGTAAAGAGAATTATAACTCTGGCATATAATGCGCCACTAATAAAGGATATTCTCGATAACTGGGACTCCCAAGAGGAATCCAAAATCATTCCAAGTTAGTGGGAAGTGTCAGTAAAAGAGGAGCTTTCGATAGCTGAGGCTTATGGATAAAACACAATTGTAGTCCAACTTAATTGGAATACCATGTGAGTGGTCGCATGCCACCTCAAAATACATGCCCATTTTGACATGCACATTACAACTTTCATGTCAATATGCAGGTTATAAGCCTATAGGCATCTGTCCGTCAAAAGAGTTTCTCTTTTCATATTACGTGTTTTGAAATCACCTAGTTTCGTGTAAGGAATCATATTTTAACAAATCAACGTTTGATTTAAAGAAATAACTGAGTAAAAATTTGGCGTCAGTCCAAGTTAAGCAGAGCAAAGTTACGGTGGAGACCCTAACAGTTGGCTGGAATTACCAGCAACCCACTTACGAGAGGTCACGACAGGAGCAAATATATGAGCATGTATAGGAAGCTTCAAGGGGGATGGAAAGTGGTGCAGCTTAGAGGGAGTCCCAGTTATCCGGGGTCCCAGTTGTATATATATATATATATATATATATATATATATATATATATATATATATATATATATATATATATATATATATATATATATATATATATATATATATATATATATATATATATATATATATATATATATATATATATATATATATATATATATATATATATATATACATGTATATATATATATATATATATATACATGTATATATACACATATGTATATATATTTATATACATAGTGCAAAAGTATAAGTATTAAATGTTTCAAGTTCTCTCTGTGTCTATTCTTCTATATATAGTTCAGTAACTTACTTTCATTTGGTTTGATAATTATGCTATGATAAAGTCAAAATGTATGACAATAATAGCGATATATGCAAGTTGACAAAAGTAGGCTACATCGGAAGCTCATTTGAAGAATGTACTCACCAGTGTAATAAGAGAAAGTGGATGAATCGTTGCTTATTCTGTGTTTGAAAATTCTTTCCACTTTTTCAGCTCAGAAGAAGAATTTAAGGATTTCGTTTATCCCATTCTAGGTAAGCATAGCTTGGATTTCCCTTTTAGGTATTTCATTTGCACTTGCATAGAAGTAGTTATATTGTCATGAATTTCTTTGACGTCATCGAGTAACAATACATGTTCAGTTGGGTCAGATTCACTTCTTATCTGAGCATTGCTATTTTTGCATCAGAGATTGGCATTATATTAGTTTAATAGAAAGTCAAACCGGTTGAGGATTCAATACATTTGGGAATTTTATATCTTTACACAACCTTTGTTACAGGACCAGAAGATGTTATCACATGTCTCTTGTTCTAATCTGCATCAATAGAATATATTTTGCCTTCCCTAGCCTTTCATCGTTGAATTTGCAGGTAGATCAAAAGAAGTTGAAGAATTCATTAAAATAGTAGAATATAACAAGTTACACAAGGGAGCAGTCTGCAATATAATTATTATCGAAGGAGAAGCTGGAGTAGGTAAATCAAGGTTGCTTGAAGAGTTCTTGGACATTTTAGAAGAGAAAAATTTCAGGTAACTAATGATAGTAGTATAATGACGTCTTCATATAAATCTGTCTATAAGAATTTCACACTCTTCCACCCTTCTAAGTAGGAAATTTAGTCGGTATATAATAGTTGCCCATAATTACCAAAAGCCTTTCTTAGTATAGGCATATTAAAGGTTTGGTGTCATCCATTCATGGGATTTGCTAACATACTTAAGGCGAAAGGCACTGATTCTCAACCGCTGCTCAATGAGAGCTCATTTGGCCTTGTTTATTCCGAGAGTAGTTGCTGATGAAGTTTGATTCAATGATGCTGTTATGCCTCAATGATGAAAACCGCCATAAAAGTTCCAAATCTTGAGTCAACATGCAGCTGTATGTATCGAAATTATTGCAATGGAGGTATTAAAGTTACTCAAGGTCAACTATAGCTTTTAGGTAGATCTTTGGGTACCTAAATCTTGAAAAAATGCGTGGGAAAAATCAGCAGTAATTGTTTTATAGTTGCTTCAATGAAGCATGAACATAGAGTTGCCTTTCTGTTTAATTTAGGCTAGTCTATCTGGAGCTAAACTCATCTCAAGCAATAAAGCCCTACAACGTGATTAGCTGCTTTATTTCCATGTTACTTAACTTGGAAGAGTGCAGAAGTAGTCAAGAGAAAGAGTTTGCGCTGCGAAATATTGTACACAACGATATTCTAAGAGAACACCTTTGCTTACTAAATGATCTTTTTGGAACTGAGGTAATATATTTTTGCATTTCATTTCTTGTGAAAATCCTTTTTATTCTGATGATGGTTGTATATAATTTCAAAACTCGGAAGAACTTAGTTATCTTTATTAAGGAACAACCTGAAGAGAATCTACATTTTGCAAAAGCCAGTTCCACTAATTTAGTCATAGCATCAACTAATAAGCGGGCCAGTTTTGAACGCATGATTTAAGAGCAAGCATGTATTTTTTTGAAATATTCTGCAAATTGAAAGTCATCTTTCTTTATTCACTAAGACTCCACCTGCTTCAAGTGATGATAGTAATATTTCATTTTGACTATGCTTATCTAAAGAAGCTTGACAACTATCATCATCTTCATCTTCTAGCACTTGACATAGTGGAATTTTTTTGACATGATGTATTATGAGTCTTTTTCTTGTCATTTTTTAGATATTGCCAAATCCAAAGCACTTTAGAATGGAAGGCCACGTCCTGAATTCCTATCTCCATGATATTTTGTTCCACATTATTGAAATGGTAAGCCAGATTTTCTGCTTTGCTAAACAGCGAAGTTTATTAATTTCAATGCTTCTTTCTATCCGTCCTCTGTTTATCTATGAATCTTGATGATGATCGTAGTCAAGTGTCTCTTTCTTCATTGTACTTTGCAAGTCTTTATTTTCTGCCTATGTTCCTTTTTCTTCATAAAAGTACCCTTTACTTTGTCATCAGAGAGTTCTTTTCGTCTTAATTCTTGGAATTAATCAAGTATTCCATCTCGTCAAAGTGCTACCTGCTGGTTTTTAACAGTTATAGTCAGATTATGGTATCATTCTGTTGAGATAAATTGAAATAAATTGCGTAGACTATCTAACCATTGCAATCTTTAAATCCGCCCCCTTTGATAGCGTGGTTCTACATGTGCTGCATTCTCACTCATGCTACTTCATAAATTTAATGCCCTATTACCATTTAAACATAGAGAAGTGAACATAGAGATGTCTAAATGCTAAATCCAAGTATCATAATTTATCTTTGCTAGGCCTCCAACGATTTTCTCAGCAAATTCTATCTTTTTATATACTTATATCAATTCTGCTCTTGTCAGGCAGCATTCTTCCCATTTGACCTTATTTCGCTAACTGCATCATATTTTTCCTGAAGAGAACTATATTGCACCTTAAAGTTTTTTTTATTTCTGCTATAGTCATGTATGTGCTTTCCTAATTAGTTTTTAAATCTTCGTTCTAAAACAGTAACAAAACATTCTGTACTTTGCCTACCAATCCCTTGATACGAGTTATGTATCTAATCTTTTTCAATATCATTTTAATGCATGAGCCAAAAAGTTTTGAAAGCACTGCACATCTGCGTTTCCTTAACTGTTTGATTAGCTATATTTGCTCAAGTATTCATACGTTTATAACGGATGATGCAACCGAAGTACCCTTCATTACCTCTTGCTAGCTCAAATATGCTTTGGGTTAAAACTAATTATTTTTCGTAATGCAAAGCAGAGCGTCTTCTATGATTCTAATTTTAATTCAATCCCAGCAGAGTATCTGGCAAATGCCATGAACATTTATTTTGATAACTGACCTGGAAATGTTCCATATTATGCTTTCTTTGCAGAAAACCAGTGATGTGCCGAGACACCTTCTGTTAGGGGGGGACGCTCTGACCAACTGATCAACTATTGTTACTAGAAAAAAGGTCACAGAAAATACTGTGACCACTGTGACCAGCCCTCTTGCTGTCTGGCTAACTTTTGACCAAATTTCTTGCAAATTTGAGAATATTGGGGGGAGCGCGACGCCCCCCGATTCCTGTCGGCACATCCCTCCAGAAACCCATTGCTTTTTCAATACCATGAATGAGTTTTAGTGAGGCAAATAGTTCAAAAATTCTTCTATCAGACCCACTAATATCCCTTGCGCAGTTATATGTTGTAAATCTGCGTTTTTTTACTCTTCTCATAAAGTTCATCCTTTTTCAACAACTTTATAATCTCGGTTATACATTTCTATATGAGAAATGTTTTTTATTCTTAAATGAATGATGCTACAATCATCCATTTACATTCTATTTTTAGGAGTAAATGCTTTCTTTAATTTTCACTTATGAGATGTGAATCTTTGTGGTGGTTACTCCATCTCTCTTCATTAAGACTTTGAGGCAACTGCTCAATGCTTATGTGATTAATGATCTTTATGCCTTAAATTTCAATTCATACGTAGCAGTAAGTATGTGAAATGCTCCACAGGTAATCTAGCTGCCTAGCTACTTCTTACTATTTTCTCTATCAAAATTGAACTCAGCTTGTGCAATTCTTTTGATCCTAAAAACGCATCTGGCACATCAAAAACATAAGCATAAAATCAAAAAGAAGCGGTGAAATGAGCCTATCAAATTTACATCAAAGCCATTGAAACTTGACAAAGAGGTAAAGCTTCCACTTGATTTTATTTAATCCTTACGGTGGATAGAAAATATGATTTAACTTTTTAGGTTTTATTAAAAAGTGAATGGTGATCTTTCTCGCTGCATCAAAGATCATCCTGTGCATCTGTACTATCCTAATAAATTACAGGTGCTCAATCAGTGTTCATTCAACATGAAATTACTGCAAGTACAACTTCACGGATGCTAAATTTTCCTGAATCCTATGATTCATTCCTTTTACTCTGTCTAGATCACGGAAAAGATTCCAACTTCATTTTTGGTTGACAATGCCCAATTCATCGATTCTGGATCTTGGAAGTTTATTCATGAATTTACTACGAAATCAAGTGTGTTAATGATTCTGGCAATGCAACCGTTTTCTGCAACCATTCAAGATCCCTTTCAATCAGCAATTCAAGTACTTGAGCACAACAATACAAAGAGAATTTTTCTTGGTGTGTTAAATAACCTTAGATCTCTTCAAACTTTCTGTCATGTATTAATTCTGCATTATCAACTATAAGCATTAGATATATTGGGGAAGCAGCTTGTTAGAAATATGCAAGCAAATTGCTACGTGTAATAGTGGTTTCATTGAAATTGGAAATTATCTGAGTGCGATACTTTGAACCCTGCAGAAAATTTCTTTGAAGAAATTAAAAGAATTAAGCCCACTAAGAATATATATGAAAGTGCTCCTTGGTTTACTTTGTTTTTTTGTCGAGTACCAGTAATAGCATAATCGAAATCTGGAAGAATCCTGCACCTTGTAGATTGTAAACTATCATGTGCACGATTCCCGATTATGTGGTTGACATTTGCCTCTTCCTTGAAAAGTAACGCCAGTATTGGCAAGCGCCTATTTCCTGTATAATAAAATTCTCTGCCCAAATAGGAAATCTGTCATTTTAGATTAGCAGTAGCCTTAAACACCAGATGAATTACCCTCATACCAAAATTCGTGGGTTGACATTAATTGCTTTAATTTTGTTTCTACTTCATTTCTTACCCAAGCTCATTACTTAGAGTGTCATTTTACTCTATCATTATGTTAAACCATTCTTTGTATAAAGCATTGGCTCAAACATTATAGGTATTGCTTTTGAAATTATTGGCAGTACTACCGTTTATCCTGGCAATTAAGTTTGTTGCAAATGCTTTATATAATACCATCTTTAGTTGATTTGCAATTTTTCCGTAACGGATTATTCCAACCTCTGTTGGAATACTAACACCGGAGCTAATACAGCGAGGGAGTTTAAGAGCATTTCTATTTTTTTCTGGTGCTAATGTTGTGCATTAATTTGTAGATGAAAATGCGGTCCCAGCAGCAAATTTGTTTTGCTTAGCAAGGACTGAACCTAACTTGTTACATATCTAATAATCTCTAGATCAGAGGTCGCCAACCTGTTTAAGCCAAGGGTTCCCTTACGGCCATCGAATAGATCGCATGCTACCCAGGGCATCTTTTAAGAAACTTTGACTAAATTGGGGCCAAGTCCATGTAAGGGTCACGTTTTGAACGCAGCCAGAATTGATCTGTATGGCTCTTGATACCCTAAGCACTAGCTAATATGCAGAAATAGCCGTTCTACAAGTAAGTAGCGGAAAGATAGGGATCCAGAAGCTTGCTCCAGAACTTTTTAAGACAATGCCTTTCAAAAAGTCCGAAAATACTTTTCTACAGAATATAGTGTATTTGATTCATTGATCTTCATGCTGAGAAGGCTGATCCCTCAACCTTTTTCGTCTAATTTTAAAGATTTAGGACGAAAGTGAGAAGCTATGCTGACTGTCTATGCTGATGTTGCATGCATTGATGTGAATGGATGCATCAGCGAACAGACAGACATCTGGATTTTTAAAAGGAAAGTGGTTTTTAAGAACAGGGCTCACACTGCTGGGCAAAAGGCAATATATACTGTTTCACTGCTGGACCAGGAAGAGGGCCCACTCGGCCAATGGCTCAGGGTGACAGATTGAAGGATATCCTGGCCCTACCAGCTCAATTAAGACAATTAAATATCTAATTAGTACACATTTACATTGAGTTAAAATAAATTTGATCATAAAATGTATGAATAAATCCATTAGTTATTTGTAAATGAGCACAAGCATCGTCAAAATGCAGCTTTTTCCAATGCAATGAATTTTATAAAAGTACAGGGGAGACCTTTCGTATCCTCGGCGCGCGACAAAAATGAAGCTCATGGGCAACAGAGTGCCCGCGGGCATAGGGTTAGGGACCCCTGCTTTAGATCAAGTGTTGATCTATTTAAGTATGATTCTCCACAGGAAACTGAATGATTTTATAAGATGTAATATGAAAAGAGAAGGAAAAACGCTTTGACGGACAGATGCCCATATGTACATTAGAAATGAGCAACTCAAATTGGGCATGTACTTAGGAAGTTATGAAGTGACATGTGATCACTTTCATGGTCCTCCACTTAATTTTGTGACTACAAAAATATCTTTTCCGCTATCAAGGACTAATCTTGAATTCGCCTTTGAAGTCCCAGTTGTAGATTCGTTGTTGCTTGCATCTTATTTACCTCCGGTTCATTGGTTAGACAAGTGTTGCTATTTCTATTTTCCTTTTCTAAACAGATTGCTTACCATCAAAGAAAGTGGCGAGTTTGGCGTGTCAATTTCTGGAAGTCTGGTGTATACCAAGGAAACTAGATGAATTCCTTCGATCTGGCAGCAAAGGCAATCCATCTTTGTGTGAAAGATTGGTCAAAGAGCTGCTATTTAATAATGTTATACAGGCAAGTAATGCATAACATAGCATTTTTTAAGAAAAATTTACTAAGGAGGAAAACCCTAGAAAAGGGGATGTGCTAGTTCAATAATCAAAGAAAAAGATAGAGGATTGGAAGCACTTTATGCTGCAAAACCCTCCAACGATGCTTTTAAAAGACTCTGCCTCATTTTCTAATTCGACATTCAGATTTGTCATAAAAATAAATGCGTTAGAATGAGAGTCATGGCACAGACCGTTTATCAGCTCTAGTAGCAAGTAGTGTAATATCTCTAGTTGTTGTTGTAGCATGCGGAAGGAAGGAGGACTGGGGGCAACACCCCCAGCAGCATCTTTCATTTAGTGCTTTATGTTTTTGTTCAAAATGTATCTCCCAATATTATACTTGCCATTAGCGATAAAGACCTTAAAAAGTTCTGCTGCATCTTTTTTATAAGAGGCATCCTTCAAGATGGCTTAGAAGTCATCCCCATCTTCCATATTTACTACTTGCCATCACAATTATTTCCTAATGCTATAATTACTAACTATGATGCATCATTTTTGTAATCGATACATTCTATTTGAAATAAAGAGCCACATGGTACATACTGCTCTCATTTGAACGCTTGCGATGTAAGAGTGATGTCAATCTGACGCTATCACTTTAAAAAATGTTGAAAAGTGCTTTAATATAAATTAGTAAAACAGAAATACATAATTCAGTACCCGAAAGATTATGGTAATGCCCGAAAACCCAAGATAGATTAGTAATAATGAAAAATATAACAATCATCATTGAATGAATTGTTAAATTGCTGATTAGAATTGGCATAACTTACAGGTGGGCAGCTTCTGATTTTTGAAGGCAGGAGTCCAATCCACAAAAATGGTACGCTAACACGCTATTAAAAAAAGTTGTAGCTTTGGAATACTGTTCTTTAGGCTCAAACACAGAAGAAATACTGCGAGATGGTTCTCCTCTCTTGTTTTTGTATCATTGTGTTATTTTTATAATTGTTACTGATCTTGTTATTTATCGCCCTTTCTGCCTGTGAAAGAAATAGAAGAAACAGACCAACGCACGAAATCTTCTAAAATTCTTTGTAAATCACGCCTTTCACATCTTAGGGAAACGCCCTTTTTGCCACAGACAGTACACAAAGAAACAGTACACTTTGTTCTTTTACTAAAAAGGGACAGGAACCATGTAGTTGCGCTTCTGGGTTACCTAAAAAGATATGAGCTACATACGAACGACAGCATTTCTAACTTAAATTCAGGAAAGAGACTGTCATCTTTTAGCATTAGCTTGTATTGTTAAGTAAAATCTTAAAACAATATCCTTAATCCTTAATCATTTATCAAATTTTGTTTTCAAAGACTGGTCCTAGAAGCTCATTTGATTTAGAGATCGAGAGAGAATACAGCGTATCCAATATCGAGACATCAGTATTAAGGCCTGGTCTTCTTGAATGCCGTCCTGCAAAATCCTCTATATCGTTGGTCAAAAGAAAACAGAGCATAATGATTTGGAATTCCCCCAGTGCGTCTAACTTAGTAACAACCAAAGACTGTATTCCATTAACTGGTGCACTTCAACCAAAAACGGAGGACACTGAACAAAGTAATCATAAGCCTGACATGACTTTAAATGACCCCTTCAGCACTCATAGTATGCAAGCAGGCAAAAATCTCTCAGAAAACGTCAAGCTCAGTGTAGAAAAATTTGTTCAATCTTTGCAGTTTGCAATAGAAGTGACAGTTGCAGACATCACTCATTCTACAGATGAAATGCTAGGAAATGAAAATGCTTTACTGAGGGCAGAGAGCCATGCATCCTCTATACCAAAGCCGCTATCAAATTATGTTTGCGCTAGTAGCTCTGCTGTTCCAAAAGAAATTGAAAACGTTTGCGTCATTTCTCAAGGTAGGGAAATTGATGAGGACATTGTCACCCATATTGATAATGATATGTTCATTGCTCGTCTTGATCGCATGTCTCCAAATGAGCAGCTCATCCTGAAATGTGCATCAGTTCTTGGAATGAGCTTCACAAGAGAACTTTTAAGCGCAATAGTTCCGAGAAAGACAGCATCGGTGTTTGACAACACATTATACAGGCTAAGCAAAGAGAGACTGATCGAATGTGGCTCCTTAGCTTTTTATCAGTCTCAAGTAAGTAGCAATGACAACAGTAACAGTTTCAGAAAACTCAGTGGAATACCAAGCAATAACCATCACACGCAAGAAAATAAACCAAACCAGGTTCTTTGCGGTTGCTATGCTAATGAAGGTACCCCAACAATAAATCTATCCCACATTGTGCGACATACAGGTGGTAAGAAAAAACTTTGTTTGTATTTTCAATTCACCAGCTCTCTTTTAAGAGAAGCTGCATACAACCTTTGGCTTGAAGAGCAGAGACATGCATTGCACGAAAGAGCAGCGATTTTCCTAGAAAATCAAACGCATTTGTGTAAATCTTGTGGTGGCACGTCATTTGTTCCTGGAAGGAAGCCAACGCCTAGCAAGAATAGGAGCTTTTCCATTCGGGAATTAGGTACGGAAAGTCTAGTTTGCTTTTGTCAACTGAAATTTGGTCAAATGGGGTCATTAGACTCTCTAAACATCGCCCAGCAGTACCTATGAAAATAGCTATGTTCTTAGTCAACCTATTGAGTGTTTGTCACGTCTATAAACCTCCACACATCATCACTAAACACAATTAAATTTAGCCTATTATCATTTTTCTTTAGTGGTAATTGAATAATGCTATTGTTTTAGTAAAACAAGTATAAATATTGAGCATTGTTATTCGATTTTCCTGCAGAAATCAGCCGAGAACACAATAGCGATACTTTATGCACATGGTCACCTTGAATAGCACACTGCAATAGTTTAATTATTATCAAATCATTTAATCATAACTTTTAATAAAAACAAAGTATTGATTTAATGCAAGAGTGACAATAGTTTTTGCGATGAGAAAACATCTTTTGCTACATCAGCTGTCGCAATTTAATTTTACCGGCCAAAAATTTTCCATTACATAAACTTAGCTTGCTGCTGCATATTCTTCTGCGAAGCGTTTCTGAGTGAAGGTCTCTTTAACTTCAATAATTCACCTCTAGGTGACGTATCTGCAGACGTTGAGCGAAAACGAGCTCAAGCTAAATCAAAGGGCTCTTCTATAGGGGGGCACAGTAGCAGTAGTATCTTCAAGAGAGTTCTCAGTGGCACTACTAAATCCAACAAAAATGTAGATGAAGTTCAAACTGTAAGCGAATCTTATTGCCAGAAGCAAAGAGACACTAAAAGAAGAGGAGATGATATTGGTAGGGCATTGGTTGAAATGGCAGGTACGTACTGTCACTTTCCTTTATAAAACTGAAAGGATTCCTCAGTTCACCAGGAGTTCCTCAAGGTTCTTCATATGTAAGTGATAATCAAGATGCGATAAGAGCTTGAAAATTTAGAGCTTTCAAATGACTTTATAAGTCAAATGACTCAAATGACTATATTTGAGGTCAATCATGATGAAGTTGATTGATAGTTAAGTAGAGATTTCTAATGCAAATAGATTGCTTGTAATAGTAACATTCCTAGACGTTTTGAAATACTCTTCTACTGATAGAAATTATTGAGATCAGAATGAATGGTGAAAGCAAACCAGAGAAAAAGTTTCAATGGTTTACACAGAAGTTTTTGGGAAGAAACAGTAGAATTGCTCCAGATGCGGAAAACACTTTAAGAAACCAAGTAGCTGAGCTACGTAAGATGATTTTGATGCCAGATAGAAATGCAAAAGCCAGATGCTCAAGGAGAATAAGCCAAGCAAACGTTCAAAGTTTATTTCACCAATTTAGGTATCATCAACAAATATGTAGTTGGAAAAGCTATCTTTATTCATCATAAGTAAGCACCTTCAGTAAAACATTTTCATGCTATTTGTATGAAAGATCAAGGTGGATTTTATTGCAAAAGTAATTCAACTCATTAAGTGCTTTCACGAAACTTTAACTAATGTATAAAAGATTCTCAAGAGTTAATTATGATGTTAACCTGCAAACTGTCAATAAATTGTTTTTTATATCTTATTGCTAGGGCCAGAAAAGTTGATTTGAGTAAATGCCAATGCAATGAAGTACTTTCTATAGTGTATCCTCAATTGGTTATCCACTGGAAAGCATCCAAGAATAAACTGAAAACATTTAGCTACCTGATCGAAAGTGCTGCAGCCTTAATTGCTGTGAATTCAAACGTCCAAGCATTGTCACACCTTTCAGACGTGCAAGCAATGATACATGAAGCAGAAGCAAACATTGAAGATGACTCAATGTTCTTCATTTGCACAGAAGACAAAGCCAGAGTTGAGTTTTTGAAAGGCCAGGTAAGAATAAGCATTAGTGCTTTCTTTATTGATATGAAGTTGACAAAAGCTTCACAATTGGTGTCATTATGCAAGATTATAGCACTTGCATGAACTTCAATAATAATTTTTTAATTAGTAATAATTGAGCAGTGGAAGAGTCAAGACTTATGATTTGACAAAATCTTGCTGTACTAAGGGCAGTGCATAGCTGATTGAAATGGTATGATTTAAATGAAAAAAATGTAATTTACCATTGAGTAAGCAATACCAATACATTTAGCATACTTCAATTTCCTCACTTTTAAAGCAATGTCGTTATTACCACATTAACATTCATCATCGCATTAAATATTATGATCATTGCATTTAGGCATTTATGAACATAAATCAGGCGGAAAATGCTATCAAGCATTTTGTACTATCACTTAAGCATCTTGGAAGATCACACCCAAATTCAAAATCTGGTACTATGGTAAGAACGTTTTCTGCATACATGGCACAGGTTCTTCATCGCAGAATGCCAAATACTTTCAAAGAAAGAAATGAGTAGGTATTACATTTATCAATGCTATACTTTGCGGCTTTGGGGGCTGATTGGCAAGCTAAATCAAAGTATGCACATGCATATCATATAAGTTCGCCTGGGTGGAGAGGGACTCGGGGCTAAAGCCTCCCTCCGAACTGTTCTGCTAATTTATGGCATCAAAATTGAGGAATCCAGTCCAAATTGAAGTCAGATTGTCTTTATCCGCGTTAAAAGCTAACTCCAAAAAGTACCAGCTGCAGACCTACTGGGTCTGTTGGAAGAAGATCTTCTAACTCAGTGTCCTTGGACCCCTTCAGAACTACTCAAAAAAATACAAGCTTATAATTTTCCAGGCCTGTAGACAGCTGAACAGGATTGCAGAGGAGAGCACATATGTCAAGAGCCTCGGACACTCTTGCATGCCCAGAAATCTGTACTACTTGATCAAAACTTTGTGGCATAATAGTTGTTTGCTAAGTGATTACGATGAAGAATTGGGTCTGGAAGCTTGCCCTCAGAAAGATTTTTACGGTAACACCATTTTGAAATTCGGAAAACGCCCTTTTGCGGAATGAAATGTGCTTATTTTTATCATTGATCTTCATGCTAGGAAGGATAAAGAGATCTTTCAACCTGGTTTTGGTCGAATTTTTAAAAATATAGAATGAGAAAGGTAATAGGTACATCAAATTCCCCTTTTGCTATCATATATGTATGCACGCCTACACTAGAAGAACAACAATCTTACGCCAGTACACCAAGGAAGAGATGTGCTCTACTCCCCAACATGGTTGTCATTTATAGTTATGTTATCTGTTTAGTAGCTAAGCAGATCCAAATATTGAGTTGTTGTAAACAAAGTTGCAAATTGAAAATTCTACAACAACTCGTGCTACTACTGAAAATGGTTTAAGTTGGCCGTCCTGGGCATAAAACTAGGAACTCTATATGCCAGATTTGTTTCCCGTTGCTCCTAGATTCTAGACTGGATGGAAGTCAATTCTCTAATGACCAAAAACTACAGTTAAGAGCACTTCCACATACAAAAGTAGTAAGTAATTTGGAGCGATGCCCTCCTGCCTCCCTGTTTCTACGGCCCTCTAAATTTCACTAAAAGAGGTTAGGAGACTATACAGAGCTATATTTTAAGCGAATACTCTTGAGTCTGAAACAGAAAGGGGTTGAAATTGGGAGGCGATTGCAATTTCTTGAAAGCTCAATAAATGGGGGACTTGAAATAGGTGAGTTAGATGGAACTTCTCTAATCATCAATCGAAGGGACCATTTATTCAGGACTCAAGAGTACCAAGCTAATGAAAACATGCTACTTGCTATGTTCTACAGGAAAGCCGATTTTTTCCCTAAATCTCAATTCTTTTACAATCTTAGGATATTTTCTTAACTCTCACAAGTATTATCTGACTAGCATCGACTAACAATGATAATATAAAAAAGCTTGATCCTTGCTATCACACAAGCTAACAAATAGTGAGGCTATACCGATTTATGGAACACACAAACCAGAATATTGAAACTTAAGCATTGTGATTTTCTCAAAATACTTTTAGCATTTTGGTGTTTGAGCTTCGCTTTCTTATAAACTTGTTTTATAAAAAAGCATGTATTCTACAATTAAACTCTATGAAGCAATTTTTAAGTCTGGTAAGCAATTCAATTCAAAATATGCCATTTTGAGATAGGTGCTGGATTTAGATAGTAAGTGCTGACTAATTCAAAAAGTCAGCTTATGAGCATATTAGAAACTATCAGTTATACATATTCTTCATGTTTTTCGACACAGTCTTTGTTAGTGTTTGTTAGCAACAGCATCTGTTTTGAATTGACACTCCTTTGCGGACAACCAAAATATTAATGTGGACCACCCAAATTACTAGAATTTTCCTGTGGACCCCCAGGAATATTCCATGGATCACAGGGGTCAATGTGAACCCCGGTTGAGAGCCACTGCTCTAACTGATTTGTCTCTTAATGTGACATTTCACAAAACGTGATCTCATTGTTTATGAAGTCGGGCACGTCAACCAACTACCCAATTGGGCAACAATTCATACTTGAGGATTGATCGAGTGGCATGAAAGCACATTAATGACTTCATCTAAAGCTCTCTACCTCAAAAGGATTTAGCTCTATATTCAAAACTGGAGTTTCCCTAAGAGTTGTAAGACGTAGCCAAAGAAACGTTTTCAGGGGTGATAAACCTTTCTTGAGAGTTTTCTACTTCTCTCCAACCCTTCAATCAAGCATCCGCGTCCTACAGAGTATAATAGAAGCTGAGGTATGGGCTTCTGAATAATGTGGTGTGGCTATTGTCCCTTTGTGTGAAGACGCATGCACTTTGTAGGTATATATTGTTAAGGCAATGTCTTTCTCCAGTACTCTTCTACCCATAGAGATTCGTCTGTGCTGCTTATAGAAGAAGCTCGGTGTCTCCACCATCTTGTACGTGCATACAGCTCTAAGAACGACTTTCAAAGAGCGTATATGTCAGCTTTAGAGCAACTAAATGCTGCTGCAGAAGCAAACGAAGATTCTGCTGAAGTATGTTGCAATAAATTTAGTAATAATCCCGAAAAATCCGGAATATAAGCAATTAGCTTATCGATGTAATGTATGTATTAGATTAACATAGTTATTGTAATATCAATCATTGTACCTTTTTGTACTGTTAGGTGTACTGTGTTGTTACTTTTGAATGATCGGATTGAATGATTAACACGTGATTACAGCTGGGGTTTAGTTTTTTTATCAGATATTGAGAAGGAAACACGTGTTGCATTTACAGGAGTTTTAACTGTTACATAGAGGTTCGTAAGAATTGTTTTTGGTGGATTTATATTCTGGAGGACTAATACTCAGAGGGTCTTTGAGTTAGCAGGTAACTTGCGTATGTCAAAGAACTCCCAATTCGATGTCCATTACTGCTTAAAACTTCACAAAAGGACACAAATAAAGTCATTGGGTCTATATATGCTCTATCCATGTTCATTCATCATCCTAACTATACACACAAAATACCGAATGTAAGCTGTAGGTTTATATTCGGGGGGGCCTATATTCGGAAGGATATTTGAATTAGCTAACAGGGGGGCTACATTCGCTGGGATGCTTATATTTTGGATTTTACGGTTTTCTAATTCTTGTGTTTTATAGCGTCTAGCTATTTCCTTTCTTTCAGAAAATGATGCAGCTCTGGAACTTTCTTCTTTAAAGCCATTGCGAAATATGTTTTTGATTTGATATCTTCTTTATGAGGCATAATTCCAACCAAGCTTATCAAAGTAGATGACTGGAAATCTTTTCCTCAATTAGCAACTACACTCGGCAATTATTTTTCAGATTATGAATGCCTATTCCAATATGATTGAATGTTGCCAGCAAACACGCAGAGAAAAGCTTGGACATGCATACGAAGAATTAGCACTTACCAAGTAAGATCTTCTAATTTTATTGCATAAAAGCTAGAGGGGCATTCCATGTCAAATCATCATGACAGAATTGAAATCTAAACCAACCCTCTTAGAAGTTGTTCTCCTTTAAACCACAGGAAGATAGACATATGTTTGGGAGAAATTCATAATTCTAGGTTCAGGAGTTCGTACTACTCATACAAAAATTCTTTTTTCCACATGTTTCATACATGTCATCCTATAACAGAATGAAAAAAGGTGATAGACCTTTTAGTCAGCAATGACGTTATTGTTATTCACGAGCCAATGAGATTAATAGGACGTTTAAGTATCGCGCGAGATTTGTAAAGACGAGTTGTAACTTTGTGATAATGTTATGAGCAATGTAGCAATGTCGTGGTGATGTTATGAGCAATGTTATGAGCAAGAGTGTCCACCAACATTTTTCATTGGCCAATATTTGGGCTTTCAGAAAATCATAGCAAACTGTTTCTCTCACTTCTACGGTTGTATGATCTTGGCCTCCGAATATAGGCCTAAAATTGAGTCCTATTGGAACCCATTCCCGCACTAGGTCGCTTAAAAAACTTAATGTAGATTATTTCTACTGACTTTATAAGTATGATGTTTGGATTCTACACCCTTGAAAGCATATTTCGTCCAAATTCTAGGTTTATCGGGCTAATAACCATCTCGCAAATTCAAATCTACCATAGATGTCCACTTCTCAATTTTGCGCTAAGACAGTCAAGTTTTGGTTTCTGAGCCTATTTTTGGATGGGCAAAAAAATATGGTTTCTGAACTCTCCCGGGCCTACAATTTTGAATTCCTCCCCAACACACATCTATCTACCTGCGGTCTAAAGAAGAACAACTTCTGAGAGGGGAGGTGTAAATGCCTAGTTCAATGGACATGGAATACCTAGAGCAAAAATACTATTACTCTGATATACCCATTATGAGACAGCTAACGCTTTGTTAGAGGATCAAAAATTGCAAAGAACGTGCCCCAGAAACTTGGCTTTCTTTCTAGAGCTCGTGGCTATTTCTCACCTTTTCAACTATTAGATAGATAAAAATCCCAGATTCGTCCTTCTCTGGAGTACTGCTCTCATGTCTGGTGTGGTACTCCTAAATCTTCTCTCCATCTTCTTGACAGAGTCCAATCTAAAGCTATCCGTCTCATCAACAATCTAAACCTCACCAATTCTCTACAGTCTCTCTCCCATCGTTGTCTTGTTACAGATCTTTCCATTTTCTATCACTATTTTCACGGACAATGCTCTCAGGAAATCAAGAATGTTATTCCTGATTTAGTGAGGCGTGTTCGAACCACCAGAAGCTCTACCTATTTACGCCCTTTCCAAGTTACATTACCTAATCCACGAACTCTAGCTCACAAATCATCTTTCATTCCTAGAACTTCTCAACTGTGGAACTCATTGCCACCCACTACTTTCCCTGAATCCTACAATTTGTCATCATTTAAATCTAGCATCAATCAACTTGATCTTATCTCCTCCTCTACTTAAACTTCCCCATTTTCTCAGTTTTTCCTTTGTCATTGCTTTGTTATAGACCCTACAGCCTTTCTCCGACATTACTTACTAAAACAAACTATAGAAAAATTCCCTAAGAAACTCCTCAAGCCAAAATATTTTTATATCTACAAAATCATAGGTTAGGGAGCCAGCTACATTTATTTGCAGCCAAAACTCGTATAGATTACCGTAAATTCCGGCGTATAAGTCGAAAATTTGACACCAAATTTCAAGTTTAAAAATTCATCCTCGACTTATACGGCGGTAACATTTTCCATGGCATGAATTCTAGCATAGTCAATAGAAAAACACTGGTCTGGAAGCCTTTTGTTTTAGTCTATTGTTCGCGTTTGGAGCTTGCATCTTGAATAAAATTCGTCACGTGATCAAAAACTGTGCATTGAGACGCCTTAGCAACACAGTAAGTACTGTAAAGCAGTTACGAATCACGCTGCTATTATCGCTGATAGCCAAGAATATTGAGCAGCATTTAGCAACGTAGGATACGTATGAAAGAGAAAAGTATGCTGGAGTGACAGGTAGTTTTACAAATCAGTTAATTGGGACATTATGCCCGGAAAGAACTGCACTTTCCCGCAATGCTCAGTTTCATAAGCACCGAAGTTCGGTGGGTTGAAATTGTTTCAAATCCCTACACGGAAAAACGAGTTTTATTCGATATGGCGGAAAAAATTGGTTGAAAGCATTAGCAAGTTCAGAGCCGTAGGTGGTGCGTTCAGAGAGAGAGTGTTGGTTGGGAAGGTATACATCTGCGAACGCCATTTTTCAGAGGAAGACTTCGAATTTACAAGTAAGTTATTTTACTTTCATTGATCAGGTTTCAGGAATAACTATTTACTCCACCTTCCTCATTTATTCCCTTGTTTTAACACCATTTGATTGCTATTTATATGTATATATTCTGATGAAGCAATAAAATTTTGTTTTCCTTTTGAACAAAATGTGTCACAAC
>OLMO02000275.1:15158710-15190710 GCA_900291935.2 Cassiopea xamachana
TAGAGACTGGCCTAAAACGTCTTAAGGATGGTGTTGTGCCCACTTTGAATCTTCCTGTGAAGTCACATGACAGCCAAAAATCTACAGAGAGACGACATTTATATGTTGTGAAAGACATAGCTGAAAACAAGAGAGGACCTCTTTATAGAAATATCAGCGATTTCTTGCGAAGGCTAAAGAGCCTAAACCTATCCTCTTGGAATATAGAAGTCATAGGTGAAAAAGTTTCTTTCAAGCAAATGGAAGATCCCTATGCTACACCAAAATATGAAATCGTATTGACTGAGGATTTGAACTACACTTGTGTGGTTTTTGGTTGGCCACTTCTAAATGACAATGAACTTTACAAAAAATTTTGCAGATCACTGAGAAACATTACTATTTCAAATTTGTTGGCCTATATACAGTCAATGAAACTGTGTACTGGTGTGAATGGTGATTTTTCTGTAGAAAGTCATCCTGAACTTATATCTCATACCATTCCTTGCAAGATTGATATCAATAACATTACTGATGGGTTGCCATGTATGGGTACATTGTTTGTCAGATTCCGCTCATGTTTGATAATCCATAAAAGAGAAGACAGTGATTCTTGTGGTAGTTATGAAGCCTTTCGGGTGGAAATTATTGAGTAAATTGAAGTCTCTTCTCTGAACTTCTCTTCAGCAGCAATGAAAATCTGCTGCATATTTCTAGTCACAGCTGTAAGCCCGCCACGGCTAGTTGCTTCAATAAGAGCCTGCCCAGAAGCATCTTTTGTCAGAAATGTTGATAGTAGTTGGATGACTAACTGACACTCTTTAGTCAGGTAGTTTTTCTGATTTTTGACGTTTTTCAATAGTTTATGCACTACATACCCTGAAAGATATTGAAGTCCTCCCATTTCTCTAGCTGTAATAGGTGATGGCTTTTCAAATGGCCCTTGAACAGGTTTCCTTGCACTGGCAAACAGTTTATCACCAAGTATTTTTGCAAATAAACTGCAAAGTGGCTGTTAAAGGCTTGGGAAAAATTCCTTTGACTTTAAAATTATTCTTCCATAGTATTCTCAATAGAAATGTCCAGCATTACCAGTATTGGTGAGCTCTATAAACATGGCTTGCACATTCTCTAATGTATGCCTCCTTTGCATGTCAGTTAGCTGGCAGGCAGCAATGCTCTCTTTAACGACATTCGAGTAGCATTTGTCATCAGCAATGGCTTGTTGTGCATCATCAAAAATGCTGCAAAATTGCTCCCATTCAAACTGGGTAGCTATTTTGGATGTAGATTCGGCGCTATGTTTTAAACTGATATGACGAGAAAGTCCACCTCTCGTTTTATATTCTCTGGAGCAAAAACTACAGAAGAACTGTCCTCTGTGAGTAACCTAATAGGACATAAAGAGAAAAGCCGAAATCAATAGCATTTTCTAGGCCTGCGAAACTACAAACATTACAGATACTGTCTAACTTCGCAATTCAGAAGGATAAAAAGTTCATGCGAGGAGGATATAATATAGTTGAATTATTCTAAATCGTAATTAGTTACTTCATCTGCTTCTCATTGTATTTCTTCATTAAACTCCTCATCTAAAATATCGTCATCAAGCCATTCCATAATAATTTCAAGTGTTTCTCCACGAACGAAACCATACGCGTCAGCCATTCTGTGAGAAATTGTATCTTCTCAAAAGTTCTTAAAAGAACTGTTCTATCCCACTTCTACTTCTTAAATGCTACTTGTGCGACTAAATATAATAATTCGCTTTTATTTTTCAAGTAATGTGGCAATAATCATAACTTCGCAGTAAGTCCAAAGTGGAGCTTGCGTTGGTAAGGCGTCGCAATGCACAGTTTTTGGTCACGTGACTGAAATAAACTCTAACAATAACCTAAAACAAAAGGCTTCCAGACCAGGAGTTTCTATTGACTATGATTCTAGTAAGTTTAGATTGAGGAAACCATCGCAAGTCAGAATTATATGTTATAACATATACCCCGGTAAGTATTTATTTAAAAAATAATAGTAAAATACTTGTAATCCTACTCAATATGAGGTCGATCGAACACAAAGTCAAAACAAAATTAGATGATGTGACACAGGTTGAAAATTTGTAACCGACTAAATTGGATAGAGAGTTGAAAATTTATTCAGAGCTGATTGGTCTACTAGTAATTTCCTAGCTAAGCGTAGCACACACCCGATAAAAGAAAATCAATAAATTTATCGACGCGTAGCCAAGGAAATAGTACCTATTCAACAATCAACTACCGGTACGTCACACCAGATAATAAGAATTCTTAGAAATGACACCGTCTGAGAAAGTCTGCTGATGACGCAGTTGATTATTGAATATGTTTCCTTGGCTACGCCTCGCCTCTGATGCCGACTGGAATATTCCGACCAAGCGATTTGAGCCAGAGAAGGGAGTCGACTTATACGGCAGGTACATGTCAAAATCAGGATTTTTAGGCCAAAGTTATAGACCTCGACTTATACGCCGGGTCGACTTATACGCCGGGTCGACTTATACGCCGGAATTTACGGTACTTGCTGAATGCTTGTGTTCAGGCGTTCTTTTGAGTTGATTCCAGCTATGCTGTCTCTTTCTATAGTCGCCCTCCCTTTCTCTATTATATGTCAATTGTTTTGAGAATTAAGGACTGCTTGTTGGGAGAATTTAGGCCTAATTGCAGTGAAAATTAAGGAACCATTAAGGAAATCACTGTAATTTAAGCATCAGAAGCCGAAGAATAAGGAATGTTTGGAACTAGACTTGTGCTAGGTTTGTTACGAAATGTTTGCACTCCAACGGAAGTTGATATTATGAAAATCGTAGTAGAATTATACTTGTATGATGCCTTATAGAATTGCTTATCCTTTGCTGTTCTGTTGTGTCAATGAATCAAGTGATTTACATGGTTAGAAAAGGAAACGACACGAAAGGTGTAGTTTTTCCACTGGACCTCCCTAATTGATCATTTCTTTGATGCTAAGGAGGCTGTGCTTAAAGGACCACCATTTGAAATTCCCTGATTAGCAAACCACAGTCATGTTAATAGAGAAAAGATCTGCATCATTTACTTAGTGATAGCGTACATACATATAGCTTGCAAAATATCTAGAATCATAAAATTTATTCACCAGATTCTCAGTTAGCTTTATTCCTTTGCTTCCAATATGCTCTATTAAAGTAGACAAGATAAGTAATAGAATGAAGAGAGCACATTGCTATTGATAAATCTTTTGTGAAAGCAGTTGTAGAGTTACTTTTCGTTCATTGTATATTAAGGAATATTTCAGCACTTTCAGTATATAGGAAATATGGATTTTTTCCTTTTAAAGGATAAAGCAAGAATTTAATAGCATCCAAGAGTTACTTGCTGCTGTTGCATTGTACACAAATATCATGTCATTCAGGCTATATAGGGGAAAAATATTCGCATCTATTACTGCAGGTAACTAACATGGTTTTCCTTAACTTCAAACTCTGTGGAACATTTTATGAAAAACAGCTCTATGAAATTTTTGGTAAGATGAAATGCTATTGCCAAAAAAAGTGCTTTCTATTGGTACAGAATAATGCAACAATTTAAAAAATTTTTGTTGTCATTAATCCTTATTAACACTTAAGTAGGTAAATTGTATCAGTTTACAGATGAAGTTTTCATTCAAGATTGCCAACAAGCAAAATTGCTCATTTATAAAGCGATATTGCCCATTGGTACTTTATCTTATATTTGTCTCTCTCATATTCATGCTTTATCTTCCAGTTCAGGTTTCAAGCATCTTTATCATAAAGTACTTTGATGTAGTAATACCTTGAAACCATATTTCGTAGGACTAGGTCCTATATCGCCATAATCTTACTGCTTCCTTTCCTCATAGCACTAACATAGCAAAGAATAATCTAACAGCTCTTTAAAGTATCACTAATTAGGAATGCATCTATGTTGCAAGGGTACGAGGCGTTACAGTTAGCAAAGAATGTCAACGACATAAGAACGAAAATTGAAGTCATTCCTTTACTGTGTCAAGCTCTGCTTCTCATTTCTAGGTAAGATACTTCATTTAAAGTCGCAATAGTTTTTAGAGAATTCTTTTACGTTCTATATGGACAGAAGAAATAAATGTGGTGTACTTATTTTACAAAGGATGCTGAGGTTAAGAATTTGAACAGACATATTTTTGGGTCTGAAATATTGAAAACATTAAGTCAAAAAGATTCTTGCGTGTAGCATTAACATACGAATATTACTCAGAAAGATAATCTAACAACCTTGTCATGTTTTGACTGAAGTTAAGATTGGTAAAACAATGAGCAAAGTACTGATTCGAAAAGAATGTACTACAAAAAAATTTATCTTAAACCTCTTTGTACTGCATTTGCTTACATTTCCATCTTATACTTTGTTTTTTAATTTTTTATCATTGCTTTAATGCCAACATTTTTGGCAATAGTGTTAAAAACTGTTTTTAGTTATGAGTTGCTTTTTACCTGACGCATCATGTGGTTAGCCGGTTTCATAATAGTAGTCAAAAGTACTTTTGCTGTTCCAGCGATGAGTAGGCTTACTAGCATTAGGCACAATAGTTAAAATGAGCGAACTCTTTGCTTTACAAGGTCTATGAGTGAAGAGGATTTCGAAAGTTATGAACCACCACATTTTCATAGAGAATTACCCAGTTAGTATAACATACACTACTTGCGCAGAACGATGCGCAGTACGACGCAAAGTACAAGAAAAATGGATGTAGTCTCCAGGACAATGTCATAAAAGAACGAAAATTGGTTGGAATTTTAGCAGATCGTCTCTTTGGGTTAGAGTTAAGATGCTTGCTAGCTGCAAGACATGAAGAACAACTGCTTTAATGCAACCCGTCCTCAATTTTTACACTGCACAAGATGTATAACTTTTGGAATTTCTCTTATTCAAATTTTTCCCAACTGTGATTCAACAAGAAGCTCAGCAAAAATGGTTTTCATGAACCTTGTATTAGTCGTCAGAGAGTCCCCATATGGCTTGCTAGTCGTGGTATGGCCACCTGCAGCATATAGGCCTAGTTCTATAATAAATTTTCTATGGTAATGAGTACCTAAAAGCAATACATATTTCATTGAAGTGGATTAATCTTTTCAGAGTCCAAGCATGTCATGAAGCATTGGATGAATTACGTAGCGCAGCGTTTGACTTAGCAGATATGCGTGGAAAATTGATGTATTATATAGGATGTATGGAGCTTATCCTTGAACAAGGTGATAACCATTATGGTAAATTTTCTTCAGCTAATAATCCCCTTCAAAGGCTAGTTCTTCGCGATAGTAGAGCTTTCTTCAGGTAAGAGGTTTCTCACACGAGAGATTTCTCATACAAGAACTTTGCTTTAGGGTAAGGCTTCACTGGTTGTCATGCATTCCTTTAACCTATGTGCTTCTCCACTAGCAACAATTCCTCTTTCATGCCTTACAACGGAGACCCAGAAGCTGCAGTGGCTCCCTGTCACATGACGTTTGCAATGGTCACGCCCAAAATGGCATTCCTGCATCTCTAGAATGCATGTATATATGTCATGAAATCATGAGCTAGTCCTACATTCATGTCTTGCTAAATCATATAAATTTTACCACACCTATATAGCTTATATACTCATTCTACAGTTCATTTGTACCGTGCCTATGCTCCAAATTTGTTCTTAGATATCTTCGAGGACAGCTTTTGATGAAGCCTGAGGGCCATCTTTCGTCAAAGGTGGCCGTACATTGAAGGGAATTGTCAGCCTAACTATCTCATGATTCATGTATCTTCTCGTTCTTGTGCTGCAGTAGAACAGCGTATTACTATATTTGTGGCACTAAGCTTACAATCTCCTTTCAATAAAAGTTGAGATAATATGATAGTTTGGACCTCTAAGCCGCAATTTACACGATATCGGATTCAAATGAATCCGATCTATTTTCGTACTGTACTGCCATTCCATCTACATGATAACGATTGTGAAACTAAGTTGAAGTCAATAAGTGTACGAATACGATGTAAAATGAATACAGTATCGTGTAGACACCTGAATCTGTTACTATTTCATACCCGATCGTCAATTAGGTTATTCTTATTGATGAGCACAATTGTGAAATATAGTCTCATTGTCAATCGGGTATGGAATCATATCGGATTTATACGTCTACCATCTACATGACTTATTCTGCATTCGATTCATAAGCATATTGATTTTATGTCGGATTTATCATCTTCATCGTGTAGACAGATCATCAATAAGGAAGGAAAACGTATAAGATTCATTTCAATCCGAAATCGCGTAAACAGATTCTAAAGTAATTGGATTTTACACATATTCTATAACAAAAACAATAAAGATAAGTCAGTTAAGAGCAGAAACAAATGCAAAGTGTGCTGAAACTTTTGGTTCCTATTTTTGCTATATAAATTTCATATTTTAATTAGAGAAGTTATTAAATTTCACTTCCATGGGCCAATTTTAAAATATCTTTTTTATTCTATAGGATTACCTGATCTGCATTGTCTCCAATTTAATCAAAGAAAGATAAATACTAATCTTTGTATATTCACCTACATGTATTAGAGTCTTTGAATTGTATATCTGAAGCATCACTGAATTCTGTTGTTTTCACAGGAAGGCCAGTAGAGTCATTCAAGAAATGTTGGGAATTCTATGAAAAAATTGCAAAGGATCTTTCTCCTTCTGCAGACGTTGTCCCTAGGTTTTATTTTGCAGCTTCTGTGGCAGTAATGTAAGCGCCTTAATTGTTTCTGCTATATCTTCTATAATGTGCTTCAAATATATTTGACTTAGCGTAAAGATACGCAGTTTTGCAATGATGCGACAATATACGATTATATACTCAGCTGTGTTGCATTATCATATCAATTTACGATCACAATTTTGAGCCTCTGTCTGGAGCCCAGCGGATCGATACTCACTAAAGTAGTTTAGACAAGAAAGGAAAAGGAAATATTCAGAATTGCAAATCTTTATTGAATTAACTAAGAAATATACGTTTCATCTGCCTATCTTGCTTTGGTACATAATGGCTGTAACTTTTATCCGTCCTGAGGCGCAAACGAGATGTAACATTTACAAATAATTTGTATATTTGCTACTGCTTGGGTACTGCAGTTAGCAGCTGAAAGAAACAATGTTGCTTCTGTATAAAATATTAAACCTTCCTCCACGTCTTTAATCTAGAAGTTGTGCTGAATTACAACAAGGTAGCTCTTCTCTTATCTTCAAAGGTTAGCGAGACAGAAGAACTGGTCACTTGCTTCATCAGTATACAAAGCTGCTTTGGGTGAATTTTCTATTCAATTTCTATAAAGCATCAGGTTATTGACCTATCTCGTTACGCAAAGCTGAATTTAAGCTATGATAGATGTGTGTGGGTTTGATCGATCTATTCATGATAGATGATAGATAGATTTAGATAGATAAATAGACCTAGCCATGATAGATCTATTCATTCAAATTCTTGCACCAAAAAGGATTAATAATGCAAAGCTATACAGTTGCATTTTAATGTTAGCTCTTAGAGTTTTAACATTGATTAAAAATGGAATGGTAATTCCTTCTTAGCATTACTGCAAATTGCTAAGAATCGAGTCTTCTAATGAAAGTATTCTCTTGACTGGAATGAAGTTAAAGCAGCCAATCTTACCACTCCAGTTTTTCAAACACATCTCCACTTGCAAGAAATTGACTGCAAGAAGATGGTAAACGAATCAATTACAATTAGCTACAAAATCTTATTCATGATTCTCTCTCTCTCTATCTCTCTGTCTAGCACAAATGTTAGCTAATATTCAGGATTGAATGCTTCTTTATTAATAGTGGTGTATTTACCTACGGATACACTTGGTGCGTGCCCAGTGGCTTCCTAGAGTTCTTGAAATTAGTGGGCCGTGAGCTAATGTTTGAAAATCCTATGATGTGCTACTGATTTTCGTCTTCTACATGAATGGAGTTCCAATCTCTTCAGACAAGGGTATTTATATTGGTGGCAAGTGGAGAGTGTTTACTGGATTGTACCGAGATGCACACCTTTGTAAAAGTGTGTTTACTTTGTCGAGTTTTTATCAATCAATTAGGCATATGAATTGTGGGTTTGTCGAAACCTGTTGGGGAATAGAGCATTTTTATCCTTGTGCTTGAGTGTTGAATGTAAATTGTTTACGTGTAGAGTTTCTAATATCGTCATATTTGCAACAATAATGTACACTTTGAGCTTTGACCATTTGCCATCTTGCTATTGTCTTCTCTGCAGAGTAGCTAAAAAGCATAAATTAAAGTTTTCTGCTGCTCATCAAATGAGAAATTAGCACATCTCATATCTTGCAAAGGGACATTTTCGGGCGTTATAGAAAGCGTAATTCTAAAAATATTGCTAGACAGAAGTTTCCTATTGTCAAACTTGCTTTCTACACATTTGCACACGTTATACAATCGATGTGAGTATACTTTATAGGGCCCCAATTAGCATTGTGTCCAGTGCCCTAACATAAATAAATATGGCCTTGTTTATTAATAAACACTTAGTTGATCATATTGGATGTTTTTGATTTCAGAATTTGGGCTGGAGCATATGGATACATTTCTTTACGGTCGAGCTTATGCTAGAATTGTTGAGTATAACTTGCTAAGTTTTAGAGAGAATAGGCTTGACGAGTCAATAAAGACAGATTGCAAACTGGTGAGGTTTTACAAATCTACTGAAAAAGTTTTAGAGGTGATTTGGGTGCTAAGAAATGCATTACAAAATAAAGCCCTAACGAATTATGCATGGACGTGTTCACTCGTCCATTTTATCCATTCGTTCATTCGTCCATTTACCCATTCGTTGATTCAGTCATTGAAATAGCTATGTGAATTGACACGGTTTAAATATCATGTTACAGATTAATGCCAAAGGCAAACTCTTAGATAAAAAGCTAGTTTAGAATAAAAGTAATGACTATTAATCAGATTGCACTGCTACTTTTTCATCTAAATCTTCTGAAAATTGAAACTACAGGTCTTAGTGATCCCACTCATTTCTAAGGCTGTAAAGCAACAACAACTATTTGCTTTTGTTTATATAGTGTACTTGCTGTATCTTTACCATTGCATACGCATTCATGAAGCTTTTCTTTTCCAGATGCTAAAAAAGTTTCAATTAATCACAGAAAGACACACTGTCCTGTCGCCAAGGCTGTATCATTTACAAGCATATTTTGCGTACTTGCAGGGGAAAGCATCAAGTGCAAAAATGCTCTTGGATAATTGTCTTATCGCTGGTAGAAGTATAGGACCTATGTTTGAAGTGGGCTGGGCTATTTCAAGTCGAAGCCATTGGTTCTCTGCGAACAGGCTAGCAGTTGTGGAAGCTGAATATGAAGGAAGGTCAGCTTACACCCTCCCGAGGTATTAATAGTTCACCCAGCAACAAAACTGAAGGTAGCAGAGGGAAGCGCATCAAATCACGTACAGTAACTTTTTCATTTATAAAGAATGATATTATTTGTGTTAAGAGTGATGATTTATATTATATGTAAAAATGTAAATAAAGAACTTTTGAAAAATTTATATAACCTAAAACAATACAAATATTGTTTGGATGCTAATATAAGGCGCTTTGTCAAAGAGTGTGAATGAAATATTGCTCCAGAGCACAGTTCCTCCCTAACTTCGCAAGGAATTAGAACACGCTTTGTGGATAAGTCATTGGCAACATACAGGGGGGAATCATTTTTAAAGACGACAGGATTTGCAAAGGGCTCTCCAGCTTTTCCTTGACTTTTCGTCAAAGCAGATGATTTTCAGAGACCACCAGTGGTACTGAACAACTTTTCTAGATACAATTTGCAAGGATAAATCGTGTGTTTATAATGCTGGTTCTTCTGGATTGTCAGCATAGAAGTGTAGACTTAAAAAGCTTTAATTTCAGAAAATGTACCTATCATCTTCGAAATTCCTTGATTTTCCCCTTACTTTCTAAGAAGTAAACAATTTATGCCTTACACCGTTATGTCTCTTTTAATCTCCATAGGTTACTTCTTGTTCTCCTTGGACATGTTTTGGTCTCCGAATATAAACAATTTTCTACCTGCTTGCGTTCCTTTTTCCCACGTTTATTTACTTACATAGGTATTTCTTGCTTGTTTGCACTTTACACGCCCTGCAGCTTTTCTGCATGATTACACTCCCTATGTGCTTTATTGTCTCCCACCCAGGGTACAAAAAACTCCCTCTTTCGACTTCAAGGTTAACTGATGATGGGGCACGAATGCTCTGAAACGTCTGATTTTTAATGGCAGTATTTAAAGGACTTGTCAATGGTAGGCTTAAAACAAATTCTCACTGGTAGCGTCTAATTTGCCAATGGTAGTTTCGGATTCATAAATGAGAACTGAAGTTGAATATGATTCTCATCATGGCCCTTGTTCTTCAAGTAAAAACAAATGTCTGAATATTCTAGGTTCTACTTGACTTTAGCCAGATGTCAGTAACAACAAACTATGTTCATCTTTCCCGGCAATCAATTGTTTTTTAATGGTTCTGCAAACAGGCTTTTAGGATTGTATGCTGAAATTCCCAAATAAAAGCCTAGGAAAGCAATTTTTCTCTTAAAGCTTTATCATAAACTATTTTTTCTCTTAATGTTGTCTAGCAGACAATTTTGTTTTGAATCTTTCTTGCGCACATAATTTTTTAACGATTGTTGATACCCTCTCCCGTAATTTGTTCATGAATTGCCCCTTCTGTTAGGTTTGTAGCCTCTTTCTTGTTCATATATATTCCACAGATTGTTTAGTATGACTGTGTTCCTTCTGGGTGTAATTTAGCTCAAGTGCCCTTAGATATATTTTTTTCAAACTACATTGCATTCAACATTACATACTACAATTTTAATTCCTTCTTTACAAAGGTAGTCTACAAATAACGAGCTTGGTGCATCGTATTAATTAAGAATATTTGTCTTTAAACGTCATACTCATAGCGGGCAGAGGAGTCACATGAGGTGTTAGAAGAGGAGTAGGTCAAGTGTGGTCCATAGCTAATTTCGGCAGCAGATACAGTACGTTGTGCGGATGGTGATGTTTGTGATTTTAGGAACAATATGTTTCTGATGGGGGATGTCAAGTTTCAAGACATTGCAAACGTCTGTGAATTTTGTACAAGATTAATTATATATGCCTAGGCAGCTTAAAGATCAGTTGATAAATACGACGTTCTGGAAACGTTTTATGTACTTTTTCAAAAGAGTGGAGTATATAGCCTCTTTGCGCTGAGCTTTGCACTTTACAGTGGTTTCAAACCAATAGTTCGTTCTAGATCGTATAAGATATTAGGGAGGTGTAGATCCAGTACGAGTACGAGTGGCCCCACGAAGCTCATATCTCGTACTCGTACTGTTGTTAATGAAGCATTTAAATGTCTTTCTCTTACTGCGCCTTCAACATCAACATAGTCAAAATGGCGAACGCTCTAGCGACAGCTGCGTATCTTTATTCTGAGGATGTACTGGTTGAAGAGGAAGTTAGAGGGTCTGCACCTATTTTTCCTTACTGGAGGTATTCAGGAATAAATTTGGAAAGTATGACCGAAGACGAGTCACTAACAGAATTTCGTTTCAGCAAGAACGACATCACATATCTAGTGAACGCTTTTGGGTTGCCTTCAAAATTTAATTGCTCAAACAGGACCACAGCTTCAGCTATCGAAGGGCTATGCATGCTTTTAAAGGGACTTCCATACCCCAGTCGTTATAGTGACATTATGTCAAGATTTGGGAGGAGCCAAACTGAAATATGCCTGATCATGAATAAGGGTTTGAGATTTTTCTCTGAAAAATTCGGACACCTATTGTCAAGCTTCAATCAACGCTGGCTGCATCCAGACAAATCGATGAAGTATTCTGAAGCAGTCCATGCCAAATACAATGCGCTAGATAACTGTTGAGGATTTATAGATGGCACAGTTACGCCAATATATACAGGCCAGAAGAAAATCAAAAAGTGGTCTACAATGGTCATAAACGTGTTCATGCACTTAAGTACCAATTGGTAGTTGCTGCCAATGGTTTGATTGCAAACTTTTATGGCCCTATTGGTGAGTTTTTAAGAGGTTTTTATGGTGAGCATTAAAGATATTGTATTTGTTGCCATGTGTATATTAGTTCATTTTCCAGGCATTGATCTGAGAAAGTTTATTTGACTGACCATGTACAGGGTGTGGAGACTATGTGAGTTTGTGTATGGGTTAAAGGGTCACTATTTCTTTTCTACAGAAGGAAGAAGGCATGATGCTGGGATTTTGCGTAAATCAGGTCTACTCTAAGAATTAGAGCAGCATTGCAATACACCAGATGGAGAACCCTTATGCATCTATGGAGACCCTGCCTATCCAATAAGACCACATTTACAGAGACCTTATAAGAATAATGGCTTGTCAAATGCAGAGAAGGAATTTAACAAAGCCATGAGTAGTGTGAGGGCTTCTGTTGAATGGATATTTGGTGAGATTGCTGGCTTTTTTGCTCATGTGAATTTTAAAAAGAACCAAAAGATTGGGCTGTCAGAGGTTGGAACCATGTACAAACCATGTGCACTGCTTCGAAATGCTACGACATGTTTATATGGCTCCTCCACAAGTACATTTATGGAAATTAGTCCTCCTAGATTGGAAGAGTATTTCACAACTTAGGGAGTGGTCAGACTGATACCCATAAAGTTACCCTAAAGTAATGGCATGTCCCCATGCCTCAAGCCTACTAAATCCCCCCCTTAGGCATTGATTTACAATTATAATGTGTTTATTTCTTTTAACAATGATGTTGTAATGTTGGCCCTTTGATCTGACTTTAACATTAAAAACTTGATATCCATACTTTATACATAACATATTGTTTACCCCACCCTTGTGCTCAAAATGTTTTTTGCTATCTCACTAAACACTACTCATTAATGACCACTCCCTTAGCAATTTGCTACATGTAGTCATTATTAAGAATAATGCTTTCTTGAATGTGCATAGCATAATAGATCCTATATTTCCATTAACTTATTTCATAGCCTTATAACTAACACCATTCACTATAACAGCATAACAAGAACAAGGGAAAGGGAGTAATTTCTAGCTTGAAACTTATTTATTTTTAATTGAATGCTCTCACATTCTTTCTCACTATGTAATGCATGCAATATTAATGTGTTTGTTGTGTCAACCAAAGCCTATAGTAGGTTAGGATTTGATTTACTTGTTGCAATTGTATATCAGCAATGTGGATCTGCAATTGGGGACAGTTTGGAATTTTCATTAAAATTTAAATATGTCATATTGTTTGTAAAAGCTAACTATGCACAACATGATTAGCATGGAACAGTGATCAGGTACTCAAATGAATTTCCAGCTAAACACCTAGAATAAACATGGAATTTCATGCTATCATAACTTGCACCAATCAATCTCCAAAAAGCCATAATATTGGCAATAAAATGAACAAATGATTTACAGCACCAAAATGCTATGTATTATAACAACAACCAGGGACTATGCTTTATAACTGGGGAGGGTTTTAGCCAAAAAACAGAAGGTAGCTATACATACAAAAGTAATGTTCTATAGTACTAGAAAGTTAGGATACCATTCTTTCATTTTTCAAAGTATAGAGCTTGCTAGTTTTTTGTGTTTTCCATTAACTCTGTTATTTGCCTTAGTAGCTGCATATTTTGTTGCTGCATCTGAAGCATAAATTTCTGTTGCTGCTCCTGTAGTGTTTTAATAAATTCTAGTTGCTGTCCCATGAGCAATGCGTTACTTTGTCTACTCAACTGCCTCTCTTGTAGCTCTTCCTGTCTTAGGGTTATTTCCTTTTCTGCCTGCTCCTTTTTGAATTTAACACTATCTTCCAACAGTGTTATGACCTCAGCAGATCTTCTCTTTCTTCTGGGAGTAACTTCATTTTCTTCCATTTCTTATCGCTTTCTGGTTTCACTTAGACTCTCAGTTGCTTTTTTCCTCATATCTATAGCTCTCTCCTTGTTGTGATTTTCTTTTTCTTTCTCTTTGGCAATGCCATCTTTCCATGCACTAGCTGCCTCCTCCATCCTTTCTTTCATATCTGCTAGTCCTTGGCAAATTTCGTCAACTTCGGTGCTTTCGATGCCTGAAGCCCTTGCTTCTTCTCGCTCAGTTTTCTTAACATTTCCCAGTAGCCTGGAAAAACTGTCCCAAACAGCACTTTTTGTTACTTTAGATATTGGGTTCTGAATTTTGTTCAAATTCTTCCCTATTAGAGTCCATGCGTTTCCTCTTTCTTTCGACAAGGGTTTGTGGATGTATGGCTCTATGACAAGAACTTCTCGAACCAAGCATATACCATGTTCTCTTTTCCATAGAAAGAGCTCTCGTTGCGTACTACCTTTTTCTCCAGAGATTTTTTGGCCAACAATCAATTAATTTCGATAGAAAGCAATAAATTAGAACTCGTTCAGTCCGGGACGAGATTTGCTGAAAATAGAGAGTTTCCGATACACTACGCGAGATACTACGGCTACGTTTGGAGGCCTAAGCACTAGCGCGGTAATCAAAGTCTAAATGTAAACAGTATGGCGGATCAATTTCGAAGGTTTTGCAACACAGTTTTTTCTGATGAAGAAGAGCTTGAGTAGAATTATGGTGAAGCTACTAAGATCTTCCTAGAGATGTTTAGAGGTCTACTAACGGTGCATTTTTCATTTCATGTCCATCTAATAGGATTTTATCGTTTCTTCCGCTATGCGAATACTGTACTACGATTTGATATACGAGTTTCACAGCAGTGATGACAACTATGAGAATTTTACAGCAAACATACGAATGAATGATACAAGGAACAAGGCTAAACATTTCAGTCTTTTGATACGAACATTGGATTTGGAGTGCTAAGAGTTTTGATTACATGGTGTGTTTCTCTGCTTGGCCTCCATCCTAGGCGCTTGTTCAGTAAATCTAAAACTAAACCAATTCGAGAGCAAATAGAACAAAAAAACCAGAGAGCAGCAACTAAAATAACATTTAATAAAATCGATGTCAGATCAACGTAGAACTTATTAAAGAAATTGATCCTTACCTTTCTATTCCCAACGTAGTCAACAGTACGTCGATCATTGCCTCTCGGCGTAGTGAAATGGCGTAGTACGGTGGGAGGATTCCCAGGCATGGACAAGCCGCGCTGGAGTCCAGGCCTCCAAACGTAGCCGTACCGAGCTACGTAGTGAATCGGAACTCACTAATGTCGTACTGAATGCGTAGTGCTTGAACGAGTTTCAGTGGTGATTCCCGCCACATGTGCGCAGATGGGTTGCGCAGTTGTAGACTCGTACTCGTACTCATACTGGATCTAAACCTCCCTATTTATTTGTCTAGGGCCCTTTTATAGGAATAAGATTAGCTGTAAATTTATCTGCAGGATATTTATTATTTATAACATTAGCTAGTTTTAGTCACAAAATGCTAGAATCTAATTTAATTATATTAATAAAATATTTACATTAGGAACCTGAATATTTTAAATTATTGTTGATTTTAATTCATAAATTTATTACAGTGACAGGGATATATTTAAATATTATGGCTGTTTTTTGGAGTATGAATAATAAATTTGGAGAATTCCTATTCGCTATCATCTACTCGTGTTTTAATTTTTTGTTATAATAGTTTCTTCAATTATGGTTTCTACCAATAATACATTAGCTTTGTATTTGTGTCTATAATTACAAAGTTTATCTATATCAGGATTGGCATGGCTGTTTTAAAACAAAATTCCATTATGTTTTTAGTGGAATGATACTCATTTCCCCTGATATTCTTAACAGCTCTTTCCATACGTGTGGCATTCGGGAGAGCCTTGACCACATTTTTAACAGTTCAAAGTATTGTTCCATAAAAAAGAGGAACTGCACTTCAAAATGATTGCACAGAATAAAATGCTGTATAAAAGGGGAAAACTTGGCAAATTTCATACTTAACTGGATGTGTGACTGAGTATAGAGAAAGCCACCTCTCTAAAATGAAACAACAGTAACTCTATAACTCCCCTGATTTTCCAAACTATTTCTTTTCCCCTGAATTCCCTGATCTGGTGGCAACCCTGTATATTTACTGAGTATAGAGAAAGCCACCTCTCTAAAATGAAACAACAGTAACTCTATAACTCCCCTGATTTTCCAAACTATTTCTTTTCCCCTGAATTCCCTGATCTGGTGGCAACCCTGTATATTTATATTAAAAGCATGGAAAAGAAATGACTTAAATAAAATAAAGCATAGCTTAAATATTCTATTTTGGGTTCTAAATCTACTGGGTTAAAGCACTGCAGCCTTAAAGCATGAACAGAAAAAACCTTGACACGATGCTGAATGCTATACATAGGAATGCAATCAAAAGTGAAATTACAAAGATGTTCTACATGAGAGCTGTTCTTGAGTTTTCGTAAGGCAGGGGTCGTACAAACTCCTTCCAAAAAATTTTCAAAAATGTTTCCACAAACTGTTCCAAAGCCAAAAAATCAAATTTCCAAAACCATGAAACTCATTTTCATTTTGAAACCCAATAAACATAGAGAAAAAGCTATTTTCGATGATAGATGTTTTAAATTTTTGGTGGATTACGTTTTGTTTTACAAATAGCAATGAACAAACATTCCATATACGGTGTTTAATACGATACTTAGCTACATTCATTTTAGGATAATTTTGGAATTCTTCCAAACAAAAATCCAAAACTTTTCCATAGCCTTTTTGAAAATCCACTCTTTTCCAAAACTTTCCAGGTCCTGGAAAATGGCATTTCCAACTGCCATAACTTTAAAAAACCCGTATGGACTGTGGTAAGGGTTAAACTGGTTGTCCCATTCCTTGGTGACACAAACTATATCCATGCATTACAATGTCCACATTCTTCAGTAAGCCCCCCCCTCCCCCCAGCATCGTAATTTCATGAGAACTTAGCCAATGATACGCAGTGCCAATTCTGTGATGTGTGGTGTGCGGAATATAAAGGAGAAAATGAGCAAACGTACGAGTTCTTAGCGAACAACCTTCGTTCCTTGCATTGACGCAGGAGTGATAATAGTCTTCATTTCGGTTTACATTGCTGTTGTAGAATTTTCACCCAGGTCTCTTCTCTCTACAACATTGTTTAGCTCCTAACATTTGACAAGACATCGAGAGAATATTTCAATAATTTCCGAAAATACGAAAAATAGGCCGAAATTTTGCCCGAAATAAGTGTAAATTTTGTCTAAAAATTCTTTTGCAGAAACTGTTTGTCCAAAACTTCAAAAATGCCTAAGTTTTTAAATGTTAATTTAACACAATTGGGTTTAACTCATTGAACACAATGTTAGCTTAACACAATTGTGCTATGCAACGGTGGAAGGATGTAAGTTGTCCTAGGTTGCAGTACTAGAGAGGTGGTAAGTCTCAGTTACTGAAAAATTGGTGAATGACTCCCAATAACTCTCAAAGGGAATAAGCGAATCACAGGTTTCCTTCAATCCAGTACGTTAAAACGTGTCTGACACGAGGATAGATCAATAAATTTTACTACCTCATTGGTACATTCATATCTATATATATTTATACTTTCATTTAATTTGCAATATTCATCAAAATAGTTACTGTGTCTCGAATTTTTACTAACATTAACAAATGCTAGAAACGCTGATATCTACCTCACAACATTGAATACTTTATTGCTAGTAAACCATTTAGTAGCCACACCTTGGCTAAACTATTGGACCATAAATATGGACTTTTGCTTTAATCAATGTGAGAGCATAAACGTTAAAAACACTTCCTCCTTGAAATCTTTACATTTCAATACATGCAATAAAAATGAGTTTTTGGTTGACTTGGAGTGAACAACTCTTTCAGAAAATGTCATGAAATACTTATCCCAAACTTTCATGCAAATACTCAACTCTGATATATGGCTAATACGAGATCCCTTTCAAAATTCAGTTTCGGTTAGCTGCCACTTGGGTGTCACTCAAACGTTACGTAACGCCCCTAGGGGGTACCTCATTTTATTATGCTATTGGGCCAGCCATTCTCACGAATTGTCAACCTGGAGTGTAAAAACAACTTTCTAGCAACGGACAACAATTGGATGAAATCAGCAGATTAATAATAATAGAATGTTATGGCAGCGAACACCACAATCGGCAAATGGATTTTGAAATTTACAAATTTCTATTCCATCGAGACTGTTCACAAAATTACATCCGCCATGCATTTTGTTACGTACGTCACGAGGCATTTCGCTATAATTTTCCAAAAAATGAAGAAATTGGCTAAATTATTCAAGTTGCTTAGAAACTTCGTCTATTAGCATAGCCAAATCCTAGACCATTAGTGATTGACTCTTAGCAATTCAAAGATATCTTGAAAAACAAAAATATAGCTTGGACGATGCAATTTCTAAGATGTCTCATACGGTACACAACTTCAAAACCTTCTCTTAAAAATAGATATTGCTGGACGCAAACTTGCTGCGTAAATTTTTAAGCTCTGTGCATTCAGTTTCCTGATAAAGATATTTTAGAATTCGTTTTCAAGTGCTTTCATTAGCATTTTAGCCTCCTAATCTAAAAATTTCCACTTTTGACGTCACGTACGCCACGTCAGAAATTCAAATATAGGGCTATGTCACGGAGCGCTATCAGAGGGGGTGGGGAGTCTCAATAGCGGTGACCTTGGTACTATTTAATGGGAGAATGACCCCTTAAGGGAACAGTAAAGCAATGATTATACAACAGAGAAAAGACTCAAACATTCAAGTAATTATCTAGGTGGCAAGCTAAATTATCGTCAGTAAAATAAAGCTAGTGCGTACACATTGAATACGATACACGCCGGTATTTCACTATGAAAGACAGATAATCTGTGATGAGAGTGGCTTTTCACTGCTAAAGAGAAAACATATTATCTTCAAATAAGACTTCGTGATTCTGCTAGTATCGAAATAAATGTAAATGGTAATGTTAAGATAAAAAGAAAGTCATGGAATCGAGAATACCAACAGGAGGACTTGAGAAAAAGTAAAGGAGGTAAAAGCAAATGCCTTTTAGAAAGATAAAAACGTGACTTCGAATAGTAAGACGGGAGTATAACATCTTTATCTCAATGGAGAAAAGAGATGTAGTTCGTTATATTCACGCTGTACCTTCCCATGAGATCTAGATCTTCATATCATTTGGAGGTTTTATACAACAATCTTCTCGTCTAGTTGAAAAATCTAAGAAACATATCAAGGATTGCTAGTGTAGAAAACAAAATAAAGAAAAGCGCCTAATGCTAATATCTCAAACTTAACTGCTGATGCAACTGAATGCAATGATATATTTTATTATCATAGGAAACATGTAATTAAGCATTAGTGGGCATTTTCAATGCATAACCTTAGCATTTTAAACGGCTCTATTAACAAAACACCTAAACTTACAAAAATGACATTTAAGGAATAACTCCTTTGCTCATTTGGGGCTCTTTTAACATAAGCAATGCTTTAAAAATCAAGAGCCATACATCACACTAGTGAATGCAAAACTGTGGAGGGTCGACGCAAGGCGTGAATGATGAAAGGCTTGGAGATGATTGTTGAGCAGGTCATTGAATCACCGTGCTAGAACTTTGCTTCATCGCCTGAAAGAAAATAAATTTAATATAATCAGAGAAATGTGGCCATTTATAATAATTATAGGAAATAGATAATGTACCTAATACTGCATACAGACCTTATTTGATGTAGGGAAATTAACGACGATTTTAATGAAGAGCTAATTACAATTTCACCTCGCCTCCCCAACCTCAATGGCACTGTGGAAGAAGTTCCATTCACTATCAAAGGGAAATAAAAAGGCCATGGACAGCCACTTCAATGTCAAAAACCACTCAGGCACCGCTGATCAGTACAGTGTTGATAGTAAAGCTTTGCCTCACTTCTGGCACTGCTCATCATTACAGTGTTGATAGTAAAGCTTTGCCTCACTTCTGGCACTGCTCATCATTACAGTGTTGATAGTAAAGCTTTGCCTCACTTCTGGCACTGCTCATCAGTAGAGTGCTGATAGTAAAGCTTTGCCTCACTTCTGGCACTGCTCATCAGTACTGTGTTGATAGTAAAGCTATGCATCACTTAAGCAAACCACTAATTAATAGCATTTTTCGTTGCATAAGTTATTTTCGTAAGCAACTAAAGCTTCACACAATCCTCATTCGGTTAGCTCACCCTGTCCTGGGATATTAAACAGCACAATAATGAAATCCAGAAAGCATTTCAGCGAAAACTTATTCGCCTAAAGTCTAGAGCAAGGCCAAACCTTCCCCCGGCTGCAGGTTCACTGAGCTAAGCCTCTGTCCTTTTCTAGAAGCAAAATAATACTCTATATTTCAGAAAACCACATATCTGTATAAGTAGATGGTATAATCACACATCTAACCAAACATTTGCTGAGCCAAGCTACAAAGATAACAAAGCCTGCTTCAATCGAATGTCATATGTTCTCCTCATATTACTTGGCAATTTTTATCAAACTGGCTTTTTTCCGAAAATGCTGAAGCTCACCCCATAAATGACGTAAGTGAGCAAAACGTTCTCTGGCTCTTAACAGTGGAGCAGTGATTCCTTTTGGACTCTATTTGTTTCAAATAATCTCGCCTCATTTTAGACCCTGATTATATTGCACCAGTGCAACTTCTGTAACGGAACAGAAGGTGCTACGGTCCAGCCGTATACAGTTCCAAGCTATCCCTGACACTTCTTGCTCCTCCGAAGGAAAACTCTCTATACCTGCTAAAAAAAACGTAACAACTATTGTACAGCATCGGTTCACTTCTTATACTGGGGCAGTGTAAACACCTAACAGTAACACTTCTTGCTACGGATCTATAGCGAGGTAAACATTAGGCTTTGTTTGGCCCTTGTGTGAGATGGAGGTTACTTATTATTGCCCATAATTTGTCACACAGTTTGGAGTTTACCTCTACCGTATGGATTTTACATAGAATGCTACTCAAAACGAACGAATTGAAGTTCAATTTCTTCAGAAGTATGTATAATGCTTTCCTAATCATAGCTTGATATTTTCGATCACGCAGTTGATTTACTTTTAAATCTTTGAATACTAAACACAACCCCCGCCCCCTCCCCAATTCCCTGGTGCTTCCTCCACTTATGGATCTGCGAAAACAGTATTCGAAGGCCGTATCTACTTCAAAAAGTTTTACCGCTCCCTTCTTCGTGGATTGGACTTGTGCCCCCGAAAATTCCACGTCGCACGCCTGTTCTGATATGCATTTTTAGTCTATAACAATACATAATGACAATGATCCGACGTGACTGACAAAGGTAATCTGGTATAGGGTAAATGGTTATGCTATCTGGTACAACTTCTGGACCGTGGCAGTGTAAACGCAGTTGATCTGTAGCACCTTCTATTCCGGTGCAGAGTAAACGGAATCTTATTGTTCACAATCTTATGTTCTGAAAAATATTATACTCATAGTGATTCTTTCTCCTCGACGTTTGGAATGATATCATACATCCCACAAAACTCTTGTGCAGAAAAGGAGGTGCTTAGGAACAGTTTCTGCGTTGATCGTATGATGGACCAATAAGGCGAGGTTGGGCATTTTTTCACGGTACACTTAATAAGCTCTTAGGGCACATTGGTATGCGAGGAATTAGTGGCTGGGAAGCACTGGCATAGTGGATCTGGCAGCCTAGGCACTACCTAATAAACGGGAGGGAACGCATATGAACTCTCCGATAATTTCTCCTCCCCTGAGCTAATCAGAACCTACCATGTACTAATATTTGCAATTCATAGTTTGTGCAAGCTGCTTCTTACTGAAAAGATCCTGTTCACAGCCTTGATATTCGTTGCTAGAAGATAACATTACTTCTCAATAGCCAAACGCTATATTGCACCTGGTGATATTCGGAGAGTATGGGCCACCTATGTTCTTAATCTACTCAATGCAAGGTACCCGCTACTTTTTCAGGAACACACTCCCTGATATTTTCAGCGAAATGTAATTTATTCCTCTAAATGTTCCCTGATACTTCCATAACCCTCAATTACTATTTTATCATTTCTTTGAACTGATGTGGGTTTATGGAGAGCCTTGATCCCATTTTTGGGTCTTCAAATTGTTAGTTTCAGAATAAAACGGAACTACACTTCATTATGAATGCATACAACAGAATGATATACAAAATAATAAAATTTGACAACTATCACACTCACCTGAATGTGCTATTGAGTATGGAGAAGTCATCGTTTCGGAAGGGAACAAGAAACTCAAAAATTTATTGATAGAGCATAAAATTCCCTGATTTTCTTAGAATTCCCTGATTTTCTTAGAATTCCCTGATTTCCCTGGTTTTGTAGCAAGCAGTCCAGTCAACGGAGTAAAATTTCTCATTTCACAGTGCTTATTAAGAGCTCCCCATTCATCATACCTCTAGGTCAAGGCTAACTTCACTCGTATATCAAAGTACCCGTTTACCTGTATGTGATAGCATTTTTACTAACACATTCTCGACAGTTGGCATCTCATACATACAACTACAACCAAAATACCTATACGATAAAAAGAAGGATAAAAACAACACCTTATCTACATGATTTAACATCTACATAGCAACACCTAATCTACACCTACACATAACCCTAACCCTAACCCCAACATCCAAAAGAACGGACAATAGTTGAATTTGCCAACACTTGCTTTTGCATACTATATCTGCCTGGTTATAATGGAGATATTTCCTAATTCTAGAGTATGCACTCACTTTTATGTTAACCTTACTGCAAAGATGGAGGATGTATTTATTAAAGTTCACTTTGGAATTTGTTGTTACTCCTAACAGATTGACTTGCCAACGCTGATTGATATCTGATCATCAAATTATAAGCACAGTTTCTAGTCACTGCTTGTCCCTACAATGTCTGCCAAAAGTCTTTGGAACACCCAGACAGTGTTCGGAATTATCCACCCCTGTCCCATTTTTGCTGCAGCAAAGACAATTGTGAGCCGACTTCCCCCTTCATACAATGTTGAATCGATAGCCAAAGCCCTTAGCTATTTGGAAAGACACCATTTCTCCCTCCAGTGCTATTCCTATCACCTTCAAACAACATTGTTGTACAGGGGAGAGGATTTTGTAGTTCGTCTAAAGCATAAATCTCAGTAAGTGTTCCAAGGCTTTTGGCAGACATTGTAGGAATATAAGCTGAAACTTTTCAGGATTTGCTACCATCCAATTTTTGGGGAAAACATTTCAGGGTTGTAGATAGGTCATCATACCACTTAATAACTACTTCTTCCAGGTCATCACCTCTTTAAAATATGCACACTTCTGATTTTAAGTCAGTTAGGAACAGATAAATGCTGAAAATACCAAACAACATTCATCCAAGAATCCATCCCTGAGGAACTCCTATCATAATATTACGATGGGACCTGTAGGAACAGCCAAATCTAACCCTTTGAACATGGTAGGTCAGGTAAGTTTACATAATTTTGAAGCAGTCACTGTACTCAATAAATTGTGTACAATACAATTATTTGCCATAAAAAGAACTAATATTACTGCCGCAACAATACCCAAGGCATCAAGTCATTTGCAGCAACATTCGATCACTCTGAGTAGTGCATCTGGCATACAATGACCTTTTCAAAAAGCAATTTAGAGATTTGAATACTTGTTGACAAGAAAGTGATTTATTGGTGAGCCTATCAGTACTTCCAACACTTTCTATATTGTTTGGCAGCATATTTTTTGTCTACCATTGACTTCTCAGTTTTCATTCCTTTTTCTTTCAAGATGGAGAAACATCAGCAACTTTATGCTAGGTAGAAGAGCAGCAGTTATTTATTGCTGCACTGACACAGTCTGTTAAATTTGGGATCACAATGTTTTTGCTATCTTTTTATACTTTTTATGGGTATGTTTACAATAGTATACTTTTTTGGATCAAGTGTGTCCAGTTTGTCTTCACACTCCAGGGGTGGACACAAGACAATCTTAACTTTTCTTCTTCTCCTATTGAGGTTTTGATAGCTTTGATGTCTGGGTGATTCTTGTACTTTTCTATTGCATTGGCTTTCATTTTCAGTTTAGAGCACAGCATTATTTCCTTGCACAGTAAAGAGAATAGTACTTGCTACTATTGGTACCAAAGAGTACCTGCTACTACTGTAATAACTGTCAAAGTAAAAAACAAGATTCACACAGCAAGCAAATTCAATGTTAATGGTGACTTTGATACATCTGAGAAACAGAAAATTGCAGGGAAAACAATTACCAAAAATAAATTGAACTTACCGATGCCTCTGGTCTTGCCCAAACATTAATGTAACCATCAAATGTCGCTGTTACTAAACAATCCTCTCTAAAAATCAATGCACATAATCTGTCTTGCGATATCTTCTTTGAAACTAATGGTTCTATGACAGGGACTTCATCAAATCTGGGGCATACCGATGTACCAAGTATGAGGTCATCTTCATTGGGAAATGGAATAAAACTAGATACAGAATTGTGTTGTTTCAATGAGATAGAATTTGATGTATGTTTTTTTAAAGATGTTTTATGATGTTCAGTGTGAGACGTTTTTAATGAAAATTTTGATTCCACATGGTTTGATGAAATTTCAGAAGGCTGTTGTGGCTCATTTTGCTGCACTGAAGCAGTATTTTTAGCATAGGCCCAATGTGATGGGTGAATTTGATTGAGAGTACTAGTTCGCATACTCCGAGTCCGTATTCGCTGTGGTCGTAAAACATCATCCGCTAAGTCCCATAATAGAAGATGAGTGTCATCTCCAACTGAACCAAATCTATAAGACACTGATTTCTTAGGGTCGTCAATAGAATGATCTCGAACTGTTCCAGTCCTTCTTCTCACCCCACCTCTTGCAATATCTTCCTCATCACTGTCATCAACCCTAACACCACTGGAAACTGTTGTGTATGGGTCAAAGGTAACGAAGTTGACCCATGACCGGTGACCCTCACCTCTAGCAATCACGCGTTGCTCTTGAAATGACCAGACAGTTACATGATCATCCTCTCCACCTGTGACAATGTATTTGCCATCAGGACTCCAAGCTGCTGAAAGTAATCCTCCAAAGTAACTCCTCATTATGCCAACTAACTCCTGTTTCTCGTAGTCAAAAACTCTCAAGTACCCATCTTCACTAACAATAGCAATATGTTTACAATCTGGGGAGAATGTCAAATCATTGATTGAGCCTTTTCCAACCGTCCATCTATAGACAGGGTTGTATGGCACCTTGCTCTTACAGCACTCAATTGAGAAATCTTTGCCGCGCTTTACAAAAGTGTACATAGGTTCAGAAGAGCATGTTGGGTAATCTTTGTTATATACATAAATGTTTCCTGTGCTGTGTGCTGCTAAAAAAGATGAGTCTGTGCCAGGAACCCATTTAATGCATGTAACAATGCCTCTTTCTATGGCTCTCTGTTAAAGGAAAAAGAATATAGCAATGGGCTTAGATAGCATAGTAACTCATGAAGTATGTCAACATACTCAATTTTGGATCCTTAGTAAGCAAGTCAACTTACTAAATTTGGGTTGACAAGCAGCTTGGAATTTTCCCAAAGTACAGCATACTCCAGGAAAGGAGCTTGCAACCCTACCTCATATCCAGATGGCTTAGGGTAAGTGTCCTCTCTAACAGGAACATCCCTACATACAAAAGTATATGAGACCACCTTTTACAGAATACTCTGGATAATCCAGATTCTCAAATAATCCACATTTTGTCCATACTCTTGAAATACTATGTAGCAAACTCTGCTGCTTACTCTTGATTTTCTGTGAGGTGACTCCATTTTATCAGGCTTTTACATCAAATATTGACTTCTAAAGTGCTTGAAATTGCCAAAATATCACATCAATATCACAAAAGCCCCCTTCTGGAAGGAAATAAAACATAACACACAATATCTAGTGGTTTTTTCCATAAATATTTCACAAACTGGCAGTTGTCTTGTGGGATACATTTGTTGAAGGGCTTCACAAAATTTATTCTTCCCTTGTTTCAGGTAGATTTACAATAATCAAAAAAACTATTAAGAAAATATTACTGGAATTCATAGGTTATGTCTCAGTACAATTAGTTTCACACTTTAAAGATAATATTTCAACCAATACTTCATCTTATGCTTGAATAATTAACCTTCTGGTTTATCTGGATTTCTGCTTAATCCAAGATTCTTTCCTTACACCAAATTGATCTGGAATATCTGGAGAATACCATAATTTGGGGATACTTGGACCAGCCAGGCATCCTGGGCCAGTAAGGAAGTATAAAAAGATTAATGTATATTACAGTGTTGGTAATAGTGAAAACCATAGAGTATTGCATGTTTGGTTAATGGTTCCAAAATCAAATAAAGAAGTTTTGAAAACAGATGATAGATCTGCCTGCTGCTGTGGAGGCCTAACTTGTCAGCACCAATATCAGTCCAAATTTACATTTTCAAAATGGGTACCTTGTGGGATGCCATATTTTCACCAGATGAATAATTTTCATGGAATGTGGATGAGAATTACATGAACTTATACAACATCAAACCAAAACTGAAAAAATTGATGTTGGCTTCCATAAACCTAGTGCTTATCTCCATCAGTGCCATTTGTGTAGAAAATGGGGTAACATGGACCACCTCATGCTAAGGGATATAATGGAAATGATCAGTCACAAAACCCTGAATGTCACTTATTTCATATTTTGATACATATGAAAGGTGATTTCCACTTCAGGAAAAGGTTGAAAGCCTTTTCCTGAAGTGGAAGCATATGGGAATATTCCAGCCCATGATTCCAGTGGTTCAAGGAATCCTTGTTCACACAGTTGCACAAGAGAACTAAAAATTATTGCCAATTGTAGCATTTGTATAACTTGTGTTCACTGTCTTGATTCTTCTTTTTTTCTGTTCTTCAACAGTTGGAAGTGGTACAAGGTACCACAGTATGTGGTAACTTCAGAACCTGAGAGGTTTGAGTTGCTGCTCCAAGTTGCCCCAAGCAGTGGTTACTTGGACCAGCAAGGCTTTTTTTTATAATACAGGAAATATGGTGCACCTTCAGTTTCCAGATCCATTTGGTAATAAAGAACAGAGTCTCTCCCATTTTTCCATGAACCAATAGCAAATGAAAAGTAATAGGGGAAAATTTTATAAGCAAGCAAAGCTGAAAAGTGGTCAAAGCAACCCTAAATTATGGCATTGTAGTACTAATGCCACTTAGAACAGCCATTCCATGGAAATGGCACATTAAGATGGAAAAAATTTATTGTAACTTCAAAGCAAAAAGTTGATTTCTAGGTGATGGAATAGCTAGTTTATAGTAACACATGATTTTCCTTCCATAAGAATACTATAAATGGACACTATGATGGCTTTTCCTGGTTCTACTATTTGCAAAGTTCATTGAAAACATTTGTTTCTTTTTACAAAACTAGCTGTCAAGAGTTACTTCAATGAGATTTTTTACTTAACTATATATGTTTTGATTCCAGTTACATGGGGAATGCTACTGCAGTTAAAAAAAATTTTGGCAATGCATAAATCTGTGACATTATACTGAAAAAATCCTCTTTGAAGTGTCATATGAGTTACATTTTTTATACAAAATAACTCTCCTTTGTTATCCTTTAGTTCTTTTCCAATCATTTCTACCAATACATAATATTCATGTGGATTGTTAGACTGGCCTAAAATATGAAGGTTGATCAGCTCAGTAACTTTGGCAAAAAATCACATCTAACTTGTGTCACGTGAGTCATAATAGCTTAGTCACATGGAAAAATGGAATTCCAATGTCAGATTTAGAATGACAAAATGAAAACAAAAAACTTCTTGGCTTTGATAACTGATGCTGAAAGAAGTTGTATAAAAATATTGTCTGTCATACAAACATTCTTGTAAAATTCACTTCCATGTTGGTTGCCATGGAAACTTAGACAAAACCAAGCTGGCATGCAAAGTATCTTTGATAGAGCTTTGTCTTTGAAAGGTTCACTTGGTGATGTTGGATGTTGAAATGGCTCCAGTGAACAAAGAAGGAAAAAGGAGAATGAGTGCCACAGAAAGACAGTAAAGTAGAGATGCTGCATGAGGAGAATAGATGTGAAGAATACAAGGTAAGAAATTTTGCCCTTAGCAGAACTTGTAAAGCTAAATGCTTGCAAAAGCTTAAAAGAGGTGATACTCCTAATCTTATTTCACCATCAAGATATTCAAAAGTATCACTGACAGAGCAAGACCTGGTAAAAATAGACAAAGCTTTGATAGCTTCTGAGAGACTTGAAAAATAGCTTTTTACTGACTTGATGACAACCATAACTGTGTCATCTAATATTGTTGTTTAGTTTTCTGTTGATTTTGCAGATCTAGAATTTCATATATACTGAGCTAGCTTCAAGAAATTCTCGGTGGTCATGCGAGTCAATTCTTTTCTGGTCATGCAAGTCACACTGCATTTTTCAATTTGCTTCAAAATACAAGCCACATGAAACAAAATCTGTAGCAAATTCTGCAGCTCAGCTATCAGTGAACAATTTTCAAAAAGTTTGTTCAAAAAGATTAAGTAATTCATCAGATAAATTAAGATTAGCACCTTCAGATGTAGATCTTGTAAAGGTGAGAATCACTTGAGTCACTTTAGGTAATCATGAAAATTTGCATATAACATGTGAATTTTTAAGCCAGCTAGTGCAAATACATAAAATGGTTCATAAAAATATGAATACTGCACCAGAGAGCATAAAATACTATTTAGATGCTGGATGAAAACTAAATGTATGTGACCTTGTCATGCAAGTCACTATGGAATGGCTGAGCAATAGATCCAACAATTGATGAATATAACATAATAATAAAATTTATCCAGATACATCTTATCAATTAATGAATATCAGATTTATAGCAATGCTTCAAGAGGGGGGCAAGACAGCAGCCAGCTCCATTGTCTAGTTCTAAGGGAGCAAAATGTGCCCCCACTCAAGGCAAACAACAAAAGTTGCTAATTCATTTACTTTCATATGCAAGCAAATCACCTTCTAGTACTATGCTTCAAAGTGCCTTTCAAAAGACATTTGTCTCTCCGCACCCTACAAAGTTGTTGCCATGGCTGAAAATATACCATGAAAATATGCATAGCTTTTTCATGGCCACACCCATGACCACACACCTAGGTATTTTTCAGTGTAGCATAGCTTGCCGAAAGAGCACTTCATGTCAAACTATCAAGAAATCCAAACTTTCAGGTCCAGGACAGTTTGAGAACCCTAAATCTCTAGCCATCCAAAAATGTGACGAAGGACCATAATTTCACTGCTGTGATGTGAAATTGAGAAGCTGGCTCCAATTATGAACTTCATCCTAAAAGATAAGTGTGGACCCAATAGCCCTAAACGTTGGACAAGGTCTACTTTTGAGGCCTAGATAGGCACATTTCATATCAAACCATACAGTCCATGGCTCCTATCTCTCAAAAGCAATAAAAACTCTTTCATCAATTCTATGCAGGAGTAGGATATGATAGACATCATACTAAAATAAAACTTATCAATCTCAACTACAACTTTCTAGAGTTAGTAAATTGGTTAGCTTTCAAGTAAATTACCATTTTGGCCTAAAGTCCGCCTTTTTACATTTACAACAAGTAAGTTTTGATCATTATAGAAGTTAAGAGTATTGGTTCATCACAGATGATGAATGGTCAGGCCTTTTACATAAAACTTACAATTTGAAAACAATTTGATGAAACTGATGCTCATTTTATCAAATGAGGCAATAAAATACTGTAAGGTTTCTTTGTACAACATGACAGGCCTATATTTGGACTTCGAAAATAATACCTCTGATTTTCTCTAACCCCTATGGTTGTACTTTCTTGGCCCTACAAGGATATTCCTTAAAAGGGAGCATGTCAGAACCTGTTCCATCACCTGATTAGTCAATAAACAAATGAGGATCATTCCCCCAGATCAATCTTAAACTATGTGGATCTGTTTGGGATCCAATGGAGAAAAAATTCCAAGCATGGTGGTGATTTTGAATTAAAAGTTTGCTCCAAAAAATAATTCTATGGACTTTGTATTATAGGAAAAAAGTCTGAATAGCTTTCCAAAATGTGAATTTTGAAATGAGATCAAATCAATCCATGATTTTTTTGAAACTTTTAATTCAGGTGGTGAATTAAGGAATGACCAATTCAAAAGTTCTCTTTATAGGGAAATTAAGATGCTATTCTATCATCAAGTTTGCACAATGCAAAATAAAAGCAAAAAAACAGTGGGTATTAATTATGCCCATTGATGCAAAACTTTGCAATAGGGCATGCAATTGGTTATGCACCAACTACTGCATCTCTGCACTACACTATATAAATTGTAATATTCATACCTCCTCGTTAAAGCATTTTAAACATTCATGTTTCAGTGGATCCATCAGCTGGATTTGCCCTCCAGTAAAGCCAACTAGTATCTCCAGCATATCAGTTTTCCTAGTCATCAGATTTACATCATGGCATGATGGCTGTGGGCCCTTGTATGGACGTCGGTCTATGGGATGACTTGGATCCGGTGCCTAAGTAATTTAATTTCAAATTAGATTAAAACAATAAGCAACTTTCACATGTTACATGACCATTACATAATCTAACTTCTAATTGGTTGGTCCTCAATTGGAGGGCAGGTTACAGGAAAACATTGCGTGGTGTAGTGAGTTGTGTGTTGTTATGTACGGTGAACATCATCTATTTATCGGCGTTCTGTTCGTTTTGTGTCATGTACAACTTAGCAAAAAAATCTGGACAGTGAACTTGGTGGGAATACATTGATATCTGCGAGGAGGATTGGTATGTTGTTGCCAGTTGATCGATCGGAAGCACTGACGATTTAAGGCTGAAGACTACTCCGTATATCAACTCAAGAAAGACAGTCAAGAAGGAATATCACAGGCGAAACTTTCTGTTTTATCTTTATACCAGACAGACTTAAACTTAGGGTCATGAATAACAACAAGACAGAAGCAAGATTAAGAACAATAGAACCGAACAGTTGATCCAGTTGATATTGAAGGTGCATTCCATGTACTTAGGCCAGAAACTCTGTGGAGTGCACAAAGCTCTATCTTCGGAGTTCAGCATGGAAACTGATAGAAAAAGGTTTGAGGCATGTAACTTCTTTAGTATTTGCTTGTAAAACTGGATGGTGCTGCACAGGCATAGTTTTTAGCACTCCAATAATATTCCGTGGCGTATCTTCGGATTGCAGAATATAACAAATGCACCCTGTGTTTAGATGTGATCATCTACCTTCATGCTCCAAACAATTTAATCGTTGGTTGCTCATTAGTTAATTGTTTTATGTTTACATCACAATTCAAATCATTTCTCCATTTTATACAGCCCCTTACTACATACCATACCTGTGCAGAGCTAAAATGGGATCTTAGATCATTTGAGACATTTGGGGCAGATAGTGTTTCGACCATACCGTTTATATGTAGCACACCCCTTTGTGGTTTAAAACAAAGTAAATAAGTTAGTTTGTGAATAAAATATGCATTTACCATTCTTGTCAAGGGCTATCACAGAAGAAAACTTCCTACCGCTCACTCTCCAAGTCAGATCAGCCAATTAGAGGTAAGATTTCATAATGGCCATGTGACATGTGAAAGTTGGTTATTGCAAAAAATTGATAGCAAACAAAGCAAAAAATTCAAACCAAGAAAAAGTAAACTGATTGACATCATATATAATATACATACATGCCTATATACATGCATGGATAGATAAAGCATACACACATCTATATATACATATACATACAAATATATATATATATATTTATATAAATATATACATATATATATATATATACACACATAAGTACACGTATTTATACACAAATATATATA
>OLMO02000275.1:15197098-15236416 GCA_900291935.2 Cassiopea xamachana
GACACCTTTCATCAGTTAGATTTTGCAAATGATCCACTACATCAGTAAAACATAAGACCGAGCTATTTTTGAAAAGCTGCCTAAAAATGGGAATTTCAACTTCAAGTTTGTCAAATTCGACGTCATCTGAGTAAACATCGTAAACACTTAACCTTTTTTCTTAAACAGAAGTAATTGTGCTCTTGCGTGAGAATTCTGGTGGAAAACAACTGACCATGAATTCTAGCGGGTTGGGGGTTGTGTTGTGTAAAGTGCTATTGGTCTCTAGTGGGTAAATGAAGAATGTTAATACTGCTAGCCAAATAATAGTATACGAGCGTTATATATTTCATGACTAGGCTGCGGGCCGGATAAAATTTGACCGAGGGCCGGATTTGGCCCGCGGGCTGGACTTTGGACATGCCTGTCTTAGTTTAGTCGGCTTAATATGTTAGGACACCTTGCCTATCCGACGTAGCCATAATGTTAGGCGTGTTCTCTAATGTAAATAATCACGTCCCTAATTTTATGCACATAAATTATAATCGTAATGAATTCAACGTGTTCAAGAGTGTTCAAGATTAAATTATAATCATAGCAGCAAAAGTAATAACGAATGTCAACAAAGCTAGATGACAGCTAATGATTGTCTCTTAACATAATAATCACTCAGCACTGCTATAAATTTCTCTTATCAAGCAGCCTATCCCTTTCATTCATGCGATCCTCGATTTCAACCGATAATCAGTAATAACCAAGGATATTTTAACATTTCTTCTTATGATGTTTTGGCAAAAGAGTGGGGGGGCCATGGCCCCCCGGCCCCCCCTGCATCGGGGTTGCCTGAATTCGACAGCTTCTTAAGAGGTACCATTGAACAGGTAAGATTCAGCATTCTTATCATTTGCCATCATGAAACAGATTTCGATTACGACTTTTTTAAACTTCATACTATATTCACATATTACATACTAATTTAAGCCTCAATATGCTCAGGTAGCTTACAAATGACTACTTATGATTTTGAAACTTCACCAATGCATCGAACAGGTTGAACAGATAACAATTTCATGTGGTTGTACAATTGTTGCTGAGGTTCACAAGCTATCAGCAAGCTAAGTATTCCTCTATACTACAATAATTATGCTTTCTATAACTAATAAATAATCGAAAGATAATGCAATGGTGAAAATAAAACAGGGACGCCGGAGTAAATTAGTAATTGAGGGTTCCGGGGCTTGAGTGGCAAGCTCCTACTGGATGCAGAAGTGGGGTTAGGGGCGTAGCCCGAAAATATTGTTATACACACCTTCTTAGACTTTATGAAAACCGTCTTTTTGAATTTCAAAATATATCCTACTTAGAAAGGATGTGCTATTCATTGTATGGAATCATACGCTAACAAAAAGCAGGTGGGCTGCAGTCACGCCATCCCCTCTAGATCCCGCTTGCCTGTAAGAGCAAACTTCTTCAAGCACTTCAAAAAACACTGGAAATCAGACCTCCACATTTAGACTATTTTAAAATCTACCATCTTGCATTATAAACGGTTTCTATCCGTTTGTAGTTTATGGCGCGATGCTTTTGCAGTCTACTCTGAAGACGCCATGTTTCTATGATTTTGGCAGATATAAATAAGATAGCTTACTGTCAATACAGATTACAATCCCTTTATAGCTTTTAACCTATAGTCATCCTAGATGTTAAAGCAAATGAGATGATGCCTTAGATGCTGCAGCAAATGAGATGATAATGCATCCGTTTTAAACTACTATCTTACAGCCCTTATCTGTTCGATTTGCTATCTATCTAGTCTATTTTTGGAACATGCGACACAAACAGGAAAGCTTAAACGTTGTTCTACAGAGCTCCAAACATGCGTCCATTCTACATAGAAAAAGGTAGTCCAGCCTTCTTGCTTCATAAACTTATTTTGTAGTTTGCTTGGTTGAAAAGATTTAAACAAGCAGTATCATTGAAAACATAAAGGGTATTTAATCTGTGAAAGAAATCCACTAGAGATTATCTGTAGCATTTTCCATAATTCCCAAGATTTAGCCAAAGACTCTTCTGGAAAAGCCAAATCCCAAGAAAAATCTCATAGGCTTCATAATTCTCAAGATCTTGGGGGTAAACTCCCAAGTTTGGCAGCCCTGGTTAATATCTTTGCTCAGGATTTGAAGCAAAGTCCTATATTCGTGAGCTTCCTGCTCCACAACCACAAACTCCTCTACATGTGCTACTTGATTTAGAGGCTTGCATAAAGCTTTCTCTAGATAAAAATCAAATCTCTAATTATCCACCTAAAGCTGTTAACGTATTGTAGCTAGCGATTGTTATATGCACTTCCTTAGAGAAAATATTCACTCGACAATGGAGGAGAACTTTTGCAGCAAGAAATACGACTGGTGTAGCCCAATTCCACAAAGAAGGTCGGGAAACTAATACTATCAAGTGTAAATATTTTTCTTAATTCAAGAACTATGGAAAATGGCATTAAAGCACTGTGACAAAGCTTTTGGGTCTTTTGTTAAGGACGCAAAAGTTCGATAAAATGAGGCAAAGAGGATATTGTACTCGTAGAAAGTCGTTTAAGAGAAACTAGTCTCAGATGGGAAACATGTGTGAGCAGCCTATAGTCCTAACTTTTGTGCAGAGAAAGTGATTACTTTGTGATGAAAGTTTATATCTACTCAATTTGCTGGGTGAGTGGCCAAGCGGCCCAGTCAGTTCCAGGAGCTTAACTGAAGTTAAACATGGCTGTGTATGGACGGAAACTGGATGGGCGACCTTCCAGATGTACGACCAAAACAGCTCATTTTGCCATCCTTCGGAAGGGACGTTAAACTTGGGTTCCCATGCCTGGGTACGGCATACGTAGTAGGCCAAAATTAGCTGAAAAAGCCAGAAATAACAGCCTACTCTAATTAAAGTAAACAACAATAACAACAAATCCCTCTACTTTAATGAGAATATCTTGCCGCTGTAATTGAATAATAAAATTACATTTTTTTCTATTTTCTATACAAACACATTTTTCTATGAATAATAAAAGAAGAAGATCGTATTACAATACAAATGAGTTATTAGCTGACGACCAATAAGAAAGTGAATGTTACGTATATGATAGGCAGATTTTGCGGTTGCTAGTATTGTAGCTACTTGTTTCATATTTACAAACGAAGCACCAACACCTTAAAATCATAGCTAATAGCTAAGTAATTTCCTACTATGAGACAAAGCTCTTCTTTATGCATCTAGTACTCTGACTGGTTATTGCAGATAAAATTCTATTTTCTGCCAGTTATAGTCATAATCTACTGCTTTTACGTCTTTTCATTGTTTCTTTCTCTTTAATTTGGCCCAATACCTTCTCACGAAGAGAATGACCGTGGAGGTTTAAGGGAAACTTTTGATGGAAACGAATACTACGGTTTTTGCTCATCAGCTTAGAGTACACCTGCTCAAAGTAATTTTCGTTCTTGTTTAGACTTACAGTTCCTATTAGGTGGTGCAAGACGTTAATTTTAGTTATTGTCGAGAGACACCATTGCGTAGAATCTGACAACTTGGAATTAAGCAGTCTTTGTTGCAAGTAGCGGTTTGAGACTTTCATTTACAAACTATCAAACAAATTTTACAAACTTTGGCTGACTTTCCGGTGAACTTCTATCTTACAATAAATGGCTCTTCGTAAATTGTTTCATTCCAATTTGCACCACTTGTACAAGCTAGTTCAGTAGAAAGAGTGACGAAAACTGAAAGATCCGCAAAGTATTCAAAGAATAGTGATGCATAAATGTGATATGTCGTTTGTGTACTCCGATCGAAGCTTATGTCTAAGAGTAATATTGTCAATAAAGATTTCTGTTTCGTGCTACAATCACATGTTCGTGCATAGTCCTATTCTGTTAGACCTCGTTAGTGTCCCCTCCAATCAAGATTAACTACATATAAACAATTAAATGCATACAATTATAATAACAAGATCGAATAACAAGATTTCAGCAATAATTGAGAGCTCATGATTTCAAGATTTCAAAGATAAACTTTCATTGAAAAGATTTTCTACTTTGTTTCTTTCATAATTCAGCCTAGTATTAGGCTTCTTGATCGAATCTGCCATATTCCCGATGAAATGTTGACGAGGCTCATGGCGTCTTTTTCTCTAGCTGAATTATGAGTTCTAGATTTAGCCCGAAGTTTTTCTGAAACTTATTTAATGAAGGTGAACATTCAGCATTAGCTGCTTTTCAAGGAGCATTCTGACAAAACATAATGTTGCACAGTATATTGTGTTACAATAATTACAAAATAATAATTGAATCTAAAAGCTCTAATTACAATGCAAATATATAATGCAAGACACATCAATCGCTTTAAGTTAAACGTCAATTCACCTGAAGTGATGAATGATTGAGGAACCGCAACTCCGTTAGTCTACTGCATAGCAGTGAGCGTCTGCTGTTAAAATCGTATTTCATGCTTATGTTATTTAGCTCTTAACTTCTGGTATTGCTTGAAATATGTTGACACTCAGAATTATAGAATAACATGGAATAAGAATTCTAGAGCGTCGGTGTTATTATCTGATATTGTACATTTGCTATTATAAAATTGAAATTACTACCAATGATCCTATTTAGCTGCAACAGATTCAAGTTTCAAAGATCTTTCAATCGAGATCAACAAATTCAGAGGTGTATCTGTGATATGTTTTCTACATAAGAATGATGGCTAACATTAAGAGTGGGCAGGAGAGGACCCGTAAAACTAGCAAAGAAAAAGGCCAACGCTCTTTAAGCACTTCAAGGCACATCAAGTGAAAAAACAGTAAATTTCTGCAATAGTAAGCAATAAATGTTGCTTTGTTTGAGGTCCCGATTTGTCATGAAATCCAGTTTCGCGATGAAATACAAATTTAAACTCAAGCGTAATAGATATGCATCTGGGGGTTGATAAAATAAACAAAAAATAACATCCTGTCTGCAGGGGGCACGCCAAAGCTCAAGAAGTAATTGAAGCACATTGATGATTATCTGTTTTCTATTATATTTTTGACATACTCGATAGAATCATTACTTCACAAGGCGGGAAAAGCACCATAATTGTGGAAGTAATTGAAAATTCTTTTTTTTGTCGTCCCTTGACCTCTATGCATCTCAAAGCTGTGCTTTTGTCCAGCTGAGTATACCTTTAGTGATATCAAAATGCAGATAGCAAATTACTATTTTCAATGGAAAAATAAAAGATAATGTATTGTGATTAGCTAAATGGAAGGACGGAGTAACATAAAGGGTTCTTTGTCTATTACGTTACTCTGGTAAAAAGCTTAAGGAGCAGGGGCGGATCCAGAGGGGTGCGAAAGGTGCTTGAGCACCCGTCAAATATTCATACGTTTACTGCTAAAAATGATAACTGCTCTGAAGCTGTGCTAAAAATAATCATACTTTTATTGCTAATAATGACAACCGCTCTGAAGCTGTGCTGAAACAGAGCCTCACACGTGACAGATCGAAAATATACTTCCTCCCCGGACAATAGAGAAGCTTTCTCCGTGTTTTTCTTTCAGTTTCGTTTCCATTTGCTGAGCTTTTCTCCTCTTGGACAACATTGAACTTATCTCATGGCTTGCACCCCCGAACTTATCTCCTATTGGCTTGCACACTTTGAGCTTATCTTCTATTGGCTTGCACCCCCTCAAAGTTATCTCCTATTGGCCTGCACCTCTCAAGTTTGAATTTAGTGGTTGCTCCCGCCGAATTCTGCTACCCTCAAAACGAGTTTTGATTGGCCAGCTCCTTTTTTTTAAATGAACGGTAGCTCCCGCTGAAATTTGCGACGAGGCAATCGATTTTCGATTGGTTCGCACTATAGCATGTGACTTCAATGATTTCACAATCGAAAGAGCGAGGAAATTTGTCGTTTTGCAATGGAGGAAGACTGTCGCTCAAAGCTCTTGAGGCAGCTCAGAGATTTCTTTTTAAGCCCTCATTCTATGAAATTGAAGAACGAAAAATTGAAAACAGTAAAAGAAGAATGTATCAATAGGATTCAGTCCTTGTTCAGATGCAAGCAGACAGCAAATTTTACTGATATTGCCGGTCTAGGCCTGTCTGTTGACAACGTTGCATTACTTCAGTTGCCCGGAAGTGAAAGATACAGAGCTGGAAACTTGAAGTCTATCAGGTAATTCTGCTTTGTTCAAATAAAATTCATACTTTCGTTTAGAATTCAAGTTCCTTGAAGAGAAATTTAATTCAAAATTTTAAATATATTTGTGTCAAAAGTAATTCGTAAGTAAAATGCATGTGGTGGGATTTTGCATATTGTGCAATTTTAGGCGCAGAAAGAGACACTCTTTTGTGTTTAATTGTAGGGGTTCATATTGCATTTTTAACAATTTTATTAATTATTTAACAATTAACAATTAAGAAAAAATTAAGGGGCGTGGCTCATATAATTTTTTTGGAATCTATGTCCCTTCACGAGCTATGTGCACCCCTCAATTTTTTTGCTGGATCCGCCCCTGAGGAGAAGTTGCATATTTTCGATTTCTGCATACCTGTCGAAAGAATTGGAATTTCATGAAAACAAAATAAATACTCTGGAAACTTGTTCAGTAAAAACTTTCACATTTGGTAGTCTCTTAGCTTAGAAGAGTCACAATATTATAAACAAAATCCAAAACAATTCAATTTCAAAGAGAGCCTCTACGAATTAATTCATCTTCAAAGAGACATTAATTCCAAAAAATTCTATGACATTCATCTATTCTAAAATACTCCTAAATTATTTATGTCTCTAAAATGCTACTTTCAAAATTTGCTACTTTTGTATTTAATCATAGGTGTATCGCATTCGTTCTCACTTTCTTTATTTTCTACATTCTTGCTACTGACGGATTGCTCATCTAGATATTTGCTAGCAGAAGGTGCACTCTTTTCTCCACTCCTCTCTCTTCTTTGTAAGATGCAGCTAAAGCAGCGCTTGAGAGAGCCTCTGTCACCTTCTGGACCTATCATGCTAACAATGATGGGAAAAAAGGCTAACGCAAATAATATGGAAAATCCAATTGTGCAGAACATGAAGATACCAAACTGGTAAAAGAACATGATCTGGGAGCCAAGCATGAACATTGAAGCTCCCAAAGTTGTGCATGCACCGGAGACAATTGATACTCCCACTGTTCTAAGCATTTCCCTCATTCGATCGACACGTTTTACTTTGTTTGAATGAATATAACCATCAGCCAAATGTACACAGTAATCAACTGACAAGCCAACCACCAAAGTTAAGTTAAGTGATTCCATGACACCAAGTTTCCAACCAATCAGTGGGATTAAACCAACAACTGCATTTGTTATTAGTGCAATAGTTAATGCTGCAAGAAGCCCGATTATCCAATTGCGTGTTGTGAAAATGAGAACTGGGAGAGCAAGACACAAGCCAATAAAGATACCTTGGATAGCTCCAATCAGCAACACCTAGGTGAAATGGAAACTTCCGAGTTCAAATTACATGGGATCTTCAGTCATAGAACTGCATCGCAGTCTAAAGCAATATTTATGAGCATTGCCTCCAAAGCAAATTTATCATGTGAAGAAAGGAGACACCGATTCATGGGTCTCTTCATAAAATTTGCAACGGAATGTGCCGGTTCTTTGAAAACTGTTACGAAAGATGTTTCACTTATATAATAGCTTGTTTACCATAGCTCCATGTTTTTGTTAGTTTATTTCCTTATTTAGGCATTATATGTTTTGGCTGGTTGGTGGTTTTTCCTTATTATACATTTCCCTTTAAGGTCCCCCCGTGGATTTACTTTCTTGATTTCCACTTGTTTTTCCCACTTGTTTTTCCCAATTATAGAACCTCCCGCTGCCACTGTTTATTAACTGAGGATGGGACATAATGTCTCGAAACGTATTATATCGTTTATGTCAATATCATTTATGTCACTAAACCGTAAATGTCTACTGGCTAAAGCCTAATTTTAGTAATTATTGGAATGTTGAAATAGTGAAATAAATAAAGAAGGAAGATGTTTTTCGTCATGGCTCTTCTCTTGAAATTTATACTTCAGCTGCGATTCCCAAGAAATGTTACGAAAGAGATAGAGCGAGGGGGTATCAAATTGCTTTCATCAAATAAAGTTTACAATTTAGTGTAATAGCTATACTTTTCGCTTTCTGAAGTTACTTTATAATCTATTCAAACAAGCAAAGAGTTTTAGGCCTTACGGAGCTTAAAAATTCCATTATCCCTTATCATTTTTAGCACTTTCAGTTATTTTGAGGTTTAATTTAATGTTCTTACATACTGTATTACTTTAAAAAATTTTTCTCACAATTTGTTAAGCTATATTATATAATATTAGCCACTATCTTTATCTATACTGCATCGAATTATGATAATGTTCATGAATAGAGTGGTGTTGGGGTGGGGGTAGTGGGGGGGGGGTCCCATGCTAGCCTTATACTTATGTTGTGAATTCATTTGAATTGATCATGTGACATGGAGCATGCACATGGAAGGGACGTTTTTTCGAATTACGAGATGGAGGAGTTGTGTTGAGAACACAGTGGCGTACGGAGTTGAATTCAGAACAAAATTGAGAATAGAGAAGAACATTGAACATTACGAGCTTCGAGGAAGCATTGAGTTGAGAACTCTTGGACTTATTTGTGTATGGACTTATTTTGTGTATGTTGTTCCTGTAATTTGTTTTCTTTATTGATATGTGTACTTCAAAAAATACAACGCGCGGAGTTATTCAGTAAATTCTCGATTCCCCAAGACACCCAATTTATATCGACAATCTTGGGGGAAAATGAGCAATGTTTTCCGAACAACTTAGCAAAGAGAGGATATCATCTTGATTGTGTGGCCTTTCCATAATGAAAGGGTTGTGCGCCAAAATAACATTTTTACCCTTACAGGCTTTTGTAATAATCTCCTCGCTAATTTGAAAATGTTTACTGTTTCTTCTACATAAATCGATTACTCAATTGTAACTGATCAATATCAAAAATTTAGGCACGGAGAAAATCTTCAATATAAACTATGCACTGATGTGAGGTATGCATATCTTAAGGCTATGTACAAATGATTGCAGATAGGTCTGCCTGAACTCGACTACCAGTATATTCATCTGCAAAGAAAAAATACTTTCACAAATCAATAACACTGCATCTAAAGCCCATAGTATGAATTATTTAATTTATGTATTATGAAGAGTAATGATATACAAATAGCTGGCACTTACCCGTTGTACTTTGAGCCAGTGCCAATTGTTCCATTCTGGTGTACACTGAAATGCTTTCTTACACTGGCGTGGCATTTTTGCAGTCTAATACAAAAAATGAGGAGAATCTTTATCAAAAGGAAATCAATATTCTAGAAAACTTTGCTGAATGTAAATTTTCAATCTGTTGATTCTAACATGATTGAGGGATTCAGGATATAATTTTTGGACAATGTAGCTTTGCTTTAGTGTATATTTTGTCGTACCTCTATTTTTATGAAATCTTCCCAATTTTGATATACTTTAATCCCTTCTTGATACTTTAATGTCTCTCCTGTCAGGGATGTATTAACAACCACTGCAGCATATCTAAGTCTATTTCCAAATTTCCCACCTGTAAAAGAGAGCAATAGTTTATGATTGAATAACAACACATTGCACTCTAAAGGTGCTTCTGATATATCTATTGATAGCACTCTTATTAATTCCTAGAAGAAAGATCAAATCTAAAGTAAAAAGTCAACATGTTTTGTACAGTCTGCAATTACGAGTCTGGAAGCAATGAGCTTGATTCATTAATTGAAACCTCTAATGGCATTTCCCATGTCCAAAAAGCAATTATTTTGAAAATAGTTTTCGTCTTCGATAGTTGCAGTTTCTCAGTGCAGTTTAGGCAGGGAGTCAATTCATTTTCTTCAAACTGCTGTCTAGTGCAGCTGTAGTTTAGATTAGACATTCTCTTATACACCTCTACCTTGGTATACGTAAGATTCCTTACTTAGGCCTCGCAGTCGAAGACGTGATAGTGGTCGGTGGGGAGCTAACCAACATTTTGGACGGAGGGGTACTCTTTTGGTTCAAATGTGGGACCCATAATTCTGCAACTTCCTGAAACTATGCAGCCCATAACTCCGGAAAAGTAATTAAAACTATACCCATAATTCAGTAATTCAAAGAACAATTCAAATCACCGGAAAATCATCAAACAACTTTTGCATATCGTAGGTACTTCCTGTCAATTTTCCAACTCTTTGCTAAATAGCGCTCCCATTTCGGTTTCCTTCTTCAAATGTCAGCAATAAGTCCACACATATTTCAAATACTGATGCCATTAGGTCTGCCCTATTTAAGAAAAATTACCCCTAAATAACGGTACGTCCCCGCATCTTCCATCCTCTAAGGTACCCCCGAGTGAAAGTGGAATCATTTCATAAATGAAAATTTTATGGTATGTTATTACACAGTTTTATGATATCTATGATAATTTACACTACTTTATAAAAATCCGATTCTATTCAAGTGCCGACAGAGGAAATCACTTGAAAATAACTAAATTGAGATGTAGCAAATACATCAGCAGTCTTCAATTGTTGGGCTCCAAGTAAGAAAAATCATAGCTAATGGTATAGAACTTCACATTTGCTCTCTTCAAATTTCCTATGAATGTTTATTCCCAGTAACTGCACTTCACTTTCTTCTATCTAGCTTTCTTTGTTATGTACACTAGCTTTTCTTTATTAGCCTCAAGTAGAATTAGGAGGCCTTGCTAATGCCAAACAGCTTCAGGCAGTGCTGACGCCAGAGAAAAAATGCTGGGGGACTACTGCTGCCAAAGTGCCGACAGTGAACGGTATCAAAGAATTTTGACGGATAGCACCTATTGTATTATCTAAAAAAGGTCATGAAAGTTCCGACAGAGGATAAAAATTTAGGTGCCGACTGGGGCTCGGTAAAGTTGTAGGGAGTTACAGCCCCCCAAGCGCCCTCTCCCGATAGCGACATCCCCTGCATCAGGTAGTTTGTAAAAGCATATTTGTTTGGTTGTCATTTGCAGCCTTAAAATTGCACTTTTTTTTACCTTAAAAGCTTATGTTTAGCTTCGCCTTAAAACTTGTCTTTTATCCTGCAGATGAAAAACTCTACTAGCATACATGCTGAATAGGAATGTCCTAGCAATGAACCATGTAGGAAGCTCTATCCGATCTCCTTCCAATTTCTAAAGGAATCTTCTATTGTGACTCGTTGCATTCTGTTCAAAAGATAGCAAAAACTTTGCACGAGATACTTCTGTTTAAATTTGGATCAACGCACAATCATTAGTAGAAAATGAGCTATATAGTATCACATGAGTTTTGAATCAGTTACTACATTCAGAATTGTTTCAGTAAGAATGATACCTTGCGCCATTGCCCTTACTCTTGTTAAAGGATTTGACAATGATGATTTTGCTGTGGGATCAATGGAGCCACCCATCCAGTTTCCATACAAAAAGTACTGATAGCCAGGTCTAGGATTTCCACGCTCTGACATCCAAAATCCAAGACCAACTTCAAAAAAGCGTCTGTACTCTGCAGTTACTAAAGTTTCATTGTATACACTTGGAAGAGCCTTCATCAATGCCCTCGCTTTACCTTCATCAATTGGCAAGGAAATATTTGCATTGCCAGGAAACGTCTTCTCAATACTCTGAGACTGAAGTTGAAAAGAAAAACTTTACTCTCACAATTTCGTTCTCTCTTTTTAGCATTGACAGTTTAAAGTTCTTATGCATCGAAACTATCGAAATTTAACTCTTTACATTTTCTAATGCAACTTTGTGCAGTGATCATTATGCTACAAACTAAAGTATCATGACTCATATGGAAAAAAGTTATTAGCCCTCAAACTTCGCTATTTTGGCATTTCAAGTGCAAATTATAGTTACTGCGCATGACGTCATAACGAGTACCCAAAAACTTTTGATCGCTTGTTAGTATGGATTCCACTAGCAAGTCCTGCAAACGTCGTGGAGGACGGTACTGTGTGGCTGGTCTCCCGAACGGAATAAGTTGCACAAATGGTCAGCATACAGAAGGGAAATCCTTTCATGCGTTTCCACTCAAGAAAAAAGACAAGAAAAGACACCAAGCTTGGGTCAGGTTTGTGCAAAGACATAGCCCAAAATGGAGCAGACGCAACTCTTCTTTTCTTTGCTCTGACCATTTCGATGAGAGCTGCTTTACGAAGAATCAGTAAATCGCTGCCAAACATGGAATGAAAAGTAAGCTAAAGCCAGTTGCTGTTGATTGATTTATCGTTGACAGCTAAAAGACAGGCGAGACTTATCTATGTGTTTGTTTTTAGACCCTGGTCAAGTAGTAACAATTAACAACGTTGAGGAAAACAGGGCAGGGAGGTATGTTGAGTTGGTTGATTGGAAATGGCCTACTAGTAAAGGAAAATCATAGTACCATAGCAGTGTATTTCAATTCCTTTCATACTATCCGTGAGTTCAAAATGGATGACACAATGGAGGAGGAAGAATTTTTGGTAAGCCCTAGTCCTGTGGCAAGCCCTAATACTGTTTGAACCAGATGTTCAGTATTGGAAAAGAAATTGTATTCTATCAGAAAAAGGATCAGTTGGCTCAGCAGATCAAAGAGTAAATTAGAAGACTCTAATTAATGCAAGCTCTACTTCATCTAACGTAGAAGCCATTACCCTACACATTGTATAGCTTGAACGCTTTTGCTTGTAAGTCCTAAGTGGCTGTGAGCTGTAATACATAATAGGTACTGGTACTCACCATTCTTAAACTTGGATTTGCATCTCAAATTTATCCTCAAGAGTTTGTGGTAGTAGTCCAGCGGGGTCATTGGCCTCAAAATTTTCTTTATCTTGGGCATCCGAATTGCCAGCTAGTGGCTCTCCGTGGCTTGCAACTATGTCTGGCTGTGCAAGCATACTGTCATCATTGTCATCATCTTCTAATTGATAATCAGTAGCTTCATCATAAAATGACGATTCACTGTCAGTTTGCCACGTTAATGAGCCGTAGCACGCCAAGATGAGAAGCTTTCTTACGCTTTATTTGTCAACTGATATAGGCCTAAAGAATGCACTCGGTTTGATCCTCGTTATGACGTCACGCAATGGCCAACAAAATTTGCACCTAGTGCCTCAAAACAAGCGCAAATTTCTACACCTTTCTCGCCAGTAAGAACAAAAGAACATGATCTTCATGCATTGGAAAGACCGAAGGTTCGAATTTAGCTAAAAAAGTATATTCAAAATTTTAGATGCACAAGCACTTTAAATAAAGAGCTTTGCTGCCTCAGGGGCGGATCTAGACTGATTTGACAGGGCTCAAAATCATGGAAAAAGTGTTAAAGATTGCATTTTAAGTAATGATTATCAGTATTATTTAAAATCCCTACAAAGTTTCTTGTAATCCCATTTCAAGCATGGAGTTCTACATATTATGTCATCTAGCACCCTCCTTCTATTCATTGCAATGGAATGGATTACCAAAACACACAATATGCCAGCAGAATTTTTATCAGTAGTGCACAGTACCATATCACTTAGCACACTTAGTTCTGGTTGGCAATTCAATCAACCAAATTTGTGGCAGGAATGACCACTGCTTTCCATATTTTCACAAAGCATTTCCTTTCTTGACAGCAACAAATCAGGACAGATTTTGGTGGTCCGTTGCAAAACTTGATAAACACAATGGAACTTGCAGTGCTAACATCTTTTGACTTGATTCTTAAGAAGTTTCTTGGCGACATCAAAGCAAGGAAATTTGAAGAAGATACCAAAAATATGCTGATTACTTTTGAGGATTAGTGGTGGGAGAAACGAAAATATCAAAATGCACTACCTGCTCTAGAAATTGCATCAGTTTGGAGACAATCTCAGGTCAACAAGTAGAGGTAAATCAGTGGTGGTTTTTAGAGGGCAAGGTAGTTAAATTTCCCCCCTCCAGGTGCCATCATGTCTGCAAATTCTGGGAAAGGGTTGTGGTCCAAAGTCTAAATACGCGCTTTTTTATGAGAAACCTACATTTTGCCTAAGCCTCAATCTTCATGTAAACTATTTTTATGCAAAAAGCAGGTGCACTCATGAAACACTGGGCTATTGCTAATGTACTCAAAAGATTTTGCACCTCTGACCCTCCTAATTCTTTTATGAAAAAACCATAACTGCAACAAATTGGCGGAGACATTCCATTACGACATGGAAGAAATGGATACGAGTATCAGGGAGGTTGGAATGCAGTCATGCTGTTTGATTATTGCCAGGCCCTAAGGAGAGACATCCCTGCAGCTGCTTATTTCATGAGGTTCAAGATCCAAAAGTTGAAACCCTGTGTAATGAACAATGCTGATGTACTATGCAATGTACTTGCAATTATCACAAAAAATGCTTGCACTGATTAACTTTCGATTATTTATGCAACGAGAGCTAGCAGAAAATGATAATTTTTGAGCTAAAATATGAATTTATTTGAAAAACGTTAGCCACCAGTGTCAGAAAGATGACGTGACATTAGAGGAATTGATATCGATTTTTGAAGTTCAAATTGCCAAAAATCCTGACATGATAGAAAAATTGGTTGTCATCTCTTGAATAGTAGAGGTCAACAAATTTATGTTCAGAAGTTTCCTTGCACTCTGGTGAGAGATGCTGATTGGTTTTGCTGCTGATTTCAAAATTCATACTTTTTTCTCTACCATGTCAAGTTTCTCTCTATTGGCCATTTAATTTTCTTGCGATTTTGAGGAAGTTGACCATTAAAAGCAGCCTGTCAGAGTTTGGTCCTTCTCAGAACTGTATTTGGATATTTTTGTCGTCTGAAACTAAATAGTGAGCTTTTCATGGATACTGGGCTATTTGCTGGAAGATTTATGGCATTTTGGTTTAGGCATCGGTATTTTTATATTGACAATGACGTGAGAAATTGAAAAATTCAGAATCTTACAAAGAATTCCATTCTCAGGCTACCAAATGCAGGAGATAAGACTCTCCCGGTCATTTCTACAAAAAGCAATCCAATTTCTGGTATAGTCCCCTGCGTGTTGTTACACAAAGCACTTTACAAATATGGCCAAAATTGCAGCTAATAGCTCCAACTTAAGCCTTATTTGTAGCTCTTTATGTCCACCTTGCCAAAATGAGAACTAAAAGATCTCAACACTTGATATTAGGTGCAATTGAAAACCGTAAAAACTGAAAGTTCATTCTTAAACTGGCAATGCTATTATAGATGGACAAGCTTTGAAAGAAAACGCTAGAAACTACTTTGATTTCTAGGTCTTTCTGATGGAGAACATTGCATTTTAGGTTTCTCATTGGATGAATTTCATGGACAATTATATCTTTATAACTTTTTATGCATTTTAGCATGGAGGAATAAAGAATTGCACCTGGAGTCAAAGTTTGAGTTATTAATTCTCATTTTGTGCCAATTTGCTTACTTTTTAAGGCCGAAATACATCGGGGACTGCAAACTGCACCTATAACACTGCTGACACTTTATTGCTCCTAGTAGAAGTAAATGAAAATCTTATCTCACGCATGCTGGTGGCCTGTAAAATAGATTTCTTTGAAAAATTGTGACTCTTTGCTTTCCCACACAATTGCTTATACAGTCCAGAGAGGTACCAAGCTATAAAAGAAAGTTGATTGTCGTAGTGAACGTCATCAAAATCGAAACAAAACTGAATAACTACAGGATCATCGAAACGACTTTCAATATGAAGGGGCCTGGCCATGAAGGTTGGGGAAAAGCTCTCAAGTAAAAATAGTGAAGCTTACTACTTTATGAAAAAAGTGAGAATCGATGCTTTCGCTCCCTCCCCCTCCCGATCTCTACGCTCCTGTACCAATACAGTGAAAATTCGACGAAATAGAGAAAAACAGAGATGATTTCTGAAATCAGCGGCAAAGTACTTCAGAATCACTTATCAGAGTGCAAATAACATTCTGAGCATAGCATTTTGTTGGCCTGTGTTCTCGTTGGAAAAAGTTTCTAAATCAGCTATAACTTCCTAAACACTTATCACAAAAGTAAATATTTGCTACACAATGTTATCACTGTTTAGTTTTTTCTGTTTTTATTTGTCTTCAAAGTCACTTCAAAGTCAATCGACAAAGAATAACAATCTTAGCTCCCGCTTAGGCCCCGTCTACACTGGTAGGGACCAATTGTTGATCCGCACCACATGTTGTGCGGATTAGCCTTCAATCTACACTGCTCTTAGCAATCTTGGACATAATTGGTACGGTTCGCCGTACCATTATTGATCCTTTTAAGAAAGGACCAATAGTGATCCGGAATACTACAAGTGGCAGTTTTTATGCCTTGTCTATACTGGTATGGATCATTTTTTGTCCAAAAGAAGAACTATTCCATATTGGTGTAGACAGGGCCTAAGAGAAAATGATATGACAAAACTCGACCACTAACTCTATTTACAAAACGCGATGCGTAGCATTTCGCTAGACGAATATAGTAGCCTTCTTTTTAGATTTTCCACACCATTATCAAACCAAATAAATAGTTGAAAGTGCTTTAGGATCATAAGAATATTTGACTATCTTGTAAGATTCGACACATTATTAGACATTACAGATGTATAGGACCTCTTTCAAAAAAATTGTAAAATTCTTCTATTCAGTGGCGGATCCAGACTAGGGCTACCAGGGTTTAGCTCTGGTCAGATTTTCAAACCTAAACATTTGGTTGAATCAAAACGGGAGTTACCAAAAGCAGTGACCCGTATTTGTTCCTTGTTGACAACAAACATTGAAGCCCTATCGCTGCTTATTTAGCTCTTTTTCTCAGAATTACGACCTCTCAGATACCAGGTGTCTTTTGCAGACGCAGAAGAAAGTATTATCCAATCAGTTTGCACATTGTGAATATGTTTACCAGATCACTATTTAGCTTTTCAATCAAATGCTGCATTCCTTCAGAGGCTCAGCTACCCTAGATCCAATCAGATCTCTCCATTTCATACACAATTTTGGCAAGAGCCCTGGTCAGACTTGAATATTCTGTTTCATCCAATCAAAGATCGCCCTGACCAGAGCTCAATTTCTATTAGTCAATCATAATGCTCCATGACCAGGGCTCGACTATGTCAATATGAGGACAAACCATGATAATGTATGGTGATGTATTGATGTTGAAACAGTGCCACAAAGTATGACATCATTGAGGTAACTTGCTTCTATTATTTGGATATCATAACGGCCTTTTGACTATGAAAGGAACTGTAAGGTACAGGTGGCACGTTCTCCTCTCAATTGTTGCAAAGCTGTTCATAAGATGCCCCTTTGAATCTTATAGTATTGTCTTTTGGTGCCCTTGAATGTGCACTCAATTTTTTGACTGCTTCTTTACTTCCTTGCTTTTGGCCGTTATGCTGAAATGCACTTCCGCCCAGTCCTAGCTCCGTTTTCAACTGTTTATTTTGGTCCTGGCTTTAATGTAGCGAAGTCAGGTATAACCCTGCACTTAACGCCACACCCATGTGACCATGCCCATGAGCTTTTGGTTGAGCCCTGGTCAGATTTCTCCATGGATACGCCCTTACTTCCATTTATAGTAATTAGTTAACATGTACAGCAATTTCCCTACTTACAATGAAAAATGACTCCATTTTGTCAAGAAAACATGACACTTCAAGCTCTCCGGTAGCAATGCTTCTTCGTATTTTTAGCTTTTCTACTTCTTTGTTAGACAATGATTTTAGTTTCTTGCAGAAATTCTAGAGAAGAGAAGAAGCATTCGAAATATTACATTTAGCTTGTACAGCATCTGTCATTCAACAGCAATATTAGCATTGCAAACATTTTATCAGCTCTAAACAAACTTTAAAGATACCATTCTCTTACAAAAGTCAATTTTCTACGCTTGTAACTAATGTACTGCAAAATCAAGGTTAGAGAATGAGCCTACGAGCTTTGGGAAAGTAGAAGCTGGTGTTAATGATGTTAACGAGTCATAATGTGCTCCAAAAACATGGGCAGCAGATATTAGTCTTTGCATCCAACATGCAAAATTCTGAAGAACTCTGTCCGAGAATTAAGATACTGGTTCCCATGAAAATGGCATAAAAATTTCATTATTGATTTCTTATGTTAAAGTGCAAATACTGAAGCTTAAATAGCTATAAACATATCAGTTGCAGGAAGTCTTCAATCAATGACGTGCCAAAGGACTTACCAACAGAGCTATCTGACAAGCAGGAGGATTCAAATCAAAATCTTCATCAAATACTGTTGTTCCTTTGCATTTGAAATCAGTAAAGTGACAGCTTCTTCGATCTTGTAATTGAAGACCCCATACCAAATATATTCTGATGACATTGCTACTATCTCCAGACTCTCTAAAGTTTTTGATGCGAAGATCGCGCACATCATACCAATTTGTTCCAGCTTGCCAAACTTGAACCTTTCAAAAATACATCATATTGCAGGATGTTTTCATGATGGAACTTTCATACTCTCATTGCATATCTCAGGGCCTTTTTTATTGCACAAACTCGGGAGGGACAAATGCCCCCTAGTCCTCAAAATTTCCTCCTTGTAAATTGAGTTTTGCCCTCAGAAATTATCCCTTTTTACCTCAAGCTTTACATTAGTACTGAAGACATCACTTTTGATTAAATCAACGGTGGTTCAAATTGTGATGGATAGTGATAAATATTTAATATGGACATGTCTTATTTGCCAAATTGTAAGATTTTTCTTGTATAAAGCAGATGCAACAGAGTTTTCAAAGGTCTTTGTCACTAATGGCAAGCATGATACAGGGAGGTGCATTTTAAGCCAAATTAAAAAGCGCTTCATCAAAAATTTTTCTGTGGGCATGCTACAGCTAGTAGATAGCACTACTTGCTACTAGAGCTGAAAAAATGGTCTGTGCTACGACTCTGATTCAAACGCATTTGTTTTTATGACATATGTGAATGTCCAATTGAAAAATGAAATGAATCCTTTTCAAAGCATCTTTGGAGGGATTTTGCACCAGAAAGTGCTTCTAATCTTCTAACTTTTCTTTGACTTTAAAACTAGCATAATCCCTAGGATGTGCCCCCAGTAAGTGTGTCTTTAAAAAGGCTATTGCATACCCATTTCCCACAGTTAAAATTATAAGCCTTGAATAACTATGAAAATTGCAACTGCTTTATTGCCTTCCAACATTCTAATGCAGAGATTCACTTGTAAATAGGCCAGTCATAAAAACTTTCACTTTCACGGCAACTTCATCAGAATTATATATACAGTTTACTCCGGAGAATCCAGGATCTGATAATTGGGACTTACTAAATGGTACTGGCTATTCTGGAATTTTTTAGAGTTGACTAAGCTCTATTCCGATTTTCCGTCAAATATTGATTTCCAAAATGCTCGAAGTCTTCAAAATATTAAAGTAGTATCACGAAAAGTCTTCCTCCTCTGAAATGAAGGAGACAGAAAGTACTATATCTAGTATACTTCTTTATAACTATTTCATCAACTGGCAGTTGTTCTTGGGGGAAATAGCTCTAGAAGTTCTTGAATACATTTATACTTCCTTCAATAAGATCAATTTATATTGTAATTTGCAAAAGTACTTTTAAAATACTACAAGAAGTGAAGAGAGGCTTCTTAGTGTGATTATTTTCAAGCTGTGCTTGCGTTGTGTTATCCCCTACTTCATTGTTGTGGTTCAAAACGTAGCCTTCCTGTTTGCCCGGACATCCTCTTAATCCGGATTTTTTCCCTACTACCAATCGATCCAGAATATCCTATATATATATATATATATATATATATATATATATATATATATATATATATACGTATAAAATGGCAAATTAATCGCTAAATCTCTGCAAGCCTGTTTCGTGAATCGTGTGGTTCACTCTTAGAAACGAAAAGTAGGTACTATCTTCACAATGATGATTAAATATGTATATTATATATAAGTATATATTACATATGTACATATATAAGTGATTTATACACTTTAATACATATAGACTTACTTGTTCCTCTGCTGTTTGCAGCTGGGTAGCAAATGCAATAAAAACGGTACTTGCAATTAGGAAGAATGCCATAACTACCCATCTGTGTATAGGGTGAAGTATGACGTATTCGATGTACGGCCCTTCGAACCAGTTAACAACACATTTGAATAGTTCGCCAATAGGCTTGATAAATTCGATAAAATTTTGTGCTGGAGATTCCTCTTCATGTGTTTCCTGGTTTACTTTTGTGGATTTTTTACAAGATGCTTTCAAGTTTTGCCAGAAGTAATGATAAGTTACAACAACACTTGGGAAGAATATGCACACTGATATATAGTTAACAAGAACGAGTATACCTAAAATGTAGAAAAAGAACAAAGCTGTCAAAGAACCTTTTTTCAGAAATCGTAGATGCAGATATTGTACATTGCATTAAAAAGAACTATGAGTTATGCCATACAAAACGTAAGATGCACATTTCAGTAGAGGAGAATCAAGTTTCTCAAATAGCTGCTAAGCTGTCGCTAGCAAACAATAAAGATTAGGAATGCTAGATGCAATAGTAATTACCTTCAGGGCATTGCATAACCTAAAAAATTTCACTAACTCAGTCACTAAAATAAGACGTTGCTGATTCATGCAAAAAGTTGCGGGTGCAGTTCCAGAAATTTTCATTAGAGTATGTCTGGTCTAAGATTAACGAGTAGGAAGTGCTGCGAAATACACTGAATCTGCTGAGTGAGCTGCTAAAAATTGCGAATCTGCCACATATCTCAACGACCTTTAGAGGTAGCACACCCAAGCCTTCCGTAGCACCACGCTATGACCACGTCACGGTAGGCTACTAGTGCTTCATTGGTGAAGAATTAAGTCTTTCAAGTCAAGGTTCTAACATTTCATTTTCATTTCATTTTCATTTCATTTTCATTTCATTTTCATTTCATTTTCATTTCATTTTCATTTCATTTTCATTTCATTTTCATTTCATTTTCATTTCATTTTCATTTCATTTTCATTTCATTTAGAAATTATTTAAGGATAGGAGCCCTTCAGCAAAAACTACTGGTTTTCAAGGGCTCCTCCAACTAAAATGCAAACACAGTTACAAGAAAACAAATAGTTAAAAATCAAAGTACAAAAATTATTTTGAAAAGCAAAATTGTAAATTTTGAAATAGAAAGGAAATGAAATAAAAAAGAACTAGAATAATAGCGTAAAATCATTTGCTTAAAAATTACGCTGTTTAAAAGTGCTCTTGCTTGTAGGTACCTGAAAGCCTGTTACAAAGTTTCGCACCTCTAAACGAAAAAGATATCTTGCCGTTTTTTCTGAACCTATTTCTGGTTATCTGAGATCTGTTGAAGTATTGCGTAGTCCATATGATGCACATTGCGAATTTTTGCTAAACAAACCGCTTAAATAGCGAAGGGCGAGTTGATTGAGGCTTTTAAATACCATTGTTTTGTATTCAATGCCGATTAGTTCATGAATAGTTTCCCACTCCAGTTTCTCAATCAATTGATTGCTGGGGGCGTCGAAACTACTATTTGTTGCAATTCTAGCAGCCCTTTTGCAGCTTTTGCAAACGACTAATCTCAGTTGTACCTGAATAGCCCCACACCAAACAACAGTATCAGAAATGGGGCTCTACAATGCTGGTATAGAGACTTGTCAAGGCTGAGAATGGTAAAACCTTTTAGCTTGTTTTAGAATCCCAAGCCCTCTAGAAACCTTTAAAGATACAGCCCGGACTTCCAACCTTTCCAATCAAGGCTGTTATCTGAAAGAACTCCAAGCTATTTAATTTCGCTAACAACTTCAAGCTCCGTTCTATGAATTTTTACTTGCAGATTCTGGTTAGAATTATCAAGGGCTTTCCTTTTAGCTTTAGTAGAAACCAACATTGATTGAGTTTTAGCTACATTAAGGAACAGCTAATTGCTAATCCACGAAGTATCTAGGCGTGAAAGATCCTCGTTTAAAGTCTAATTTAGCGGGGAGGAATCCTTGGATTTAAAGAACAAACTCGTGTCACCATCATATATGGAAGAGGAGGAATTTCTAACGCTCATGGTACGTCATTAATATAAGCAAGAAAAAGGCATGGACAAAGACATGACCCTTTAGGCACTCAAATTTCGATATTTTCAATTTGCGAGTCGATATCATTTACTCTGCACTATTGGATTCTACTTGATAAATAGGATCCAAAGCAAGCCAGTTGCCTATGCAGAACACCATAAGATTCCAGCTTTCTACAGAGAATTTGATGATTAACAGTATCAAATGCTTTTTCAGATCTACAAGGACAATACCCCGCCCGATTCCCTGCATCCATCCCATTTTAACAGTCATCCGTGTTTTTAAGTAAGCATGTAACAGTGGCATAGAGTTCTCCAAAACCAGACTGGCGAAGAATTGATTAAACAATTATCATTTCAGATACTGGTACAACTGGTTGAAAGCAAGTTTTTCAAAGAGCCTGGAGACAACTGGTAGCACCAATATTGGCCTATAATTAGATTTTCCGATTTTGACACCATCTTTGAAAATTGTTGAAACTCGAGCAATTTTCCAAGGGTCAGGAAATTGACTTGGTTCGAGTGAAGTGTTAAATAAATTTACAAGAGAATCTTCAATAAAAGGCATTGCCAGTTTGAGGAAATATCTGGAAATGCCATACTGTCCAAAGCTCTTTGATGTGTTGAGCTTACCAATTGCTTCTCTAATTTGTTCAGCATGTGTTGGTTTAAATGTAAACTGTGCAGCACAACTAGTTAAGAAATAGTCAGAAAAGAAATAATGTTTATTAAAGTAGACATCATTTTCAGTGTATTTTAAGAAGATCAAGTTAAAGTCCCAATCCATTCTGAAGTTATGACCAAACAACAACATACTCCGAAGAAATGGGAGATTTGATTCGCATTGTCTATTGGAAGAATGTTGATTAAGCGCATACGCGCATTAATGGCACGTGGCACGGTGACACATTCATAATGGCTTCTTTACAAAGACATTTGTTGCACCCAAAATCCCAAAATGAGATTTTTCCTGCAAAGCATGTCAAAGGACTAGCCTCTCAACGAAAGGAACCTTTCACTGATTTCATTTACTTCAAAATCGTGTAGTTTTGCCAAAATACTACAGGCTTTCGTGGGAAGGACATGATAGGAGTGATAGCTATCATACCTCTAAAACCATCCAAACGTGTTATGGCCTGTAGTGGAATGTGAACATTGAAAAACCAGCATGAAAGTAACGTCCTTATGTATATTCCGTGTTCTATCGCAAATTGGCAGACATAGCAAGCAGTAAACATTGAATTTATCATGAAGATCAACGGAACATGCAACGACAACTTGTTACTTCGAAACAATCAAGACGTGCGATATTTTGCACACCTTGGAAGTTGCAGACGTGTGTCAAGGTATGTGCGTCCTATCGTACACCTGCCACGTGAAAGTCTGTACTAGCTTAACTGACTTCAAAATTAGATGATTTCGAATTGCAAGTAACTGCATTGTTGTATTGATCAAAAACTTGTAATTCAAATTTGACGGAACTTCTGCAAAGGGAAAGTATTCGTATTCTATATCGAATAGTTCCGCGACAATTTTAGTCTCAATCTCAAGTCGATCATTTTTTTTCTACTTTTACGAGACTTTTTTAATAGGCCCGCATAGCGAACCGCCTTCCGTAATGGTACAGTTTAAAACTATGAATTTTTGCTTAAGTCTTGGCCAAACTGGATAACCTTGCTGGCCAATATGTCAATCATAATGTTGTTGGAAAGTTGCTAGATTTTTTCATGTTTTTCATAGATGTTGCCACATTGATCAACATTGTTGGCCAACAATTTCGATCCGTTATAGTAATACTGTCTATGTTGTTTTAACTGCTGTGTAAAAATGTATGGCCAAGTAGAAAGAAAGCTTCGACTGCATTTTGTTACTGGGATGGGTGCACATTGAAACATAAGGGGAGTGTTTACCGATTTTCTGCTCGTCCGACGTCGACTCTTGTGACTTCTTTACCCTTAGTTGCTCAGCCCTTTCTTCCTTGATTCACTCCCATTTTGCAACTAAACTCGTGCTAGTAACAATAGGCACTAATGACTTGCGCTGGCCAACAGGGTGGCAAAACTCAGCAACATTGTTAGCGAGTATGTTAAAGCTAACATGTTAGCCAACAATTTTGCTCACCTTGGCCATACCTTAAGCACAACCTCGCTATTTGGCAGTTTTCCAAAAAGCTGTAAATTTAGTAAATTTTACATGATTTCCACATATATAAAATCAAATATCTTCTTTCTCACATTTTTTCTGAATTGTCTCTTATGAGCAATGGTTGGCTAGTAGATGTTTGCAAATTAAGTACGAGGGAAATCAACTCTCAAAAAGGAATAACTAATGCATGCGAACAAATTTGACGTTCATTTTTCTAGCCAGAACTTTTATCAGATTGCTTCTATGTCCTACTACATTCTGAACTTTCTTATTTCTGGTCTATGATGCCGTTTGTACCTTACACGTGCCTATGACCACGATCTGTAACAACAATTAAGCCGTATTAAGGCTTACTCAGTAAAAGACATCATTTCAGTGTGTACTGAAACAGTGCCATGACTTTAACTAACTAAAAATTCATTGTAAAATCTTTTGCAAAATACTATCATCAGTTGATGATAACCAGTATTAAGTGGTACTATGTGAAGGCTATATTTAATATTAGATGCTCTTTGTGGGTCTAAAAGCTCAGTATAGTTTGCTATGACGATTTAATGCACGCCGCTTGTGGCGCATTTTGTCATGCAAAGTGACACACACCAAATGTACTCAAAACGAAAGAGCAAGTAGGAAGGAATCATATCACCAACTTTTAGTCAATGCTAAATGGGAGTGTTTTCCAGAGCTCAAAACTCATTTATCTATGATACCACACTTATACTATCTTTAACTACTGAGATTGAGGCGCGTTTTGAGACAGGTATAGCTTTTGATTGTGACGCTTCTTGCTTGCTAATGTTGCCAAAGTGGTGCTTAGCAGTTTTAGTTGAGAGGGTCTAATCTAAGCAATGTAACTAGACAGAATGCATTTGAAACAATTTATTTCAGATTTAATGAGTTTTCTTTCCATATTATGCTTTTTCCGCATTTGCTTTAATCATTCATAAGCGATTATTCGAGCCATCTGCAAGAGCATACTAGCTGTTTTAGGTGCACAATTACTGTATGACAGTTTCGTCTGATTTTTCATACTTATACCATCACTCCGGGGTCGGGGGTGGAATGATCCCACCTCTAGGACAAGTAAGGTGACTCCTTCCCTCCGCTTGCCTGTGGGAGATCCTTGGGTGCGATTAGTCCCCCATGCCAGGGTAAGGTGAAGTCACGGCAAGCAGGTAATGGATGAAGTGCTGAGTAGCTGAAGATCTCGGCAATTTGTTAGCATTTCAAATGCGCTGGGCAGAAGATCCGAAAGTTTGGTACAATGGTCAGGGCAACCTGCTATTTATTAGCACTATAGAATGAAATAGCAAACTACTGTAGGTATCATATTGCAAAGAAAATCATGGCAAGACATATCAATAGTATATCAGATAACATCGTGAATGGGGTTCATAGAACTTCTGGGAACTCTTCCCTCAATTGGGTAGAACATGTGCGACAGATGTCACCAGACTGTCATCAAGCGACTGTCGGCATTGGCAACAACAATAGCAAAAGTAAAGCAATCAGAATTGGAACTTGGAATGTTCAAACTATGTTTCAGAAAGGAAAACTCGAGAACATCAAACAAGAAATGAGGAGAATGAAAACAAAAATACTTGAACTCTCAGAGGTGAGATGGCAAGGTGCAGACAAGATAACATCAGATGAATTTACAATTGTATACTCACGGGATGATAGCTATCAGAGAGGAGTTGGTATATTGACAGATGCTGGGTGTTCAAAGGCACTGAAAAGCTTTTGGAGAGTTAATGATAGAGTCATCGTCATGAAAATTAGTAGAAAACCGTTTGACATCAGATTTATTCAGGCTTATGCTCCAACAGCAGACAAAGACATGGCTGGAATTGAGTCGATATATGAAGATATTGAACAAACAACGCAGCAACTGAAATGCCAAGAAATAAAGACAATAATGGGAGCTTTCAATGCAAAAGTTGGCATAGAATAGAAAAGTTAGTGGGACCTATTGGCTTGGGAAAAATGAATGAAAAAGAAGAAAAGCTGGTTAAGTGGTGCAAAGATTATAACTTTGTTATAATGAATACATGGTTTAAAAACCACCCAAAGAGATTCTGGGCATGGAAAAGTCCTATTGATAGGACAAGACACCAAAGCGACTATATCTATATCCAAGAACGATATCGCAATTCCATAACATCGTGAAGATCAATGGGAGGTGCTGACTGTGGCAGCGAACACATCCATGTCCTTGGAACCATAAGAGTCAAAATACATACGTTGAAGAGATCAGAGGTTGCAAAAACTGCAACTGAGCCTTTTGAAAGAAGATGAAGATTTGAAAAATAAATATAGAATAATTGCTAAGAATAAATTTGGAGTTCTCGATGCTTTAACTAAAGCTGAGGAGAGATAAGAGAAAATGAAAGAAAGCATCAAAGAAGTTGCCAATGAGCATATACCACTTATAGAGAAAAAGGCTGACAAGGAGTAGATGATTACAGAAATTCTGTCTCATATGGAAGATTGGAAAAAAGTAACAAAGAAGGAACAAAAATATAGTGAAATATGAAAACTTTTCAAGAAAAAATGCAATGAAGCTAAGGAGAAATGGATTAACTATCAGTCATAAAGATTGAAAAGCAGACACTCAAAGACAGAAAGTACATGCATCAAAAAATTAAGAAAGTGACTGGGAAGAATACATCATCTAGAACAGGATGTTTGAAATCTAAGGATGGACAAATCCTGGAGGGCAAAATCGAAATTCTAAACAGATTATCAGAATACATTGAAGATTTTTATAATGATGAGAGATGCCATGCACCATCAATAATCAATGGTGTTGAAAGCTCCCAAATTTTAGCTGAGGAAGTGGAACATGCATAGAAAAAGATGAAAAAGGCAAGGCAGCAGGCCCTGATAATGTGCCTATTGAACTCATGACAGCGTTACAAGTTATAGGAATTATGGAAGTGACAAAGCTGCTTAGCATCACATACGACACAGGTGAAATACCTCATGACCTGACAAAATCTGTCTTTATTGCGATACCAAAAAAACCTGGAACAACTGATTGTGAAGAACACAGAACGATTAGTCTCACGAGCCATCTAAAAAAAGTTCTTTTACGAGTGCTTATGTGCCAAATGAAGAACAAGATACGGCCTGAGATCTCAGAGAAGCAGTTTGGATTTTTGGCAGATAGAGGCACTAGAAATGCAATTTTTACATTAAACGTTCTCCTAGGAAAATCAATAGAGGTACACAAGGATATATACCTTTGTTTTATAGATTACTCAAAGGTGTTTGACGAAGTGAGGCATGGTGACTTATTTGCAATCTCGACGAGTCTGAACATAGATGCCAGGGATCTGCTCATCCTGAGAAACCTATACCTGGAACAAACGGCGGCAATATGGATCGTGAACGAAATAAGTGAATATCGAGCAATTAAAAGAGTCGTGAGGCAGCGCTGTGTATTATCACCTGATTTTTTCAATTAACACATGAGACGATCCTCAGAGGCCTCAATGAGCATCAAGGAGTCAAAGTAGGTGGCAATAATTTCAATAATTTACGGTATGGCGATGACATAGTCCTCCTTACAAATTCAGAATAAAAACTTCAAACACTTCTAACAACAGCAGCAGCCAAAAGTGTAGAGAAAAGTATAGAACTAAATGCTAAGAAAACAGAATGCATAGTCATCTTAAAAAACCAACGCACCAACTTGCAATGTATCTATATTGTAATGGTGACAAAATAACACAGGTAAAAAGCTTCAAATATCTGGGATATACCATAGCACCTAATGCAAAGAGTGACGCTGAAATAAAGAAAAGAATTGTTATGGTTAAGGAAACTTTCAGGAAAATGAAACCATATTTACAAACAGAAACATTACCATCAGCACCAAAATTAATACACTCAAAGCATATATCTGGTCAGTTCTTTTATACGATGTGTGTGCTGGACACTGAATATAGATACAGAAAGGAGACTGGAAGCTGCTGAACTGCTGTTTCTTTGAAGAATGTTAAGAATACAGAGGTTATGGAAATGACAATTTGTAAAAGATTACCAATAAGAATCATAGGAGAGAGACAAGTAAATTCTTTGGACATATCTGCAGGAAGAATGGGATTGAGAAACAAATGTTATGTGGTAAAGTCGAAGGACGGAGAAGCAGAGGACGACAAACAATTAAATACGTGGACAGCCTCAATAGCTATGTCACCAATAAGTCACTCAGCAATACCGAGCTAATAAGAAAGACGAATAGCAGAAAAGGATAGCGTGCCGTGATCGTCGATGTCTGTTCCAGACCTGACACCCGAAGAAGAAGAAGATGCCATCACTAGGGTTTGCCCTAATATAAATAATTCAGCATTGTTATTCATACTGTCTCTGTAGATCCAAACTTCCACCTTGGTTTGCAAATTGTGCTTTTAGTGCAAATGAGACATGCGAGTACCAATGATTTAACTTATCATCACTGATGTATGCTCAAAGCACTATTTTCAAAGGAGAAACTGTATTTTTCAAGTCAAAAGCGCATGCTAAGTTTGTACAATTCTCTCAAGGTTAAATGGCTTACATGTCAGATCGAATGATACAGGGTGTCCACTGAGTCAAAGTTGAAATTCCAACCAAAGTTTTAAAAAAAGTAACCTTTCCGCCAGCCTTCTGTGTAGAAAAAACATATTATTTTCCATCAATACCATGAATTTTGACACGAAATTCCAGCCATTGAAAATGCGATCCGACTATTGTCACAAAGTATATGGTGATGACACTTCCAATAAATTTGAATTTTCTATATAAATCTAATGTCTTCCAGTAAACCAAACCCGCAGGTTAAGGATCTACCAACCACCCTGGCAAAACATATGGAAAGCTTCCAATCCTGGGTCGACTTGGTGAAAACAGCCTGTCCCACGTGATATTGAACAATCTTTTCTTCTTTAATTCTGTTTCTTTTTGAGATCGTTTTTCATCTAGCTCAAAAATAAATTCCAGCTTTTCCAGCCAAAGCAGGAGAAAAACCTATAAATTTCCAGCTTTTCCAGCCAAATTTTGAAGAAGGCTCATTTTTCAGCTTTTCCAGCATTTCGAGCTTTTCCAGCCGGAGTGGACGCCCTATAATATTACTCTTTTTTGGGTTACTTTATTTTGAGTAGGCTTTTCAGCTAATTTAGGCCTACTATGCATGCCACATCTAGGCATGGAGCCCCTAGTTTAGCATCCCTTCCGAAGGGATTGAGCTGCATTGGTTGTTCATCTGGAAGGTCGCCCAACCAGTTTCTGATAGTACACAGCCATGCTTAAGTTTATTTAGCTCATGGAACTGGCATGGCCACTTGCTCATCCCAAATCTTATTTATGAAATTCATTATGCTAACTTGGAGATAATTTACTAGGGACGATTAGGGCTTCAAATGTTGCATCAAATTGAATTACAGCCTGTTTTCTGCCCTGATTAAGTAAAAAATCAATATTAACATACCTGAGAAAACGCCAAACGAGGAGACTGCAAGGAGAGGCGATCCAGCACTAGCAAGAAATGCTGCCATTGTTGTCAGTGAAGTCGCAAACATTGAACTGGCAGCACTACGGAATGTCTCTGTCAAGTGGATGGTGAGGTTTGGGTATTTCCGCTCTTCCATCAACTTCCATGTGTTAAAGAACACAAAAACATCATCAGCACCAATGCCAAGAATTATAAATACAGACAACACATGAAATGTGCCAATGTACCGATAGTCCAACAGCGTCCGGTAGACTAGATTTGCCCCAAAGAAATTTGTTAAAATGCCAAGAAGTGCCCAGCCTGTAATCCATAGTGATCCAGTATTTATCCAAATAAAGCAGAATATGAAAAGTAAGCTACCAGCGGCCAACAGCAAGTCATAGGTAACTTGTTCATCAATAGCATCAAGGAATAAGGCAAAGTTGTTATAATAGAAATCCATTCCACGAACTTTGTTTTTATACATTTTAGCAAGGCTTTCTGCAAAAGCATCTTTTACATACTTATTTAGTACCTTGGTCTGCTTCTCTTTTCTGTCTTGTGTATGCTTGAAACCTCTTAATGGAAAACCATTGAAAACGACTGATCTTATGCACTTTGCTCTCACATTCTGTTCATTAATGACAGTATGAATATCAAGGCTGAAAGAAACTATGGCACGCGTAACGCTGATATTATTAGCAATTCTTAGTACGTTGTTTATGGATTTAAATTGAGGGTCATACAATTCACTATTAAGTATTCTGTAAGTTCCATCGAAAAGTCTTATGATTGATAAAAGCCGGCTGCAGTTTCCGTTACTGTAGTCCAGATGGCATGCCTTGCTTTGGTAAATGGAATTTGAATATAACTGTTTTTCAACTTTGTCGATTTCAACTAGGTTCTCACTTGTTAGTATATTTTCGCTCTTTTTGCAAAAGAACAGCTCTATAGGTGAGTATTTTAAAGATCTTTCTTGTTGACCGCGAACTATTGTTGGAAGAAGGTCAATTCTAGAATCTCGATTGGCAAATTTGAAGGCGTCTGCTCTTAGCTTGGTGGCATCTTCTTCAAGATTTAAAGGAACTGTTTTAAAATCGTAAGGAAGAACGTTGTATCCCAATAGATGCATGATCACTGTGGCCAAAGCTGTGCTTAACTGTATGCTAAGCGTGACACCTTAAAAGAAGCAATAATCGATAATGTATTATGCATGAAATGCAGCGGCATTTTAGATCAAATTGTGAAAAGAGACGACATGACGTCATATTTGTGACACAAAGTAAATTGGTATACTTTGCCGTAGTGTTATAATATATCCACCCAATCTCTCATTTTCAAGATGAGACATCAGTTAGGTTTGGTTTTCATCACATAACCGGTAAGCAAAGAGATTTCAGTGATAATTTTGCCATTTATTATTTTTACCAGAGTAACAACTTTGTTCAAAACCGTTGAAAACTAATATTGGAAAATCCTTTAAGCAGGGCCCTAAGACCCCACTTACACGGTTACGGATCAATTTTGAAACGGTTCTAAAAGTAATCCGTTTCAGAATAAGCGGTGACTAAAAGTGTCACTTGCATATAGTCCCGATCATTATTGATCCTTTGATAAAAGCATCAAAAACAATACGGACAACCGTATCAGCTTTGCAACAGATAATCGGGAATGGTGTAGATAGAAGGCCAACACAAATCAATTGCGATGAGGATCAACAAGTGATCCTTAGCAGCTTTATGAAGAAGGTATTCTCGAGAGATGCTAATTGATCTCTGAAATAGATTATTAATTCAGCATCAACAATAGATCATTTGCTAACGTAAACGAACGATCGTTGATGACAAGCTGCAACGGAAAAAGTATGCAAAGAGGTCTAGTAAATAATGTCTTCTAAGAGCTCCTTACAAGTTTAAACGGGGCCTAGAAAAGCACCAGCGTCTGCAGAAATGATCTTATTTACTGAGCTTTCTCCTACAAGCTTCATCCGTTAAAAGAAATTATTTTTGTGTTTCTTATAACATTCAATATATATCAAGGTTTGCGTTGCATAGTAGATTATTACAAAGAAGTCTAAATTGAAAGAAGTCTAAAATGAGTCAATTAATGTTGCCGAAGGCATAGAATTATGAAAGGAAAATCTATCCTACATATCTATTTAGCAATCTGATTTAGCAATCAACCTAACAACAACCCAAGGAACTATGTAAGTAATGACAATACCAGAGGCGTAGCATGCACTTTTTTGAATTGGATTTCTTCAGACGCCCAGTATCTTCAAAAATTAACAGAAACGAGATATTAAAAGATTCTTTGGCAGCTCTGTTTGATGGAAATGTAGAATAAGTCGCAATACTCAAATTAAAAAAAGCTATGAAATGAATGCCAATGAATTTATTTCAAATTTTTTTTCTAAACTTTATTAAAAGTAAAAGATTTGCTGAATGGCTCATAATGTTTTGTCTGCCTGTTAAAAGGGCACTTTCAGCCATCTAAAGATATTCCTATCTACTGCTCTCTAGCAATTTTTAGTTAATCCTGCTTATTATGCAGCAAATTTCTCAACTTAATGTAAATATACGTTATTTTCCAAGAAATACTTCAGCACGTCGCAACTATTCTAAACATTAAAATCCTAAGAAACTAGAAGTGTTATGCTCAAGAGTTCTTTGCCATTACTAGCATAGATCAGTGGTTCCCAAACTGTTTTAATTACTTCACATCATCAGCCCCCGCAGCATAATTCTTCAAATCAGGCTCCTTTGCAGGGATAAGTATAGGTCTTTATAAACTTGCTTGAACGGAAAACAAATATTAACCATGATACAAGCTGATAAAACGTAAAAGACGGTTTTATTAGGAATATTACTATCGTAGCCTCCTTAAAACTCTCCTCTGACATTCTTCTGTTTTACATAAATTTACCTTTCTTGTACACTTTTATTGCCCTCACTTTTTTGCTAGTTTATAATGTCATACAATAGATAGCCTATCCTATCTAAGATAACATGTATTTTTGATACTCAAAATGGGGATTTTCTTGCAATCTAAAGGCGTGCTTGTAAGAACATTAAGAGACGCTGCCCCTGACTTCCACTACTTCACCCAGTAGGAGCTTGCCATTTATCTCCAGTCCCCTCATTCCAAAACATGCTCCGGCGTCCAAGGTTTACACTGTAAAAACGTTTTTTCTTTGGGTAACCATTGACATAGATCATTTTTCTCGGATTTTATTTTCAACACTAATTGTACTGTTTTGAATTTTGGCTATAATTTCCAGATCAATTTATTCCAATCTTCCTAAACTATGATCTGTCAGTTAGCCTTGGTTAAAATCTTACAGTAACAGATTACTTTAAGCAGTTTTTGCCATGTCTTGCATTACATCTAAGTTGAAGTTAGGGATTGTGATACTCAATGGAATGACATTTCCTACCTTAGATGAACAGAGGCTATCTTATGGATAAAGTGAGGAGATGAGATGGAAAATTCAAAAGATTTTGTCTATAAGCACTCGTTAAGAGTAGGATTCTGGATAATCACTATTAAACGCCACAAAAATAGCTTTATTGCATAGCAGCCGTTGAATTCTTGATCATGGTAATAAGACTCAGAATCAACTTGAAGAGCGTTACTATTTTCGTAGATAGGCCTATGGATGTCATCTAAGATTGGTGTACATGGCATGGTTAATCTTCCAGTCGTAAATAGAACTTGGAGATCATGGTACTTCATCTGTCAACATATATAAGAACTTAAGTTGACAATATATATGCAGCTTTCAGTTTCTTATAGACTTTGACATACAAGGAGACGTGACTGCATACCTTGTATCTATTGAGTTATCATATGAAAATATTCTTTTTTTCAGAATGAAATAAAAGCTTGCTTTCAAGTTTGGAATATTAGTACATTTTTGCTGATTAAAATTACTTACCATAAAGAAATTATGTTCAATGATGAGTGTAAAGACAATGTGTTTTGTACAAGGCAAGATAATCAATTCTGATGCCACAGAGTGGCAATCTATACCGAGTATGTTTAACCGTGGAAGAGACAACAACCTATGCTAACTGATAGGCTTAACGCTTCTTTAGGGAGCTGCCATTTTTAATGCTAGGTAGAGGGGTGGAAATGTTTTTAGAAGAGTGTTCAAATGTTTGGATTATTTTATTGGGTTATCAAATACTTTGCCATTTCATTATGGAGTATCAAGCGTTTTGAATAATTTCCTTTCATAATAAATATTTGCATGTTGATTTGGTCTAAATAATGTTGTACAAAAATGGTAGCTTTTTCTAAAATATATTCTGCGAGCACAAAGTCATTTGAAATAATCAGTGAGTGCTTTTTGTTTCGTTGATTCCTTTTCTTATTTCTCGCACTTCTCTATTTGTCACTTCCAAATTGCGTTTTTAGAACTCTCAAGAATTATATCCTACTCGATTGAGAGCAGAAACAATTTTATTGGGGTATGAATGTTGCAGTATTTCAAAATAGGGCCTCATATAATATTGAATATAGTGAACAAGGTATGTAAACTTCTCCATTTGTCTCAAAAATTCTTCCATCCCTATTCCCAACATTGAAAAGGACAGCTCAGATAGGGAGCTGTAATTAAGTTTGATAGGTACTATGGCGAAAACACATCATTGAAACGACCAAAAGTTTTCATACCCTATGAAAATAAATGTCACAAATTTCTTAACCCCACAAAAACATAGAAAACTATTTCATATCCCATATTCATATTAATAAATGCAGGATAGAGCATAAAAGCTACACAGCAGTGAAATTACGAAAGCCTGTATGGGCTATCAAAAAGTTACTTAGGCTTCTTGCCCCCAAAAACATCTCTTGAAGCTTTAAAGCCCCCACCAACAATCCTCAAAAAATTTCATACCCTTGCAAGTTTGCTTCCACCCTGGTTCATTTAACAGTAGACCATAAAATCGGTGTCAAGTCAAAATCTTAAAAATTTATTAAGTTTCTACTGTTGAATCAATGACTAACAGATCAACTGTCTCTCGAATGCAGGGTACCAAATTTATACACTATAGCGGAGTACTTGGTGGTCCACAAACGCAATGCTTGTTTATCATTAAATCATTATATCATTGTACAGCGTAATTACACCACAGTAGTGACTAAACAATTTACAATAATTTACGCAGGCCTCTCAATGGGATGCGCGGAATCACTCGCGAGAGCCGAGGTATGCGCCCAATACGCCTCATGAGCTCGACTTGTCGGGAACGCAAATCTATCAATGTAATTGCTAGCGAGCAATGAAATTGATAAACTATGCATTCAAGTATAATGGCAAGCTCATAATCAATGATTTGGTTGCTAAAATACTACGCAATCAAGATCTTCACTGTACTACTAAATGCCCTCTATCCTTAAAATATTTGATTCTTTTCGTAAGTAAATGATGAACGCGAGGGCGGCGAGGATGATAGGGAATTTGATGCTCTGGCAAAGGAACAACGACAACTAAGTAAGACTTAATTGCCTATAATACAGCCTTTCTTTAGAAATTTTACAGCTTTTGTCAATATCTCCCGTTAATTGACAAACATTTTATTGCAAAAACAGCGTACAGACTAGCTCACGCGCACGATCAGCAGCGTGCTTCTGATTCACTCATTGAAAGGTATGTGCACGGAGGCCTAACGAGGGGAATTTTTTCAAACATCTGTACAGGACAAAATTGCAGCTATTTTGCTGTATTACAAACTGTACTTTTCTGACAATGATTAGAAAGCTTCTAAGACTCAAAAAAGTAACAGCTAAAAATAAGTACCAAATATCAAATAAAACATTAGATTACCGAAATACCACTATAGGATGAACTTAATTTAGCTCCACCCATAATTTAGCTCCACGATAACAATCTAATTAGGACCAAGTCATTAGTGACTAATTGTGACTGCATGCAATGAACTGTACTAAACTAGGGTGTGAATATCTGCACGAAAGTTTAAGCTAAAAATAGAACATAATAGTAATAACCACATTACGCTATTATTGTTGCATTGTCAAGGAGTTGAAGAAGGTAAATGGAGGCATTCCATGTCACATTATCTAGAAAGCAATGAAGTCTAAGCCACCCCTCTAATAATTTGTTCACCTTTGTATCATTATGGATAGACATAAGTTTAGAAGAAATCCAAAAGTTTATGTCAGGGAGAGTTCGGAAACCAGTTTTGCCCATCCAAAAATGGGCCTAGGAACCAAAACTGGAATGTCATAACTTGGAATTGAGAAGCAGACTTCTATGGCAGATTTGAATTTTTGAGGTGAGTATTGACCCAATAGCCTTAGAATTTGGAAAAGATACCCTTTCAAGGGTGTGAACTTCAAGACTTGTACTTAGAAGGTCGTTGAAAATCATTTTGATTTACTTTTTTAGTCAAACAGGTGTAGGAGGGGGCTTCAAAAGGATTCATTTTAGGGCCTACATTCAAAGGCCAAGATTATGCAGTCATGGAAGTCAGAGAAGCAAGTGGCTGGAAAGTTTTGAAAGACGAAATATGGAGCTTTAACAGAATATGAAGAAAGTTCTTGGTAAACACCAAATTTTAATTCTTTCTTGTGAAAAATTGAGCATCAGCTTTGTTAATTTTTTTGATTTTGAAAGTATGGACCCGAGCTTAGTACTGCAACAAATTTGATCTTTAAATATTGCAGTATGTACTTTGATGTATTTCTATAAGGCTCAGAGCTAATTTTTGCCATCCATGCTCAATTTTAAATTCTGCTAATGTTGAATGTGCCAATGAAGATGAGGTCATGGGGTCATTCCATCCCAAATCATCCAGACCATGACACCCTTAATTCTCAAAATTTTTCGACTTTATACCAGTTGTAGGTATTGCTGAGATATGGTAACCATGAAAATGTCAAGGTCTCATTTATTACAATTCCTGAGTTATAACATATCTAGTTTTCACCAAAATCACCAATCCAATAGAAAATCCGCCATTTTGATTATATTTTCGTCCATAGCTTTCCATCCAGATGATCATTCCACCCAAAAAGCTACACAGATATACTGCTTTCATCGATAAATCTAGAAATTAACTTTATAACTCCTCAAATCTAATCAGTAATAACACTTTCAGGTTATTGAAGTAAGAAGCTATAAATCCAAGTGGCCGGATACATATGGCAAAAATTATTTTTTCCTCATGTTTCATACATGTCATCCTACAACAGAATGAAGAATGGTGTTGGACATCTAGACTGCCCATAGCATCGCCACTAAGTTATAAAGACATCTCATGTGATTTGCTGGAATTCCCATAGATATGACGGATTCAATTTTTTCATTGACTTGTCTATTTCAGTCATAAGTTTTTGGAGATTTTTTAAACTGTTCATGTAAAAAATCTCCAAAAACTTATGACTGAAATATACAAGTCAATGAAAAAATTGAACCCGTCATATCTATGGGAATTCCACGAGAGGAAAGAAATAACGTACGACCTAAGAACCAAAGACTTCTGAAAACTTCCAAAGATCAATAAACGTTATGGCTCAGAGTCACTTTCTTTCTTGGGAAGTCTTCCCTGGAACACACTCAGTGATAAAATCAAACAAATTCCAACCTTTGCAGCATTCAAACATCAAATAAAATCGTGGACTGGTGATAAGTGCACCTGCAGACTATGCACATAATTATTTTCTATATATAAACTTAATAATATATATATTACTTTGTTAAGTATTTTAGTTTTAGTTTTGGTTGGTATAAATTAGCACTTATTACTACGTAAATCCAACTGTAAATAATGTTTTATGAATTATAAGAATGACTATATGCTGAAAAGAAGGTTACTTGTTATGCTCAAGAAACAGACGTGAACAATATAGCTTGCACTTGTCAATTTTTGTAGAACAGTGACTAACACGGACATAGGACCTGGGGGCACAGGGAGCACGTGCCCCAAACTCTCCACACGTTTGTATGTGGAATACCCCGTTGCAGCTTGCAATGCTGCCTTTCTTGCTTGTGAGGGAGCTACTTAAAGATGCGTGCCCCACACTTTTTACGTCCCTGCTGACTAACTTAGGCAGATTTCAATGCACAATTCCGCTATTTTCCCCCCTTTGGGAAAAGCTGATCATTTTTGGCTTTCCACTCGAAGCAAGTCACACTTTTTGACTCATGATTGCAACTAACTAAAAGAATTAATCTTGTTTTTTAGCCTTTAGACTCAATGGCAATTGAATTTAAAGCCTAGTTTTCAAATATGGTAATTCATCGGCTATGCGGTTTCCCGACCATCGGGGATTGTCCGCGATTGCTATGACTTATGACAACCGCACTATCGGCGGGCATCGGGGATCATCCCCAATCATCAGAAAATTCAAACATGTCTGACTTTCCCCATGGTTCCCGACGAACAATAGAAAGATAAACAATAGATTGCAAAATATTTTGTTGGTGATCATGTTTCTTGTCACATCGGAGAGTGAATTGAAGTGCATGAATCAAGTAGATGATGCCCTCTAGCCTGAGATGACAAGAATCTAACGAAGAAAACAAAAATAACACTTTTATTATGACAACTTCTAAGACAGTGTAATACCTGCCCTTCAATTTCACTTCACGCCCCTACAAAAGCTTCTTTGCTGCATTTCATGTGTTGGAAAATACGCTGTGTATTCCTCCAAAGTAAAGCTATAGATAAGATATGTATTTTCACCTCTAATTCTCTCAAAGGAACGCTCTACACACGCAATGAACCTTCCCGTTCCACTCTCAGAGCTTTGGCACCATAACATGCTCTTTGTTCATCGGGGATGATCCCCGACCATCGGGGACAGTCGCCGATCATCGGGGATCATCCCCGATCAACAAGAAGTTCTATATCGGCGATAATCGCCGATGAATAATGCTATATGAAAACTAGGCTAAACTCAACACGAGTTCGACTTATGAATTAAGCCTTAGAACTTGCTTTAGAAGAATCCATTAGTCCAGTGGACACTTTTCCATTGCGTTACACACGATAACCGTAGATCTCTATTCAGCTATGGAATAGCAATTCAAAGTTTATTTTGTGCATATATTAATGTTTGTATGATTGTCTATAATCATCTGCGATCTTCGAGCAATAGAACACCACACATCGCAGAGTTCATAAAGACGGACTTATTATTTGTTAACTCTTGAGAGTGATAGAATCAGTAGACTTGGGCACTTTTGATATTAAGGGCAAAAGGCACAAAGAAAAAACCAGAACCCTCGCGAAGAGGGTTGGTGTGGGGGCGTCACGCCTCTTCGAAAAAGCTTTGTCGGCAAATCTTGCCTTTTGTCGGTAAATCGCAGACTTTTGTGAGAAGCTTTGCATCTTGTTGACAAAAGTATCAGCCTGTCTTAATTCATGCTATGTGCTGACATAGGTGTGTAGCAATTTTTGGCAATATCAGTGGCTTAAGGCTGTTTCATCAGCATAAATTCGACAGTTTCATAGGAGTTCTCGACAAGCGTTGCAGCCTGTCGACAATTTAGGCCTAGCGTTTACACGGGGCCGGCTAACCGGCTAATCAAATTAGGTCACTTAGGCGTGCAAACAGACCCCTTCATTGTTT
>OLMO02000275.1:15243543-15289576 GCA_900291935.2 Cassiopea xamachana
AAACAATGAAGGGGTCTGTTTGCACGCCTAAGTGACCTAATTTGATTAGCCGGTTAGCCGGCCCCGTGTAAACGCTAGGCCTAAATAGCCAAATAGTTGACCGATCAAATGTTCTTTCGGCCCCTTATAAACGCTGCCTAAGTTGCTGAGGATCATCATTTCCATACTTTTGTACCCTGATTTTGTACCCTGAGTGTTGGCAAGTTGATTGACATAGGCTTTTGGTGATAGTTTCTTTGCACCATTATAATGGACCCAATTACGATTTGACATGGGTGGATTTTTTACATGGTATACTAAAAAACTTCCTCCATGATTGTACTTATAGCACTAATATTGTGCACCTAGTGTATTTCTGAAGTTATGGGCTCCTTAGACACAGACAGTAAATATCATAGCTTTTTGTAAGAGAGTAAACAGCAAAAGCTTTTATTAGCAAACACTTATTTGACGTAAAGCTAAGTAATTTTGTCTTCTGTAGCGAATAAATATGGAAATGCAAATTGATGAAAGATAAGTAATATTGTTGGCTTGTTTTTCGGTTGGAATTAGAGAACAGTCGAATACAAACATACCGAATGCCAATTTTGGCCTTTCAACATAAAACTGGCAAAGCTTCTCTGGTAATGTTAACTCATTCGTCTCGGTTGATTGGTCAGTCCCCTTTTTCTCCATAAAGACGTTGCTTTCTTTTTGAGGCTGTCCGTCTCCCTCCATTTTATATTCTCTTTTTTCAGTCACTTGAGTTAATTGCCATATCGCTCTCAATTCGAAAGCATCGCCTTTAATGAAGCGGGTGCTATTCGATCGAACGTCCTTCGAATGATAGTGGCTTTGTCCGTAAGAAAGTTCATAGTTGTTTGGCGTAAGACAAATCGACGTGACAGTGGTACAAAATGCGGACCGACATGTTTCTGAGTATAGCCATAGTACACAATACAGCCATGTGTGACATTCCAGGGGAGAAGTAAAATCTAAACCACTCTCTTACTTAAACTACCTGAATCTTCTGACACGAGAGCATTGGGAGGCGAGGCACCATCCAAAATCCACAGTCGGTTATAATGCCCTAAATAACAAATATGCTTGGCACAAAGTATATGAAACGTTTAAAAGTATCAAGAATACGCTTGCCGTGAAGGGGCTTGCATGTCTATCTTTGGGGTCTGAGGCCAACATAGGCTCATTCAATGTCGAGTCATCCAAACTATGACACCCTTGTCTCTCAAAGTGTATTAAAAGTTTCATAAATTTTCGGTACCAGTGAGATATGGTATATTATTTCCCTGAAAATGTAAACTTTTCATTCAAGAGCTTTATTGAGATAAGTGGCTCTTGAGTTTTTACACAAATCACCATTTCAGACTAAAATATGCCATTTTGAAATTAAATTTTCCTACACATTCAACATTAGCAGAATTTAAAACTGAAATTGGTTGGGAAGAAGAGTTTCTGAGCCTTATAGAAACAAATTAAATCACATTTTACAATTCTAAAATTAGAAAGTCAAAAAAATTGACAAAACTGATGCTCAATTCTTCACATGGAAGAATTAATATATCAAAAGAGTTTTTATATGCTATCAAACCCAATCTTTGGGCTTTCAAAAAGTCAAAGCAGCTTGCTTCTCTGACTTCTACGGCTGTATGAATGAGTTTGGAATTCTCACCCTTGAAAGATTATCTTGCCCAATTTCTAAGGCTATTGGGACAATACTCATTTTAAAAATTCGATTCTGCCATAGAAATCAAGTTTTGGTTTCTAGGCCAATTTTGAAAGGGCGGAGTATAGTTCCATGCAAATGCAATGGCTTTACATTTTCCAGCCAAATTTTGCTACCTTTCATTTGAAACAACTATCATCCCCTGGGCTACTGAGTTGGACACTCAACTCAGTTTGAATTTGTGAAATCAAAGGTCTACTTTCCAGCAAGGGCAGATGTATGTACTGCACCACTATAGTATGCAGCTAGCCAAACACTTGTAGCAGATGCCAACAAAACAATATATTCAGATTTCAATATGCTTCAGCTTGAATTTAGCTTTGTTAAAGCTGTATCTCATGATGAGACTAAAGCATATAAAAGTATTACCAACATCCAAGAACTTCCAAGCCATGTGAAAAAGTGCTGGGACAAAAGGATATAGATTTCACTCACCTGCAACGCCCAGTATGTTTTGATAGGCCGCAAGGACACTTTTCGGCAAATTTCCTCTCATTTGCGTTACGTGAGGATATATTGGACCAGCAATGCAAAAAGTACACATGGCTATGGCCCAATAAACTCTTTGAAATATTTTTGCATGACTTATTCTTACCTTTTCTTCAAGTTTCGAACCAGTAATTTCGACTTTAAAACAACTACTGATGAGAAATCTTCTATGCTTCAGTATGACGGTCATTGGGTCGTGCAAGGGTATGCTGTAGTATCTACAATATTTTATTCGTCTCGTATGCGATATGAAAAAAGTACACATCGAAGTTGAAAGAGCATTTTTCGCGCGACTTTTTGTTACGAAAACTTTCATCTTCGCGCTAGAAAAGGAACCGGTATTTTCAATTTGAAGTTTCAAGAAATGTTTTGTCCCGCATCAGATTGGAAAATAAACGTTCCTCGCAGAGGCACAATTCGTTTATAGCTCGTTAGTTTTTAACAACATTTCTTTCTGATTTTGATTCAGGCTAGACAATTTTGTACATGACATTGAACGATGCATTTTTATATCGCATTTATACTGATTTTGATTGAAACCACTAATCACTGAATGTATCAGATCATGGGAGAGAAAGGCAATGGTCATGAGGCCCTCCTTTCTGATTCACATGGTCAATTCTTCTGTCAAAACATAAACAAGGAAGTAGTCTATGGCTTTCTAGCTATTTTTTGCAGCTTTTTCACCCTGCATGAAAGCTAACTCACCTTTGAAGCCTATTGCTTTTAATAGGCCGCAAGGAAAATTCTCAGCAGATTTCTTCTTGTTTGCGTTCCGTTACCAAATGTGTGAGCAGAAATCAAAAAAGTGCACATAATAATAGACCAATGAAATATTGAAAAATTCCGTTATTTGACTCATTCCTATGTTTTCTTCAAGTTTCGAACCAGAATTTTCAATTTGAAAACAACGACTCCTAGGAAATCCACTGTGCTTCAGTACGGCATTCACTTGATTGCACAAGGGTATGCTGTAGTATCTGCAATATTTTACTTGTTTCTCCTTTGCCTGTATGCATACAGCAGCATTAACTTTCTTCTAAGAAGTAAACATTGTACGTAGATATGATTGACTGCCGCAATTTCACTTCAATACTTTCAATTCAACTTGCCGCCTGAATTCATTTTCTGAAATCGTCTTACCGTACTAGCGATCTCATTAACGATTCTGTTTTCTACTACGCATGCGTCATCTCCACTGTTTCAGACGATTTTTATGGCGGTCGTGATAAAAATCGTCTAGTGGAGATCCGCCTCTATGAAATCCACTGTGCTTCAGTACGGCATTCACTTGATTGCACAAGGGTATGATGTAGTATCTGCAATATTATACTTGTTTCATACATGATATCAAAAAAGTAAACATTGAAGCTTAAAGACCAATGTTTGAGCTACATTTTCAAATGAAAACTTTTATTTTAGCGCAAAGAAAATTGCCAGTATTTTTAGTCTGAAGTTTTGAGAAATTTTCTCCTCCCGAATAAGAAAAGGCAGTAAATGTCCATAGCAGAGGTGCAATTCATAACAGATCATTTGGTTCTAAGAGCATTTTCTTTCAGTATTTCATAGTTTTCATAGCCTTTTGACATTTAGCCTGCATCAAAGCCATGTTTTTATTTTTAGAATAAGAAAGAACGTAATATATGGAAGCTCTTCATAGCTAACAGGTATCGTCAAGGCTTCGTTCTGCCACTTTGTTGATAACAATAAATCCGCCGCTGCGCAATATCACCTACGGAGCCGCAATTTAGCAAATGCCCTTTCCAATACAAGCACTTTTTCGTATGAGTAGGAACCAGGAGGAGAAATAAATTCATGAAGACAGATGTAGAAGAAAACAATTTTTTCTTTTATGGGATTTTGATAGATACAGTTGTACCGTACTTGACTTCAGGCATTCCAGAGCACACCAGGGCAAACGGGCAACTTTCTCCTGTGGGGCACTAGACCACACCCTTTTAATTAATAAGCCCTTCATTGGCCGCAACTAGTTATACCAGTTTTCTGGAAATGTTAGGCTTGAGCCATAAAGGTGTTGTTAGAAAAGTCACTGAACCGATATGGTAATAATAAATGATCAAAAATGTAAGAAAAGTATCTTAGTTTCATGTAAAAACTACGGAATTTTGAACGACTTGAAGTCAAATAAACACTGTAAAATAAGCTTCGCAAAATTCTAAAGCGTTATCATACTTTGACAGCAGGAGTGTACTTTACCATATTTTCCATCTACTTTTTACAAAAAGTTTGGAAGAAAAAGGCTCTTTCTCCCCCTTTTCACGCGAAGGTAGTGGGGGTACTGCCCCTGTTACCCCTGTTCCAGCACCCCTGCTTGGCTCGTTCACTGTATTGACGAGTTTCCATAGGTTCACTTTCTTTCATGTTGATGTTGACAATGTTTGTTCGAATTCATGCTGGCTTTGCCTCGTTTTCAATCCTTAATGGCCGTCGCATGAAGGATGTCTATTGTACTAGAACATACCTCACTGTTTAGGGTAATGACATACTTCTAGTTTTGCCGAAGGTCCATATTTCATTACTTTTTTATGAACCTAAAGTGGTCAATCGGTCCTTGCCAACAAAAATTCCCACCTGGCCTCTCAATGAAACTGTTAAATCTTAAAGACATGTCATTCTTCGCTTTCTTGGTGTCCAATATTGTGGATGGTACTGCCTTTTCATGATATTTTAGCTGTTATGAGTAGAACATGTAGGCCTGTTTTCTCCAAAGCTAGCGATGAATTTGAGCACTAATTGTAACAGCAAGAAATGAGTTTGAGCTCCATTAGGCCTGCCATTACTGGACCAATCAACATATTCATACAGAAATGAAAATTACGTGTAGAGAAACCACGGAGATGTTAGGAATGACAACAAACAGCAAGCCATGTACATTTTATCAATATTTATTCTGCGCAACTGTCGTGCACAATTTTCTCGTGTTTTAGACTGGAGCCTACCGCGCCTCAGTTTCAAATTACATTTTGCAAATTGAATGAAAATGAAATGCCGAAAAAATGACAGCGAAATGAAAAGAAATTTGAGCCAATAGCACGCTTGGTAGAGTGTATATTCATGGCGTCCCTCGTACAGTGTATAGTCTTAAACTTGAATGAGATGTTCAACTAACTTCCTTGTTCAACTAACTTCCTTCCTTTCTACTTTTTCAATTGCTACCATGCAGGAATAACTTGTTAGTTCATTTCTGCTGTTACTAAAGTATTCATGGCATTCTTAGGAAAGATCCGGCAAGTGGAATTGCAACTAATTGTAGCCAATCGTGTTCGAAAAGCAACATTGGTCCTCTTATGGGAATCCTATTAAGATTCAGCTTACTTTTCTTGAGCTCGAATGCATTTACTGTAATTTAAGAGCAAAATTTTGAAATACGGCAAGAAATATGTTCCACTTGCCACTCTTAAAGACATGTATAATGGTATAGTTGAGCCTAACTTCAATTATTGCTGCTTTGCTTGGGGCTCCTGTGGAACTACCAAGCTAAATAAATTACAAAAACTGCAAAATAGAGCTGCAAGAATAGTGACGAATAGTCCATTTGATTATTCTGCAACATCTTTGATTCAAGAGCTAGGATGGCCTAGGATCGAGGAGCTTATTCATCATGAAACATCGTTTATGGCATATAAATGTTTGAACAAGCCTAGCTCCCGACTATCTTAGCAGTTTTATTTCTAAACTTTCTGATCGTCACACACGTAAACTTTGGAATTCTGCGACTGATTTACTATTACACCGTATGAAAACGTCTTATGGGCAAAAATCCTTTGCTTTTCGTGGAGCAAAAGAGTGGAATAATTTTGATTTAAGAACAAAACTAGCGCCCTCTATTCATTGCTTCAAGTCATCTTTGAAAGATTCCAAGACTAATTACATGGGTTAGCTTGTCTTTTTTTAGTTTGGTTTTTTGATTGTACTGTAATTATTTATACATATGTAGATCATATTATTTAGATATCTTATATTGTAATTAGGTTTTCTTTTTCTCACAGAGCCATTGTAAATCAGGCCACTGAATTTTAACCTTGTATAAACAAGTCTTAAATGAACAATAAAATGAAAACAATTGAATTCTCAACCATTAATGAATTAGCCATTGGCCAGAAGCAAATTCAACTCAAAAGAAATTCGAGAAAGGCAACTTCTTATGTAAACGAGAGTTAGGAAGTGTAACCTAGAAGAATTGAAATTTTAGGCTTCATAATGTATTAATGCTGTATATCTAAATCAATGAGTTTAAGCATATTAGAAAAAGTGGTCCGTTTTCATCAATTAGCAACTTTGTTGCATAGCACAAGGGTTGCAACTAGTAACTTTAACAATTTTAATACAACAACATCTTTCTTGACTTTGCAAATTGAAATGCAAATTGACTTTGTTTCTTATTGAGCTGTTGTTACGAGTCATGCATATAATATTTTCTTATTATAAGAAAGATACTCTAGCACAGTGGTTTTCATCATCTTTGCTGGAGCTAAACCTCAAAGCAATATTTCAGTTGATCCAGGAACCCCTGTTCCCATTTCTGCACAGGAGAATTAAAACTTACCGTTAGTCATAACAGTTGTGCAGCTTCTGGTGACTGTCAACCCTTTGAGTGCACTGGCGGAAGCGCGGTTGAAAATCATTGCTCTAGCAGAATGCACCATCATACTAAGCCTATAGATAAATCTCTATTTCATTGTAGTCTCAATACAACTCTACCTGTGCCATATATTTTATTATATAAGATTATAAGATTCGGTCCTGGGTACAAGTCCAAAGTAACTGCTACAACAGTCTATTACATAAACTACTTCTTTGAAAAGAACAGAGCATATTGATACGTAAGCAAACTTTGATTATATATCCATACACAAAAACTGTACAAGTTTGTCGACAAAAATCTTTAGCAAGGGTAGCAAGGAGCAGAGGTAAACAAGTTGAGTTCTGAATTTTAAATCAAAGACCTGTATCAAAATAATTATGCTTGTTAGAAGCAACTGTGGCATAATATTCATCGTCAACGTTTGATATGAAAAAGTTCAACATATGTCGCCTATTTGGGATTAGCATGTTGAATATATTTTCAGCTAAGTGGTGTTTCTTTTGTTGTAAATTGTGCTCTGCTTATTGCATGTGGACATACTTTGGACTCTGCCATATTGTAAGCAAGAGTTTGCGCTGTGGGCTCAAGAGACCCGCAGCAATAAAATTGCTAGCTGTGCTCCTTTTGGGGTGTCGTCGTTGAGCTGAAAAAGATGAAGTTGGAAGCTTGTTGGAAACTCCACATTTTGAGAAGATAGTTAGATTTTTCCTATTACCGGGATCACTACATCCGGCACCAGGGCCAGAACCGGCCCCGGCTACCATGCAATCCGGCCCCAGTGATTATGGAAAGAGTGCCTATGTTTTAAAATTGATATGCTGTTGCCAAATTGTTTAAATTGCCAGATTGTTTAGCGTTTTACAGCTTTTACAGTCTTTCAATTTCATTTTTACCATATCATCCTCCAATTTGAACAGCAGTTTCGACAATTAGGCTTTATATTGCCAGCATCTTCCTTGGACAAGGTAGTGAATAGCGATTTCGGCCCCGAAATCTAGTGTTTTGCGTCGGTTTTTATGATATAAGTTTGGTTTAGCAATGCTGTAACTTTGAGGACAAGGAGTAAGTTTCACTATTAATATTTGAATTTCTGTGCTCTTTATTTGCTTATTATTTAAATTAATGTTGAATACTGTTCTCTTTGGATTCAAGTATAACGTTTTTGGCATTTTTTCTATGAAATATTTCTCTATTGCTTAGTGCTCCTGCTCAGGATCCATTGTTGTGGACTGCTAGTTCGTAGTTTTCAGTAGAAGAAATTGCTGTGAAGCTACAGTTTTAGAATGGTGCAAAGGTATACTTTAAGACATCTTAGAACAACTTCACAGCAATTTCTTAATTCATCTTAATTCATCATACGACATCTTATTTCAATCGTGAAATCCAGGATAACTTATCTTAAAAGTTTCCAGATAGCAGTCGCTTTGCCAAACCAGAAGCATTGTTACAACATTGATTAACGGTAATGAAATGCAAGCCATAATATGCTTGTAGAAAAGAACTCAACCTCTGTTTCAAGAAAAGTATAATTCTAAATCATTGGATAAGCAGAAGCCAAAAACTACAGAAAATTAACCTCTCCTTCGTTTACTACTTTTGTTTTAACAATCTCATAAAGAATTTTGACAGATAACGAAATGAATGTTCAATAGTATCATGAACATATATAATAAATAACGGTGATAAATTAACTCAATTGAAAAAAATTCTATCTTGACAAAACTTAAAGCTTTGCATTTATACACAATTATGTATCCTTCGTCACATACAAAAAGAATGATTAAATTAGAAGTGAAATATGGCATTAAATAAATTTCTATACTATACTGTTTTCTAGTCGTAAAGCTACTTTTAGCTTTCAATCCTGTACAAGCTTGCTTCTAGTACAAAGTCGATGTTAAAGGAAAAGAAGAATTTATGCGAGCATAGAATTTATAATATAACAAGAGACCCATATTGGGCACTACGAAAGAATATCAAATCCGTTGTCCATCGAGACTGAATCTCTAGTTTTTAAACTTATGCTAAGCAGTGACATAGCTAGCTGTGCGTAGCTGGGAGCGGTCTTGGATGACAAAGTTTCACGAAGGGGCAGAAAACCCAAAAATAGTCTAAGAAACAACTAACTCGAGGAAACTTGGTGGGGGAATTGACAAGTGAAGTGGATCTAGATGGGCCACATCCCCTTCGCCCACTTGAGCTACGTGGCTGATGTTAATCCTATCGTGCAAAACTTTGCTCATCCAGCTGAATCAATTTTTCTTTAAGCTCAATGGTGTTCAAGAAGTGTACGAACCACAAAACGAATGCATAGGACTTCAATCACTATCAGTCAAACTTCAATTCACTCAATTAAAGTAGTAATGGATTAAGAAGCAGCAGTTTGTGTAGCTAACCAGGTAGAGATGGTAAGTGATGCGATGTTTCAAACATATATATAAGCCCTATTGTATTTAGCTTTAAACTCATGGCACAGTTTAAAATGCATTATAGATCAGGAACTTCAAAAAATATAGAATGAGAATAGGCTTGCTATTATAAAATTGAAATAACTATCAATGAACCTATTTACCTGCAACAGATTCAAATTTTAAAGGTCTTTCAATCTAATATCAAGCACATCTAAAGATTTTATCCGTTATATCTTTCTGAATAAGAATGATGGTTGACTTTAAGCTCAAGCTGGATAGAAGCCGGAAAATTAGCAAAGCTGATAGCCAATAATTTTGAAGCATTTCAAGAGAAATCAAGTGGATGAACATTCAATGACTGCAATTGTAAGCAATAAATGTTACCTGCATTGAATTCAAGATTCGTCATGAAATCCAGTTTCACAATAAACTCTTAATTTGAACTCGTGAAGAAATATTTAAGCTAGGGTAGTTGTAGCTAAAGGACGATGGCCAAAATGCTATTTTTAATTATACTTTTGATATGCTCGACCAACATGTGACTTGATAAGGCCGGAATCGCATTATATTTCGCCGAAGCATCTAAAAATATTACTGGAAATGGGTGAGCTGCGATTTCTTTAAACTGAGTCAAAACTTCTCTTCCCTTGAACTGAGTCAAGAGATATCTTTAATGGTATCAAAAACAGCTACAGAAATGCTACTTGTAGTGGAAAATTGCAAATCGTGAAATTTGATGGTTTAAATAGAGGGGTGGAGTAACTTAAAGAACACTTTGTATATTATGTTGTTTTGTTAAAGAGCTCAAAGAAAATTATATTACTTGATTGGTGCCTTTCCCTTGACGGAATTGGCATTTCACAAACATGAAGTATAAGAATGGGAACTTGGCGGCTAAACACTTTATTTTGAGTAGTCTCTGAACTTAGAATATTAACAATCTCATTAACAAAGTCCAAAAAATAATTGTTCAGTGTCAGAGAAAGCCTCTATGAATTAGTTCAGCTCCAAAGATATATTAGCATCAAAATATTCAATATCACGATTTTTATCCATTCCAATGTTTTCCTATACTAGCTATTTCTCTGAAGTTTCACTCTCAAAATTTGCTACCTTCGTATCTAATCATGGGTGTATCGCAGTCGCTCTCGCTAACTTGATTATCAGCATTCTTGCTACTGCCACATTGATCTTCTATATATTTATTCGCAGAAAGTTCATTTCTTTCTGCACTCTTCTCTCTTCTTTGGAAGAAGCAACGAATGCAGTTCCTGAGAGATCCTCTGTCGCCTTCTGGTCCTATTATGCCAACAATAACGGGAAAAAATAGGAGCGCAAAGAGTATGGAAAATCCAATTGTGCAGAACATGAAGATGCCAAACTGGTAAAAGAACATAATCTGGGAACCAAGCATGAATATTGAAGCTCCCAAAGTCGTGCATGCACCGGAAAGAACCGATACTCCAACTGTTCGAAGCATTTCTCTCACTCGATCAGCACGCTTTTGTTTGTTTGAACGGATATACCCATCAGCCAAATGTACACAGTAATCAACTGCCAAGCCTACCACCAATGTTAGGTTAAGTGATTCCATGACACCAAGTTTCCAACCAACCAATGGGATTAAACCAACAACTGCATTTGTTATTAGTGCAATAGTTACTGCTGCAAGAAGCCCGATTATCCAATTGCATGTTGTGAAAATAAGAACTGGAAGAGCAAGACACAAGCCAATCAGGATGCCCTGCACAGCCCCAACCAGCAACACCTAGACGAAATGAAAATTTCCAAGTTCAAAATACAAGAGATACATGGTTGCACTAATGCGTTATCGTATCTGAAGTCTGAAGTAGCCGCACACATAGCATCCAGAGCCAGTATATTATGCAATAGCCTTCTTTCTCCTTAGACAGGGATCCTCGCTAATTTCAAAATGTTTGCTATTTCTTTACCACAAGTCGATTACTCACTATATCGAAAAATATCTCTAATTTACATAGAGGTCTAATGTACATACAGCTATAATCAATGTAACTGATCAGTATTGTTTTAGATAGAAGAGAAATCGTCGATATCAATGGCCTGAGTACATGGGGATGGCTGGACTTCCTTCGCGAGATAGAAACTTTTCCCGAGAATTCTGTATCATTAAAAGTGTGTTCAGATTTGATTTGCAATTGCATGTAGATACGGCCAACCCTGATGTCGAAAAACCCGCATGCTCGAAAGAGTGATGGCCCTGTATGTAGAGCCAAATGTGAGTTGCTTTTGAAATGTTGTCGATTTGATAGGCTGCCGGCTTCATTAAATAACACACACTTTTTAAGAATAACGTTAGCAAGAATATTGAGACTCAGGATCGCTGAAATTTGAGCATAATTCAAGAACAATGCAACAATTACTGCCAAATGTAGTTAGGACGCTACAGAAACTAGCAGTAACCTGAGCAATATGTCTTCGACCAGAGTAATATGTCGTCTTCATAGCTCTTTTAATTAAATAGCTCTTAGGCGCAACGAATAGCCGCTCACCCTCCAAAACAATGTTGTTCATTGAAGGTAAGACATTGCTGCAGTTTATTGATCTGAGACTACCCTGTAAGCGATTTTTCAGAAACTACCCTGTGACTCAAAATTGTACTGGAGGAAGGGGATGGCAAAAAAGAGAAGAGTTTTGAAACTTGGCAAAGCGTTAATATAGGGATTTGATAGAAAGATGGCAGACTTGATTATTTCATACATACTTTTTATTAGAATATAGTTTACAGGAATATTGAGGTTCAGGATCGCTGAAAATTAAAAATAATTTAAGAACAATGCAAGGTTGAAGCTTCACCAATGTTTGCAAGTTTTTGTGTATTTGAGTTATAATGCTGCTTTTAGATTAACTTTGCATTATTAGTACAGTATTTACTGTTCTCATTCACTTCTGTTTTGCATTATGATGAAGTAAGACACCAACTGAGATTTCAAAGTGCTCCTTTGATTTTCAGGTGTAGTTTCATATAGCAATGACGTATGGCCGGTAGACTTGCTTCCGTTTTTAATACTTTGAAGTTATGATTATAACTGCCTATGACTTAGAATCAGTGCATCATAGCTAGAGAGCATTGGTCTGTTAATTGTGTCTGGTTCTGCCGAACATATACTAAGTATTCTATCATTATATACACCTTTAATATTTAAGAATAGCTTTAAAAAATTTAAGGCTCAGAATCAGGAAGATTTATGAATATTGAAGCTCAGGAAAGACTTAGCTATTTTTATAGAAAAGTGTGTATTGGGCAACCTACTGCGCAGGTCGAACGAAAGATTACCTTTTCTCATGTAATGGCAAACAAAACTCTGTCTCGGGTATTAGGGCCAGCCCTCCTCATCTAATCAAGCCCTAATTGTGTACTATAATGTATCCATACCCAGACGACATGTTCAACGGGATATAAGAACATTCATCTGCCACAAACACAAACTTTCACAAATCAACAATACTCTTTTTAAAGCCAAATTATTAATTATCACATTTATATATTATGAAAAGTAAAGATACTTATTGATGACAAATAACTGGCACTTACCCGTTGCACTTTAAGCCAGTGCCAATTGTTCCACTCTGGTGTACACTGAAATGCGTTCTTGCACTGACGTGGCATATTCGCAGTCTAAAACAAAAATGAATAGGATAATCTTCGTCAAAGGATGGTCAATATTCTATGACACATTGTTGAAGAAAAATATTCAAAATTTTCAATTTGTCCATCGTAAAAAGTGTTAGATAATGTTTAATGATGTTGGAAAAAGTCCTGCTTTGCTCAGAAATGCTGAATGCTGTTGAATGGTTTGGCCACTCCACCAAGCAAAATCACCATTGCGCAAGCGCAGTGGTGAAAGCTCGTCATGCTTTGAAGTCATATGTTTGGATCACTAAGCTACGGGTGCGATGTTCATAAGTTGAAAACCAAACATCAAAAGAAAGCCATTAAAATGCCATCAACTAGCCCCCTTTCACTTCTCTTCTTTGACAATTTTCTGGTTTTGCCACGCGTAACCTTTTTTTATTTCAATGTCTTCTTCTTTATTACCCGAAACTTCATTAACACCTAAAAACGTTGCTCTAATCGTTTTTTGCAATCGCCTTGGGAAGTTTCAGTTTGAGTGAATAGTCTGTTGGTACTACAAAACTTTACCAAAGCACAAAAAAGTGGCAACATCCTTTTGACATACTTAAAAGCTTTTTTCGTACGACACTCATCAGAGTATGAAAATGTCAGATAGTGACCTAAAGGTTAACCGAAATATATATCCAGATGCAGTTAATGTGTTAGGATGCGTCTAATTGGCCCCAAGTGTGACCAATTAGGACCTATTACCATTGCTTACTTGAAGAGTCCCAATGAGAAAGCAAACTATTTTTGTCTACACAAGACTGGGTTTTGAGTCTTGATGTAAACAGATTCCAAAACACTTAAATAAAAAGACGATTTTGCTTGCCCAATGATCCGAAAATTGTCGTCTGTATATGTTTTGGCGGATTCTGGATTTGCAATAAGGTGTTGTCCTATGGCCGACTCACAATTAATTTTAGAACTTTTCTTTTTACATTTACGAGGTGGCTGTTCTCTAACGGTATTACTTTTCTTCCTGACGCTCGTGGGGACATGACAAAACAGCATGGCACGTAGCACTAATCCCTTTTTGCAATCGCCTTGGGAAGTTTCAGGTTGAATGAATGACATCTGTTTTTGCTTTGGTCATTAATGTATTTGCAACTATTGGGTACTTATTTTTCGCTGGTTTGGCCACCCCTACATCCAACAATATCCAATAATGCAAAATAGAAATCCAATAGCGTTGAAACTTGATGTCACAAATGTTGCTCTGGTTTGGCCAAGGCATTACACTAGTCCTTATCGTACCTGAGTATTTATGAAATTCTCCCAATTTTTGTATACTTCGTTCCCTTCTCCATATTTTAATGTCTCTCCTGTCAAGGATGTATTAACAACCACTGCAGCGTATCTAAGTCTATTTCCAAATTTCCCACCTGTAAAAGAGAGTAATAGTTTATGATTGAATAACAACTCAATGCACTCTACATAGCGTAAAGAAAATGGCAGTAAAGAAAGGTACTGGCCACCCTACTTCATATGCTGGTGGCTCAGGATAAGTATCCTCTCTAACAGGCACTCCCCTACGTAGGAAAATATAAAGGGCCCTACTTTCGCATATTTGTTATCATTAGAAATGGTTCAGCGAAAAACCTACCTTGCGCCATTGCCCTTAGCCTTGTTTGAGGGAGTGCCAGTGATGGTCTCGCTGTGGGATCAATAGAGCCACCCATCCAGTTTCCATACAAGAAGTACTGATAGCCAGGTTTAGGTTTTCCACGGTTTGATAGCCAAAACCCAAGACCAACTTCAAAGAAGCGTCTGTAATCTGCTGTCACCAGAGTTTCATTGTATACATGTGGGAGTGCTTTCATTAAAGTCCTCGCTTTACTTTCATCAATTGGCAAGGAAATGTTCACATCTTTAGGGAACTTCTTTTCACTGGTCTGAGACTGAAAGTGAAAGGATTTACTTTACTCTCACACATTCCCTGTCTTCTTTCTAATTTTGACACTTTCAAAGACAAGCTTTGCTTTACTTCCATCAGGGGGTTTTATACAAACTGTAGGATAGTACTGTTTTTCCTATAAATGTGCAAACGTATTACAATGTATACTCTATAATTCCTTCCATTTACGTAACAAATTTTCGATATAACTGTGTCGTATTTAATGAAAGCTATTTGATTTTTGCCCTTCAGGAAGTGAATAATTTTGAGGTTATTTGTATAAAAGAAATTATATTTGAATTTCAGGCATCTGTTGTTTTCTCTCAACCATTCTTTCAAGATGTATGCAAAATAGAATGATATTTTTTATTCAAAATATATTGCGTGCACATATAACGCTAGGCAACAAAACAATACTTTTTGAAAGGTGTTTAAGAAATCTTAGCTGATCTAGGAAACTTTTCCATAACTGAATCCAGAAGTGACAATCATGTTCTCAAACAGGTCAATTCAATATTAAAAAATCGATATTTCCTCTAATTTCACTTCATGATTTGACACTCATGGCTAGCATTTTTCAGCTTAAATCAGCTTTTGGCTGGAAAATCTTCATTTTATACTAGCTTTCATTACATAGATGACCAATTGTTACTCAATGTAAACATTGCTTATGGTATTTCATGGAAATTGTCATGTTACATCGGTATTGCTCACAACTCAAGGTGTTTCAGCTTTCGTATCTTGAGCCTCTAGCGTCAATTTTTCGATATAGTATGTTATTGTATGTGTTTTTGGTGTGGTTGGGTGTGCTTAGTGGAAGCTGTACGTAAATATGTTAAAATAGGATATTCAGTAAACATCCTGTAGTACAGCTTTCTTCTGTTGTATAACAGGAAACATACATTGCAAAAGAAGTATCTGAAAGGGCCTTCTCAAAAAACGCCAACGGAGCTAGTAAAGCGCTAGTAAAAATTGAAAATTTATCTCCTAAAATCTGACTTTATTTGAAAAATGTTAGACGCTAGTGTCGAAGTATAAATTAAAAATTACACTTATAGAAACTATTGCATTTTGAAAATGAATTAGCAAGCAAACCTCACAGGATAGAGAAAGATAACTTAATTTCTAGAAGCAGGGTTGCAAAAGTGTCCTAAAACTGCTAGAAGTCTTTCAAAACCTTCAGCAAAGTACTTTTGTTGCCCATTGTTATCAATTTTGAGTTCTTTCTCAACGTACTTGTGTTCAAAGTCAATGTTGATTAATGGATGAGGAACAACCATTCCAGCTCGTGCTTGGAAAGAATTATACAACGAAATTGACTCACCAACGCTATTTACGACAGGTAATGCGTAGCAGTTCGCTAGCTTGAATTCTTAACCACAGTGACAAATATAGTAGCCATTCTCTTTTAGGCTTTCCATACCATTATCGAACGAAATGAAATAGTTGGAAGTGCTTTAGGATCACAGCAATACTTGATTACAATGAAACCTCCCTATATTGGTAACCCAAGAGTCTGGCGAATTTGGCCGTTATAGAGGGCGGTCATAAATGACGGTTATGATAAGTGACAGTTCCCTAGAGGTGGCTGCTAAGACCGGCTTCACTGCACCCTGTTTTGGCAGTACATGACCAATGTATAGGATGCTTTTCGAAATAACCTTTCAATGCTTCCATTCATAGTACTTACGAAAAAATGTATTGCATTCTTCCTACTTACACTGAAAAATGACTCCATTTTGTCCATAAAACATGACACTTCAAGCTCTCCAGTGGCGATGCTTTTTCTTATTTTCAGCTCTTCTGCTTCTTTGCTCGAAAGCGATTTCAACTTCTTGCAGAAATTCTGAATGAAGAAGATATCTTACGATTTATTGTACAAAGCATTCAAATTAATACTTTTACCATGTACTGGTTGCATCATTCAACGAAAAATAATTAGCGTGGAACCAATTTTTGTCAGTTCTAAACTAACTGGATTAATGCCAGTTGCTTGTAAAGAATGATTTTTCAGTTTGTAACATCAAGCGTAGAGAATGAGCTCAAAAGGGGTTTGAAAATAAAGGAAGCTTATTTTGATGATTTTAACGAGTCATAAATCAGCGGCAATGTGCTAGGATGTTCAAGATGTTCACTGAATACCTTAAAGTTCTCATAAAAATCTGTATTTTGTTTTAATGATCATCAAAATGGCAAATATAACTGCCTTTCAACATATTGGCCTTCTCAAAATTTCAATATATGTATTAAGCGTGGCAGCTGTGAGGCCGTTAAAGACAAAGAAGAACTTCATGTTAACCAGAAATTTCACAATTACACAGTGAATACTCTGGAGGGTATTCAGCCAATCAAAATAGCTCAATGGAATAATTAAATCCTCATTTGCTATCGAAATAGTCGTGCTACACCATTGGCAATAAAGGTGTCCAAAAATATGAGCCGCAGATGTCAACTGGTGCACCCAAAATGCTAGATTCTGAAGAGCTGTTTCCAAGAATGAAATAGCCTGTTTCATAAAACATTAAAGCTTAAATATACCAAAAGCTGAAGTACAAAGTACGCACCAATAAAGCGAACTGACAAGCAGGAGGATTCAAATCAAAATCTTCATCAAATACTGTTTTTCCTTTGCATTTGTAATCAGTGAAGTGACATTTTCGTCGATCTTGTAGTTGAAGGCCCCATATCAAATATATCCTGATAACATTGTTACCTTCACCAGATTCTCTGAAGTTTTTGACACGAATATAACGCACATCATGCCAATTTGTTCCTGATTGCCAAGCTTGCACCTTGCAAGACAGTAGAATATATTGAGTGATGCTTTCATGAAGGAGCTTTTACGTTTTCATTGCATATGAATATTGCAACTTCTTTTATTACCTTCCAACATTACATTCCAAGGTGGAGTTGCACTTGGAAGAGACCAATCATGGAAAGACACTTGGTCAACATGAAACAACAGTGTTAGCATCTCTCTTTCAATTGATCATCACAACTCAAAATTTGCCAATTAAAATTTGCTTCTTGTGATATACAAGGTTTAACCTGTAATAAAGACTGCGATTTCATGCAAATAAGCCAGTTCAATATAATGAATTGGCAATTACTGATTGTCAATAATTATTGATAAGAAGATACTTCTTTCATGAGTCTCAGATAGCTCTTAGAACCTTGAATTGTCTCAATGATGCCTATTACTTGCCCAAAATGACAATAAATTCTATCAAGACCTGTCTTTGTCTTAGAATGCAAATACTTTCATGTCCTCCAAGATGTGCTAATTGCTAAATTTATCAATAAATAACAAAATGTACAATGCTGACAGTAATAATTGAGATTCTTTTATACAAATGTTTGCTCCATGCTACTAGCATATCTTTCAATAGTAGCACCAGAGGGTCTAAGCAGATTATGGAAATCATGCAAGAGAAATCATTAATTAGTCAATAGTGTTATGGTGTCATCTTCTGCTATTCTCAGGGCCTAATTTAGAGTGGTCCTGGCTACTAATAGTGGTCTTGGAAATGCTATTAGTGTCTTGGAAAAAAAATTAGTGGGCAATTTATCTTTGTTTACTTAATAAAAGTACTTTTGCGGGAGATGCATTACACTCTTTACAGGCTTTTTGTTTAGCAACATGCAGAGACTAAGTGGCTTTAGCATGTTCTGTGTTTTATCACTACTAGAATCTAAAGAAATAACATGTAATTCATATCCCTTAACCTCAAAAGAATGGTGCTAATATGATGTTTTTCTCCAAGCAAGACAACTAAACATTTCTATTCGGCAAATGTGAAGTAGAGAAATAGATGTCTTAGTCTAGGTTTCTGGGTCTAGATGGCTGAAAAGGAAAGGGATACTTGTTCTACGTAATGGAGGGGCATGAAAGCTGCAACAGCAGGTATTTCTCTATCATTGGGTCAAAAGCTTCCTTTTGAAGCCTGGGAACAATGGAGCACGATGAAAGGATAACGAAAAACAGGCAGCACGCATAACCATATTCAAGTTTCAGTCGATGGAAATTGAATGTCATGCAACGCCTAAAGTCCAGTAATATCACTATTAAGCTGTCTATGACAAACGTCTAAAAAATGAAAAGAGGCATACATCGATTCGAGATTACGGATCCACGTCCGTATTTCAAGCCTGTGTTTGAAACCAGCAGCCACAAACCTTAAAATTTCAATATACCATGACTTATATTAGCTTTAAGCAAAAAATAATAAGAAACGTTGGCATGTCTTTCCCACAGACTTTCATCAGGTACTGTGACTTGATTGTCTTAATATACGATGCCAGTTCATTTACAAGAAAAAAACCTGGAATCCACAGCTGCTTGTGCGGAATTTAAAAAAACATGAAGTAGAAAAAGAATTATGCGCTCTATTATTCTAAAACAAATGCAACACCAAGTAAGATGGCTATCATTACTAATTATGGTTGAAAGGAGCAAGCAACAGCCCCATTGTTTAGATTCCCTATTGGAATGGGGCTTTACTCATCTGCTTCTTACGGTTAAAGTTCAAGTTCATATTGTTGGATGCAAGAAACTCTTTGAAAAGCGATTAGTAAGATGTAAAAGCTTAAGTGAAATTGAGCTTTAGGATCATGATATGTTGTTTTCTAAGGAAAACGGCCCGTTTTAATTTCCGTAATTTTCCAGCTGAGCCTCCTGATTTTAATTACGTGACTCTGTTGAGAACTTTTTTCTTCAAAACTGTTCTTTGCATGAAATTGATGAGAAAATCAGAGGTGCATATTGCTTTGAAGAAGAGTTTGGACGTGTTGTATAGTATTGGTGGAAAATGCTATCAAAAGTTTAAACATGAATAGAAAATCCAGCTGTTATGTCTGAAAGCAATAAATAATTGAAATGTTAATTGCCTCCAACTACAATCAGAATTCTCCAGATATCTAATGACTCCATGGAATTGCTTCTCATGAAAAATGCTCGCTATATAAGCTTTCCAATTCGCAAATGTAGTTATATAGAAGGACTTACTTGTTCCTCGTCTGGTCTCAGCTGGCTAGCAAATGACGTGAAAACGACACTTACAGCTAGGAAGCATACCAAAACGACCCATCTGACGATAGGGTGAAGGATGACGTAATGAACGTACGGCCCTTCGAACCAGTTAACAACACATTTGAATAGTTCACCAATGGGCTTGATAAATTTGATTATATTTTGAGTTGTTGATTGCTCTTCATGAGATTCATTATGGTCTCGTGTTGATTTTTTACAAGAGATTTTGTAGTCTTGCCAGAAGTAATGATACGTTACAACGACACTTGGGAAAAATATGCAAACTGATATATAGTTGACAAGAACGAGGATGCCTATAAATAAAAGAAAAAAGGCCATAAAATAACATGCTTCATAATATGTACTCTTGATTTCCAAATAGATGGAGGATCGAAATAGAAGGACTGGTTAGACATTTCCTAAGAACCTAATTAATGGGGGTCGGCTGGAAAAATTGGAATGGGTGGAAAATTTCTCTAATCATTCATAGCTATGGACGAGTTTTGCAAATCCTTTCCATTGTAAACAAGGAGAAGAGCACGAAATTTTACATCGTGTAATACTTGATCGAATTGCAGGCTCAAACTTAACAAATGAGGGCTGGAATAGAATAAGGGTGTGTTGGGTGAACTTATTTAACAAATTAATAAATGGAGCAGGGGCCATTTATTCGGGTCTCAAGAGTAGATGTAGATGTAGTATGTTGCGCCATAAAGATTAAGTTTTGCCTTGCAAAAAGGCACCAAACATGTGATATGCTCTTTTTAGTAGTGCGAAATCAGTTTTCTCACACTGCTGCTAAGCTGTAGCTATCAAATAATACAGATGAGGAATGCTAGATACTGCGCTATGTAGCCTCAGGCTATTGCCTGACCTAACACATTTCACTAACTGAGCCACTAGACTAAAATACTGTTTATTCATGTCACATTTTATTGGGCTAGTGCCAGAAAATTTCATTGGAATATTTCAAAGTCTAAGACTAACGAGTTGAAAATGTTGCACTGGGTTTGCTGAGTGATCTGCGAAAAATTGTTAATTTGCTTGCAGCTCAAGGATCTGCGATCGTTTGGGGCTAGCGCATGCCTAAGCTCTCCGTCGCACCACCCATGCACAAATGGAATCTTGATTGATTGGGTGTTTCATCAAAACCGTTAGGAGCAGACTGACCCGAGTATCTAACTGAAATTTTCCCTTTACACTGAGCAACTGTGATTCACTTCACATGCAAAGAGTACAATGATACAAATGACCAACTTTTTTAAGATATAGAATTACATAGATAAACTGGTAGATGCATTAGCCAAATATATTTCGCTCTGGAGGACAATCTTTGTGGAAATTATTACAATGATAGACATTGTTAAAAGCGACTTTTTTTCAAGAAAAGGTAAGCCCATGCGCTTCTTCATTTGACATATTTACGCCAGCTGCATTCACACCTGCCTTTTACTCTATAATTTACCTGTGAAGACTTCTTTAGCATATAGAAAACAGTTTCCAAGTAATGAACATTATACTGAAAAGTACTATGGGCATAGAAGGACTTCAAATTTAGGAGGCTGTAAACTTTCTACCAGAAAGATCAAAAGAATTTGGAGAGCAGTCAGAAAAGTTGCCCGAACTTATTAATGTTCTTTCGGAAAAGTCGTCCTAATAAAACTGATTTCTTCCCAACTGAGGGGAGCTGCAGCCTCCCTTCCAACCCCTCCCTACGCCTATGTACATTACCCTCTGGTGCATTGGCATTCAGTACGAAGTTGTCTCGCAGCAAAGCACTTTGTTCTTACTGTTCTACATTTTAGTTTCGATTTACTAATAAGCTTCTGAGACTTTTGAAATTTGTTGCAGAAGTGTTACTTTTTATTATCTATTGATGTACAATATTTAGGGATGCAAAATTGATGCAGGTCTAATAAACCTGTAATACAATATGATTTATTCACTTTAATTTTTCACTTACCCTTCTGTGCTTAATTTTAGGGGGTCATATTGCACTTTCAAAAACTTTCTCCCACTATGACACTTTATAATGACTCCCCCCATTGTACTAAAATATGGGTTCTCATTATATATATTATTCTCTATATTATTATCATAATTATCCCATTCTTCATCATTCATCTTTCGATCAAACAATTCACAACACTATCAACCACTCCATCCAGTTTTCACTTCACACTACAGTATCTGTTGGGATCATCACCTCTTTATTTCCTTCAGAGTTGATGGGATTGTCCTGGTAGGTCACTTTATTGTCACCTCCCATTTTATGAAAATCTAGAAGAAATGATCACCCTCTCTCTGCTTATTCGGCCCCCCTACAACTAAGCACAAAGGAGCATTTTTAATATCTCTGAGAAAATATATTGAATACACTCTAGCTATCATTGACGTTGAAATGTTTATTGCATATCATCTCAAACACGCTTCATGCATGGTTCATTTTCATGCAATATAGCAGCAGAGCAGCTCAAATTATTGCTTTAGATTGGTTTGCTGTGTAACTGTAATGGGGAAAGTATTACAGCGGTGCCTTGAAGCTAAGAGCCATGATTTTTGACCTCGTTGTACCTAGCGTTTACAGTCCAAGTAGTTTTAAATGCAAACAGCAGAGAATAGTTTACCATCTTCGGGCAGAATAGAAAAGCCACTAAGCAAAACTCAATCTCCCACAATAATCGCAAATGGTGTCAATGAATAATAATTTCTTAAAGAAGAAGTTCAAAACGACGATTGTAGACCTACTTCATTATTTCAGAAGATGAACAGAGTTGTAATAGCTTTCTTTCATGTGAGTGCTAGAAATTTGAAATGTTGCCCAGTCTCCCTATCACATTTTGTGACGCAACGCAGAGATAGAGGAAAGGTTGAAACTGTTTTGCAGCTCAACAGCTAGTATTTTGCGAAATGTAGCATAGTGTTGAGTGCATGATTTTTCTCGATAACATAGATAAATATTACATTTAACCAGCTGCAATTCTGAACAGATTTATGCAGTTCCAATAAAAAACTGCGCGAATCAAAAATTTATTCTGCAGTGACCCAAGCATGTAAGAAAGTAAAAAATGGTAGATTTTGGCATGAGATGCTGGGGAGAAACAGAACTAGAAATATAATTTTAAAGAGATCGACGTATTTTTGCCAAAAGGAAGCAGTTCAATACCATTTGCCACACGGATTAAATGTTCAACACATCACTCCTGAGTTTTATTTGCAGTTCTAATTTTTTTTAAAACACCCTGATTTGAACAACATTAATCTAGAAACATAAACGTGCTTAGACTTTTCTATCTTGATCTAAATTTAAGCAAGATAAAACATAGCTCATATTTGACGCATACCAGATCAGCAGCTCTGCAGTATGCGATCTATACTGTAGCTATATTTCCCTGCTATTGGACATAAAAAACTGCCCAGTTTAATCCAATGAAAACGTAATAATTTCATGACCAGTAAACCCTTTAATTCGAGAACCAACCACAGGTAGAAAAAGAGTAGAATTTCTAGTAAAAATCCTGCAAAGCACTAGAGACTTCATTTTGAAACTCATGGGACAGCTGCCTATGCAAATATATAAGAATATAAAAAATTGATGACCTAAGCAATGTCATACATTAATCATTCATAGGCGATTACTCTAACTATCCACAAATGCAAAATAGCCATCTCAGAAGCACGATAGCTGTTTCAGGAGCTCAATTTATGGTCCTGGAGCATAGTAGCTGTTTCATCTGACTGTTCATTATTTTACTATTGCCATGGTTTCCCTCTATTCAAATAGCTCAGCATTGTTTATATGATTATATTCATACCATACACGTAGAAGACGGGGTGAAAGAGGGACTATATCCCCCATTAATTGGGAAGAAATCAATTTCCTTCGAGAACATTTCTGAAAGAACAATAGTAAATACGGGCAGCTTTTCTGACTGATTACCAGATCTCTTTGGTCTTTCGGACAGAAAGGTTGTAGCCCCCTAAATTTGAGGTCCTCTTCGTGGTGAATCATCTGCCCGTACTTATTAAGATGTCCTTGCAAAGAAAGTCTAGGAACATATGAACCTTGGTATTATACTATACTCCAAATTGTCCTTTACTATTCACATCAAGTCAATTACTTCTAAATCAAGACAAGGAATAGGGATGTTGAGATTCCTCTCACAATACTTACCACGACACACCCTCAACGGAATCTACAAACTGTTTGTCTGGCTACATTTGGATTTTGGTGACGTTATAGTCAATATATTAAATTAAATAGTCAAATGGAGAAGCTTGAGGCTGTTCAATACTCTGTTGTATTAGCAGTAACTGAAGTTCGGAGGGGCACCTCGCGTGAAAAAATATATGATGAGCTTGGCTGGGAGTCTCTAGACCTCCGTCAATGGAGTAGAGGCCTTGTTCTGTTTTATAAGATTGCCAACCATTAAACTCCGGATTACACAATAAGTCTTATACCTCAACATCAGGAGTCAAACTAAATTCTGCGCAGGCGAGCTACAATGATCCAAAATTTTTATCTCATTTGACGCAGGTACATGTTCAACTCAGTAAGCTAAATTGTCACCAATTCAAAAATGGCTTTAGAGATACTTTAGACCCCTTGTTTCCGACTTATGATGGCATTGAGGATGCAGAGCATTTTTTGCTGCTTTGCCTTGCCTATGATATAAACAGACGCAATCTTTTCGACAGCGTTAATGCAATATTGCATCCACATGGCCTGTCAAACTCTCCAAACAAAGAACTATTGCAAATACTTCTTTTTGGTCGAAGAAAGTTACCTTCTGAGTTAAATACAACATTCTTGAGGCAACATTAAAATATATTTAGGCCACAGAATGGTTCCAATAAGCTACTAATTTTCTCGTGTAAACCTCTCTCATGTAAATCCTTTCTCCTTTTGCGTAAATTTGCTTTTCTTTATGATTAGAGTGGTTTTGCCCATCATGCTTTGACGTCAACTTGGCTGATTAGCCATAAATCTAGGTGCTTTTGTTTTCTCCTTGTGAGATAGCTCTTCGCGAGGTTTTATTCAAACTTGTGACACTATGGGTAGCACTTCTCTAATTACTTCTGTAGCTAAATATTTTATAACAATTTTTATAAACTTTTTGTCTCTATGTTAAGTGTAAGTATTAGGGTTGTTATGTATTTCCATGCTCCCTTTGCTTTTGTATTTTAATTTTTTGTCATTGTAAATCTTATGAGAATAATAAAGAAAAAAGTCCTCATACATCCCAAACTTCGAACTTGGTTTGCAAATTGTGCTTAGTATAAACGACACATAAGATTACCAATTATTTAAATTTTCATCACGGAATAATTTAGATCCATACTCAAAGCACTATTTCCAAAGGAGAAAGCATACTTCAGAAGTAGTAATTTCATGCTAAGACCCATGGTACATTCCGTGTAAAACTTACGCCGGAGGTACACCAGTAGCTCCTCAAGTTTACGCCAACATTGAACAGTAGCGTATACCTTAGATGCAAAGATCAAAAGAACCTTGCGCCAAGATTTGCATGTTATTACGCCAGTATGCCAATGAGTATAGTTTAGGCCAACACGTCGGTAGGAAAGCTAACTACACGCTGAAGACCTTCAGGCCTAAGTGCATGAAATGCCCCTTGGGGGATGGCAAATCTCTAAGCTTAAATAGCTTACATAACATTCAACTTCAATTTCCCAGCTTGCTAAGCTTTTATACCTATTGTGAAATCAATCATGATGTTAGCCTGCTTAAAGACCAGTTTCCGTTGCAGCGCTTTTGGTCGCGAGGGCACGGCGCTCAACTCTCAGGCATGCGCTACAAGAAAATAATGAGGCGAGAGACGATCGCGCACTGTCGTATCTGAGAGCTATGGGAATTGAGCCTCTGTCGATTTCCAGGCACAGCGCTCACGCGAATGAAAGCGCTCTAATGGAAACTGGCCTTGAAAGATTGCTTTTTCATCTAACCGATTTCCAAAGGCGCATTTCTTAACATAAGCCTTTACTCGAAAAGACAATTCGAGTGCTCCAAGGCTAAGACATAAAAGTCTAACAAAGCTATGACAGCAAATAAATTCCTCTTCCTCTATAATGACATCAACTACTCTCGTTCTCGCAATCTTTTCGTCCTGTGCTTATAGCTTCCATTCCAACTCTTTCTCACTTTTCCACATTTCCCTTTCTAGAGGTTCTGCTTGAATTACACGAGAAGACTAATAATAGAACAATATTTCGTGGGGTTTCTAAGGGATTTTTTACAATTATACTTTTATATTTGAAATTCATTATGCTATTTTAGGTTTAGTCTATTAGAAATGATTTGAGCTTCAAATTTTGCATCAGTCTGAATAAGAGCCAGTGCTTTACCCTGAGTAAGTACAAAAGCAATATTAACATACCTGAGAAAACGCCAAACGAGGAGACTGCAAGGAGAGGTGATGCAGCACTAGCAAGAAATGCTGCCATTGTTGTCAGTGACGTTGCAAACATTGAACTTGCAGCACTACGGAATGTCTCTGTCAAGTGGATGGTGAGGTTTGGGTATTTCCGCTCTTCCATCAACTTCCATGTATTAAAGAACACAAAAACATCATCTGCACCAATTCCAAGGATGATAAACACAGACAACACATGAAATATGCCAATGTACTTGAAGTCTAACAGCATCCGGTAAACTAGATTTGCTCCAAAGAAATTCGTCAAAATGCCAAGAACTGCCCAGCTTGTAATCCATAGTGATCCAGTATTTCCCCAAATGAAACAGAAGATGAAAAGAAAGCTACCAGCGGCCAACAGCAAGTCATAGGTAACTTGTTTGTCAATAGCATCAAGAAATAAGGCCAAGTTGTTGTAATAGAAATCCATTCCTTGAACTTTATTCTCATACCAGTTAGCAAGTGTTTCTGCAAAGGCGCTTTCTGTAAATTTATTGAGTAGCTTGGTCTGCTTTTCTTTTCTATCCTGCGCATGAGCAAAACCTTTCAGTGGAAAGCCATTGAAAACAACTGATCTTACGCATTTTGCATTCAAAGTTTGTTCATTAATGACAGCATGAATATCAAGGCTGAAAGCCACTATGGCGCGTGTAATGCTGATATTATTAGCAATTCTTAATACTTTCTCTGTTGCATTAAATTGAGGGTCATACAATTCACTGTTCAGCATTCTGAAAGTTCCATCAAAAAGTCTTATGATCGACAATGGCCGGCTGCAGTTTCCTGTACTGTAGTCCAAATGGCATGCCTTGCTTTGGTAAATGGAATTTGAATATAATCGTTTCTCAACATTGTTGATTTCAACCAGGTTCTCACGCGTTAGTACATTTCCGCTGTTCTTACAAAAAAACAGCTCTATAGGTGAGTACTTTAAAGATCTTTCTGGCTGACCCAGAACTGTTGTTGGTAGAAGGTTAATTCTGGAATCTTGATTGACGAAATTGAAGGCATCTGCTCTTAGCTTGGTAGCATCCTTTTCAAGATTCAAAGGGACTGTTTTAAAATCGTACGGAAGAACGTCATATCCCAATAGATAAATGATCGCTGTTGCCAATGTTGTACTTAGCTGTATGCTAAGTGTGACACCTTTCAGAGAAACAAACATAAATAGTGTATCATAATTGAACCACAGCTGCATATGAGGTCAAATTTTAAAACGAGAGCTTACAGAGCGTCATACTTGTGAGTCTGGCTTTTATCACAGGAATAGTAATCATAAATTTGCCACTTACTAGTTATTAGAGTAACAATTATTGCAAGAATGCAACTTTAAAGGCTTCTTAGTCCTTGTGAGATGACTAGGGGTTATATTTGTGACGCAAATAGGATTCAGGTGCTTTGAAATAGTATTTAAATGTATCCACTCTATTTCTCAATTTCTACATAGTCAATTTCTACATTGTTGAGTGTGGTTATGATAATGAGACTAGAGGACTAAGAAACTTACATAATAAAGTTGCTCTTTGTAGTTTTGTAGCTCTATAAAACTGATGAAAGCAATAGCAATATTATGATGTAAGTCTCTTTTCCCATCCAGAGACGAAACAGAAGGGGGGTATATGGGTTGGATCACCCCCAACCTTAAAAATCTGTCCTTTTGAAAAGCAATTTACAGGACCCATGACCATTTGATCAACACTATAAAAAGAAGCAGAGAAAATACTGTGGTCAACTCTCTGATTGTGACCAACTCTCTTTTCAAAGGGCAAAACCTCTGATACCCCCAAAAATATATTGAAGGTACGTCCCTGTGCCCACCAGTCTCATGATGAAAGCGAGACCCAACGATATTGAAACATATTGTGTAAAACTGAAAAAGGCGCCTTAGAACTTCTTCAGTGCAAAAGCTTCGACATATAACAGAGCACTAATGATTAAAAGGGATTCTGAAACAACATCCGCATCTACAAAACTTTTCTCATTACTGATCTTTCTCCTGCTAGTGAGCATCTGATAAAGAAAATTATTTTTTAGTTTCCTATGATGTTCAATTCATTGAGATTGCTGTGCATAGTAGATTATTACACAGCGAAATCTAAAGTGAGTTAATTACTATTGTAAAAGGCATAGAATCATGAAACTAGAACTTGTCGTACACATCTATTCAACAGTCTTGTTTGTAATCACCATAATGACAAACGCTGAAAACGTACACAAAATAATAACATCAAAGGAGAAGCATGCTTTTTCAGATACGACTTCTTATCATTCCCATTGTTACCAAAAATTAACAGAAAGGAGATATTAAGGAAATTTTCGGCAGCTCTTTTCAGCAGAAATGGAGATTAAATTGAATTACTCAAAACAAAACTATCCATAAAATGAATGACAACGTGAGTAATTGATCTCAAAACTTTTCCTTAATTTTATGAAATTTTGTAAGATTTGCTGAATGACTCGCTTAGTTTTGTCTACTCGTGTGAAGGTACACTTGGAACACTGTTAAATTTTCCTATCCACTGCTACCTGTAAACTTTTGACATAACCTACTAATATGCCACAAGCTTCTCTGCGTAATATAATACTTCTTAACCAGGATCCACATATTCCAAGGGGTCGTTGGAATATTCCATGGGTCTCCACAGGCAACATTTAGCAATTTGGGAGTCCACAATAACTTATTGGTGGTCCATAAACAATTCCACTACAGAACAGATTTTGCTACTGAAAATGTAATATCCTTTGCAATTTACAACATATTGAAAAAATAGAGAATACGTATATATATATATATATATATATATATATATATATATATATATATATATATATATATATATATATATATATATATATATATATATATATATATATATATATATATATATATATATATATATATGATTTTCTCTTTAAATTGCTGATCAGCTACAGTTACTGCTGCATGAACAGTACCAGATAGATTATCAATAACCATAATAAACTTTCGCTGCAAGACGTATGCCTCCTCAGCGGAAACTGCCTGCAATCATCATTAATCTACCAAGTCACAGCCACGCGCAAGGACAACCACACCACTCATACGTATATCGGACTCACTGACAACGACTTCAAAACAAATTATAGAAACCACACGGCATCATTCAGATACCCACACCCAAGGACCTCAACCAAACTAAGCAAACACATTTGGAATTTAGAAGACAATAGCATTAAACACTCACGATCATGGCACATCATATCAAAAGTCCAAACATACAGCAGATGAGTGGGCAACCACGAAAAAGGCTTGTAGCGATGAAATGGTAGTTTAATTTGCCGTTTTCCTTTAGTACTTTATACAGCTCTACCACCCAGGTATTGAGCACTGTATTGCGAAATTCATCGCTACGCTATTATAAATATATATATATATATATATATATATATATATATATATATATATAAGAGAAACCAGCTCAATTTAAATATACCTTTCTTTCTAGGAGATACTTCAGTATGTCGTAGTCCTATATTTCAACATGGCAACCCTGCGAAACTAGAATTAGTCTGTTCAAATGCTCTATGCCATTTAATAAAGGTCAATTGCTCCCAGACTTTTCAAATTAGTTTATATGGCGGTCCCTTCCAACATAATTTTTCGAATCAGTGACTGCCGTAGGGATAAACATAGGTCACGGAAAACAAGCATCAGGAATACTACAGGATACCAAAAGAGTACGTCCAACAATATCCCATTATATTAGAGAAAACGACTTTCTGATCTTCCCAAAACCCTTTTCGGTCCTCTAACGGACCGTGGACCCCAGTTTCGTAACATTATTATAGAACAGAGGTCTCCCAACTACAGTCCGCTGGGCCGAATGCGGTCCTTGATGCCTTTTTATGTGGCCCTCGGAGACCTTTTTCTAAAAGGAAAGCATTATTTGTATTCAGTTTCATATAGACACAGCACTCAGTGTCGTGACGTGACGCCTACCTTCATTTGATAGTTGATGCGGCCCTCGGACTGAAAAGTTTGGAGACCCCTTATATAGAACATTATATCTCGAATTTCTGCTCAGCTCTAATTTTACTGTTTTGAATTTTGGCTATAATTTCCAGATCAATTTATTCCAATCTTCCTAAACTGTTATCTGTCAGTTAGCCTTGGTTAAAATCTTACAGTAACAGATTACTTTAAGCAGTTTTTGCCATGTCTTGCATTACATCTAAGTTGAAGTTAGGGACTGTGATACTCAATGGAATGACATTTCCTACCTTAGACGAACAGAGGCTATCTTATGGATAAAGTGAGGAGATGAGATGGAAAATTCAAAAGATTTTGTCTATAAGCACTCGTTAAGAGTAGGATTCTGGATAATCACTATTAAACGCCACACAAATAGCTTTATTGCATAGCAGCCGTTGAATTCTTGATCATGGTCATAAGACTCAGAATCAACTTGAAGAGCGCTAATTTTTCCTAGATAGGCCTCTTGCAGGTAACATTTGTTTCGTAGTCGAGTTTTGGACCAGGCCAACTCATATAGGCTGATTTGAACCCCTCAAAGATTTCATGATATAAGTCCATAGTATCATTAGGAGTGAAAATAAGATTGGGTCCCATTGCTAAGGATACCCAGTATTCCTGCTAAACCATTGGATATCATATAATAAAACTTGCGCACGTAACAGGGTTAATCTTGCAGTCGTAAATAAAGTTCATAAAGCAAAGTACCCCATTGCAATTTCACAAAGCTAGGTATTAATTATATACTTTCTCAGAAGAATTTGCCAAGACCTAATTTCATCTAGGGCCCCTTTATGGTAGAATTGGAAATAAAGGTCGAGAACTTGCGAGTAGCTCAATGGTATATCCATCGAGAAAGGGCTCCGATTGCTAGATAAATTAGTCAATGTTGAATGGCATGATCGAGCCATGGACTTTGCTATCAGCAATAAGCAAAAGAAAACATGAATAGGAAAACTGTGTTTTGGATGACTTTATCATCTCTTTCGGTAAAACGGCGTCACTAAAAGTGCTCCACGAAATTACCAAAACCCACAAGAAATTACCCAAATTCGAAAAATCAACAAACATGTCATGGTAGATGAAACTGAAGTTGGTTTTAAGGGGACGTGGCTGAATGCCTTGTATCTGTTGACTTATCGTAAGGACATGCGTATGCTTTTTTTGCAGAGAAGATAGTAGAAATAGTGAAAGCATGCTTTCAAGGTAAAAAATGCAAGAACATTATTGCTCATTGGAATTTATAGCCACTTAGAATTGTTTACATGATAATTAGATGGACAACGTGTTTGATACAGAGCAAAATAATGAACTCTGAAGCTAAAAGGTGGCCATTTATGAACTTTATTCCATGCACACATGTGCGGCAGGTGCAAATGCTGTATTGAACATTGCAGATATGGACTAAAATAACAGCCTACGATCACTAATAAGCGTAATGATGCGCTAGTTTCTTGGCTTACTATGAAGCATAGGAACTTAGCATTTGCAAGCTTTGGATGTAGAAGTATTGGAGAGCAACCCATTAGTCTAAGTGAACGCTTTTCCATTTCGTTACACACGATAACCGTAGATCTCTGTTCAGCTTTATAATAACAATTCAAAGTTTATTTTGTGCATATATTAATGTTTTTATGATTTCATCTGCGAACTTCGATCAACAGAACACCATAGCTCGCAAAGTTCATAAAGACGGCCTTATTATTTGTTAACTCTTGAGAGTGATAGAATTAGTAAACTTCGGCACTTTTGATATTAAGTGCAAAAAGCATAAAGAAAAGATATTTCCTGTATTTAAAGGGGATTCCTATAGGTGAAGTTTCACCTTTCAGGTCCTTGTTAAGGCCTTATTGGACAAATTTTATAACAAACCTGACGAGATACATGCATTATTGAAGATAAATGCTCAAACAAGTTATTTTGAGGTCTGCTTTGGGATACACTTGTTTTCTTTTATATTCAGCAAACTCTACCACAATTATGATTTTAAACAAGTTTTAAATCGAGCGTATGACTTGTTAAACTGGACGGTTCAAAAACCATACACCAAAGCTTTGACCACTCATTGAACTTCTGCTATAGATTGAAACTCGCTGCATATGAAGTTTTTTCTGAATAATCAAATTCACTGCTTAGGCTTGTAATTCAAACTTTTTCAACGTTTATGAGACATAACGTTGAGCTCAAAGCGTTCAAATTCATTTTCTAGACTAAGCTCTCTAGAAACAGACAAACACAAATCAAAGAGAACTTCAATTGATTTAAAAGACTGCCTGAATAGTAATTTTTATTTTCGAAATAGAAAGTTGTTTGTTATCACAGCTACCTGTATTTTCTTCTCGGCATGTCTGTTATTTTACAGTGTAGAGAGTAGGGAATTATCGTGTAATAAAGTGCATTTCAGAAGAAATGAAAATCTGAAGGTTGTAACGTTGTGATTATATCTGAAGTGATGCGCTCATTAATTACAGATAAAGTAAACATCATAACTTTCTATAGCGGAATAAGCAACACAACTTTCATTAATCCAGCTTTCGCTTGGTATAAAAAGAGAGAATGTTATTTTCTGTAGAGAATCCATCGGTTGAAATTAACTATGGAAATGTATATTAGTTACTGAGTAATCAATATGATAGGCTTGTTTTCCGTTTGGCTTTACCTTGAACTACTAAGGGCCTGATTACGTGAGCGGGTTGACCCGTTGGTAGCTCGTTTCCGGCTCAATGAGTTAACTTGGTGCTTCGATGAAATCCTNAAGCTTCTCTGGCAATGTTAATTCATTCGTCTCGGTTGATTGGTCAGTCCCCTTTTTCTCCATAAAGACGTTGCTTTCTTTTTGAGGCTGTCCGTCTCCCTCCATTTTATATTCTCTTTTTTCAGTCACTTGAGTTAATTGCCATATCGCTCTCAAGTCGAAAGCATATCGCCTTGAATGAAGCGGGTGCTATTCGATCGAACATCCTTCGAACAATAAAAGCCTTGTCCGCAAGCAGGTGCATAGTTGTTTGGTGTAAGATAAATGGACTTGATAATGGCATAAACTGCGGACCAGTATGCTTTCTGAGTCTAACTATAGTGCAACATCGATAGTCTGGACTCTTCTGAACTTTCCAAAAAAGCCCTGATATTTGAGAGTCCGGATAATCGAAATATGAGTATTGATGAGCCTGCAAGAAATATAACGTTTAGAGTCGAAAAATTCAATTTATTGCAGTCTTACCGACTTCAAAAAGTACTAGTACCTTAAATCTTAACTCTTTCTATGATTTTGTGAAAAATTCAAGTTAAGGATCCAACTAACTAATAGTAATGAGAAATTCTGGATCAGAGATAAGAGTCCGGATCGAAATATCCGCGAAATTGAGGTCCGGATAATAGCGGTACGACAATCCAGCCATGTTAGTTTTGTTATCAACAGAAAAGTGATATTGAAGACGGGGATTTCATGCGAAAGCCAATCAAATGATGATTCACCCATGAGGTTACACACTTTTTTAATAAGAATATTTAATTTTCGCTGAGACTCAATGTTCTAAAAATTTTCAAGTTTTGACCCTTGATTATTCTTAAATTATTCATAAATATCGAAGGTGTAAAATCAAAGTATTATATTCAAAGTCTTTATTGATGACCGACTTCACCATAAAGCAAAATAAAAGTGGAGCATAATAACAAATATTGCATTGATAGTGAAACAAGTTGATCCACAAGCAGCACTATAGTTTAAATAAACAATATTCTAAGTTTTAATGAAACTTGAACCTTATATTAATTTAAAATTATTCTTAAATTTTAGCTATTCTGAGCCTGAATATTCTTATAAACTTCAATTTTATAAAAAAGTCGGTATTTCTCAAAATGAGATGAGAATGCTTGCGGTATTTCATAACACTTTGCTGAACAGTGGCTTTGTAGAATAGAGTATCTTTTGATGTTAAGCCAAATAAGGCTGGGACTTTTTTGTTACCAAATTTCATCATGGATACTACTAGGGGTGGATCTCAGGGGGCTCAAGGCAATGACCCCTCCAAAACGGTAATATTTCCTATAGTAAACAATAGTGCTAAAAACTTCACACGTGAAAAAGACAATAGGCTAAATCAGATGCCCCTCTAAATTCCAGCTCTGGTCTGCCCCTAGCTACTAATCTACTAAAATTCACAAACGTAATGGCGGCTGTTACCCAAATATTCATGACATTTTTTGGAAACATCCTGCTAGTGGGCTCCCCACTAATTGGAGCGAGGTGTGCTCGAAAAGTAAAATTGATCCTTTAATTGGAACCATGTTTTGATTCTGATAGCTTTGTCTTGAATTCTAATGTATTTACTGCAATATAGAAAGCAACAGTTTTCATCTATCATTTGCCACAATTGCAATTGCAACCATTAGTGAATTAGCCATTGACGAGAAGTAGAATTCAACTCAAAGAAATTTTAGAAAAGCCACATCCTTATGTTCACGGAAGTTTTGAGAAATTTAGCCTCAAAGAATTGAAATTTTAGGCTTCATAATGTAGTAATGCTAGATATTAAAAGCTAGAAGTTTAATCATATCAGAAAAATTATTCCGTTATCATCAATTTGCAGCGTTATGCATTGTACAGAGTTGCAACTAGCAACTTTAAATGAGCTGTTGCTGCTAATTGTGCAGGCACAGGGGCGGATCTAGAAGGAGGCCAGGGGGCATGGCCCCTCCCAAATGGTAGTAACAATTGAATAAGAAACTTCTCACAAGAAAAAGACAACAAAACGGGGCCATGCCCCCCAAAGTCCAGCTTTGGATCAGCTCCTGTGCAGGCATCATGTCGTACTGCATAAATCTAGCAAATCTAATGAATTGAACTGTATGTTTTCTTGTTCTATGCATTGAATGAATTTTCTTTGTTTAATTAGCATCTTTGTTATGAGCATCAATCGTACCTTCATTATGGAATTTTGTGAGGTTGGCAATAGTATGTATGGGGGGAAAATTCTGGAGACGAAGGGTGTCATATCCCCGAGCAGATGAAATACCATAGCTGGCAGGGCAATTACGATATCAAGGAATGTTGTCACATATGAGTTCTAGTGTACATTCCGGCCTAGACTATCTTTCCTTCGGCATACTGACATGATATTTAGCGCTAGCGTTGGACCGCATGTATACGACAGCTAAGGGGTCAGCATAACATACTCGGTGATCAGTTGTCTATCTGAACACAAATATCAAGGATGACAATACTCTTCTTCTTAATTCCAAAGAGCGTGTTCCAGAATTTTAGATGGTGTGGTCCTAAAAGGTGTTTCTAGGGCCCATCCCCCCAGACTCACATTTTCGTTCCACTCCTTTCCCAACTTAGTATCAGTTAGCTTCTATTTCTAAGAGGTCTAGTTTTGCGAACTTTTACTGCCCTGACTTAAAGGCAATGTCAGAAAACACAGCTCTGGCATAAAGTTTAAATGCAATAAGTACACCTTAGAAGCAGTCAAATAGAAAGTTTCATAGTTGGCGAAGACGACCTCGTATCTTGCATTTATTACCACTGTATTGGTTTTCATTTACCACTGTTGTCATAATATGAATGTAATTTTTTTGTGAGGCAATATCCAATGTTGCAGGGCAAAAGCCTCTGGCAAACCCACAATGAAGGTATAGAAATTATGCCCCTGATTTTATGAAGCAATGCATTTTCATGAAAAACCGTATAAAATACAAAATATGTACAAAGTGCTCTGTATATTAGTTTTGGCAAGGATGGGAAGAGAGACAACTAGTAAACATCTTTTTTACAAGAAACCTAGCTCAAGTTCTAGTACTTAAAGCTTCTAAATTTCTGGCCACATTCTAGTTCTAAAGGTTTCCTAAAATTTTCTTAATTTGGCGAACTAAATAGCTGCGAAAGCGTACGCAGAACATGAATATAACATACTATTTGTCCTGTAACAAGCGTAATGCGTCAGTGCAAGTTAAAACCAAAAGCAATGTCATATTAACATTGTTTTGATGCAGTTTTACGTTCAACCAGGTAATGATTGGGCTATTTGTCTACAATGTAGTTCTAAAAGTTTCTTAGATTTTAGACTATCTAGTACTAGGTTGCTTATAAAGTAGTTTCTTATAAAATAAGTGAATGACTTGAAGTCTTTGCCACTTCATACCATCGCTGTTTAGGGGTCATTCAGCCGTTACGTGACGCCAAATCTACTGTTTTGAGACGCCCTCGCCCCTGTCGTAACGTTCCCCACTGTTGCTCTCTATATAAAGTAAATCGTAGCGTTGCAAATCAAGGTACCCTCCGTCCCCCCTAGAGGCATTACGTAGCGAGTGAATGATCCCTTTGGACTCATTGCTTACATCTTCTATTGCACGACGATGCAATCAAACGGTAAGATGGTCACTTCCCTATACTAAATTGGGTGTGGACCCAAGGGATGTAGCCCATCAAAGCTCTCCCGTCTGTGGTGGCTAGCCCTGCCTCTGTTCACCGCTGATCGTATGGGTACAAGTACCAACAATTCAAAAACATGTCCTAGCGAAGCAGATTCGGCAAGCGCAAAATCACCAGGTGATTTCATTCTCAGGGTACTAATTCGAAGGTGAAAAAATGTAAAATAAAATGATTGTTATTGTGTTTCGAAACTTTTTCGTCTGGCCATCCTGCACAGAAGCCAAAATAGCAACCATAGTAACCCCCGGACGCTGCTTTATACACAGACCTCATGATATCATTACGTTAACTTCACACAAGAATCTCATGACATAACTTATGTAAATAGGTACAAAGGTCGTTCAGGAAAGAAATTACTTCTGGATTTCAGTTCTCACAATTAGTTGTAAAGCTCTTGCTACTTTTGCTTTTGCACTCTAGCCTCTGCAAATTGCTTTTACTTAAGTTTTGCTTTCCATGAAAGAGAAATTTCCGTGGCTCATAATTGTTTCATTAAAAATGGTCAACTGATCTGTTCGATAACTGGAACCTAGAGGTGAACTATGTACATCAGCAGTCACCAACCTCCTGCCTCAGCTGCAACCCAAGCTGGCCCCAACACGTGAAGAAATATTGCATATAATTCTAAAGTAATGTGCAGTTGTGACAAGGCGCTTGTTTTTCGTACATTTTGCAATTTTTGTAGTCTGCTTATTTCACTTATCCCACTGCAGTTCCTGAACTGAACAGCACAATCTAAAATCGAGCTCAATATTGCCAGCTTCAGGATCCGGCAATCTCAAAAATGTTTACTTTACAGATTATTTTTAACTTATTCTTTTAATTGCAACAGGTGTAGCTTGGCATGAAAATCAAAGGAATACATTCAAATGTTTGTAAAGGTTTTAATTCGCCATAGACTAAAGTAAAAATGGAATAGAATAATAAATATAGAATCGACAATGCAAAACTTAATCTAACAGCAGTATTATAAGTTTTATGCATAAAAACTCAAAGTCTTGCTGAATTTCAGCGATTCAGAGCCTTAATGTTCTGATAAAATTAATTTTTATAAAAATAGCTATTTAGCTGTTAGCAGTAAATTACTTTTCATCTGTTGCATTTTTTGCTATCTGTTTACAGGCTCGTAGCCAGTGCATTTTTAGAATGGGACACTGGAGGAGTGTAGCACCCCAATAACAAGTGGATGAGCATGGTGGATGGGCGTGGCACTCCCAATGTGCACCTAGCTGCAAGAATATTGATAATGATGTAGGGGAATCACCATCCTGTAGGTCATTGTGCTTCAATACCGATCCTTACACAGAGCTGTCCAAATGCTTCTCAAAAATCTTTGTACACGTCCCGCAAGCAAAAGTAGTGGGTATGAATTAGTACAGGCGGTGAAAGAAAAACCTCTGGGGACGCAGATATTGAAATTAACAAAGAATGCGCACATACTAAGACACAAACAAGGTTATGTCACACAGAAAGGGTAAGAAGAAAAATAAATAGAAGGAATAGAATTGCAGAGACACAGTAACAAACAAATTGCAGCTGTGGAACGCGGAAACTGCCCCTTTCTCAAACATGATGGAGGTTATGTTCATCATTATCTCTACGCCAGTATACATTCTGGGTTTTTTCGCCACAGATTCTAGCCAAAACGTTTCTAGAAAAAATATGCTCGCCCTTTGAGCTGATAAAACTTTGGAAATCATGGCCTGAATGTTCATGGAACTCACCAAAACTCGCCAAAATTTCAATTGGTGAGTCTCTTTAGAGGCTCTTGCTCGCCACAGATCTAAACCAAATAGGGTCTACAATCCTTCACAAAATATATTGAGACTTGTGGTTCCATCGTGATAGAATTTTTGGAGATAACGCAAAATTTTCTTTATTCCACCCCTTGCCCCCTTCAAGCAATTTTGTGGAGATGATGTAACTGCATCCGATGTTGCCAACGTCATCTTTAACTATCTCTATCAAATCTTCATAAACAAAATTGCTTGGAGGGGTGTTTATCAAAAGTGCATAAACAAAATCGTTTTCATAACTTCCTTTATTCTTACTATGCAATAGTTGCCTAATAGTATTGGAAGATTTTATTGAATTTCTCTCGGTAATATGCATCAAATGAAATATTGGGATTGCTTTGAAGTGGTAGAGAGGAACAGTCTCAAAATTTTTGTAAATGATTGTAGAATGCAGTCTGCTCTATATGCAAAGAAGTAAAAATGACCATCAACCTGTTTAAATTGAAGTTGCAAGACATTGTAAGCCAATCCATAAAGTTTGCACAAAGCTAAATTTTGAAACTTCTAAGGGGGAATCTTGCCATAGGCCCCTCCTTGGCTACTGGTCTGTCTATTTAAACTCATCATACGCTCGGAAATGATCAAATGGTGGAAAACCCCTGTGACATTTTTACAAGCTATATCCTCTATGGAATATTTTAGTGCCATCTCCCAAGAGAAGTCCTTGCCCTCGAAAACTCCTAAACTGGCCACTGAGCGGGAGCAATCCATGGTTACCAGCAAGAAAGCCAAGGCTCACTTGTCTATGGTGCAGACTACAGCTTCCGCGAAGTTGCCAGAACGGACATAAATAAAGGTACAGTAGGGTATTCTTCATCTGGAACTTGGTTGCAAGTAGTATTCTGCAATTATACATATACCTCAAGCTCTATTGCAGAACTTAGTGTTCAATACAATGTACTATAGTAGCGGACTTTACTTTGTTTACCTTAGTAACAAAGTTCGTTATGCTTCTGTCTGCGTTGCCTTACTTCAGTGCTTTTGCCTTCGTTTACAGCATTTATCCCTATAGGGTAATAGGTTGGAGTACAAATCACTTAAAAATTACCTATCCTATCGACGATGGAATCCATTTTGATATTCAAAAAAGGCATTCCTTGCAATCTAAAAGCGTGGCTACAATTTTTAAGTTTTTCAGGGGCTCTACACCTGTCCCCCCCCCCCACTTCCATTCCTCAATAGGAGTTTACCATTTGTCCCTAGCCCCTCCACTCAAAGATATTCTCCAGTGTCCCTGTGTTTTACCATATTTGGGTGATTTCATATTGTTGCCTTGTGTTCTCTTGTCTTCCAAGCATACCTTTTGAAGCCATGAAATGCATTAGTATTTACATATGTTGATAACTTGCAGAAAATGCAGATGAAATTATAATAGCAATCATAATATGATAATGGTGAGTTCTTCAAAGTTGGTTTGTACAAAATTTACAGGGCCCCCTTTAGCCATGGGCTCCTCTGGTATGAGTTTTGAAATGATGCCAAAAGAGAATAAACATTAATACTTAAACTGGAAAGTGAATAATGGTTTCCATTATTTCCTATTGTAAAGTGTACAATTTTCATGAAATGTAATATAATCTATGTCCCTACACTGCTCACTATTTACAATATATGCTTGCAATAAGCAAATATTATAAAGTCAGCAATAGGAATAGAAATATAAATGTCAATAAATCAGTACTGATTGGATTACTTTTGCTAGTTCATTCCTAAATTTAAATAACTGCTACCCATTTAGATAGGGTAATGGTGCTACCATAAAGTTCATGGATTATATCAGACTTGGGTTCCCTTTTATACTGACTTACAATTAAATCCTTCAGATATAGGAATGACTGATGTGTCCATAAAAATTGTGTATTTTAGGCAGAATTTTTAATCAAAATTCTCAGTCAAGTTCTACTATGTAGAAGAGATGGTCAATTAAATCTCTTTGCAGTGGGAGTGATCAGGGGTGATTTCTAGGGGGTCTCAGGGGCAGAGCCCCCTTTTGCTAGAACTACAGAGCACTATGGGGGGTTTCTGCCCCCCCCCCATATTCATATATTGGCTTTTTTCAAAGTGTATTGATCTTGCATCTAAAGTTTTTTGTATGGCAATGGTGAATATTGCAATGCTACATGGTTATCGGATCTATCAAGTCTCATGCATTGGGCATCAGACTCATGCATTTGAACAATTTCTCACTCTCAAACACAAATAGAAAAAATTCTTATGCATTTCTAAAACTAGGCTGCAAGTAAGTCATATTTTGCTGTATCCTTATTTTATTTTAAACTACATTCTGACTCTGCAAGAAATGCTACCATCCGAAAAGTAGCAGTTCAATATGGAAAACTGATACTTGAATATTTTCAAGGAAAGTGTATGATTCAGGTAGTGGGTCCTCTATTGTGTGAATGATGATATCAAAGGACAGCAACTATGGGTGTGGGGGTGCTGCACCCCTAATAACCTCAGATACAGGTCTCAGGCACTACCTACAATGGGCCCCAGGCTCAGATTGAGCCCCCATTGGGCTCTGAATCTCAATAGCTGTATTTACAGTACAAAAAATAGTCTAAAAGCACTATTTTCATTAAGTGTGAAGTTCAAGCTAATTGTTCTACAATAAACCTTAAATGGTTATACTTGTTCTACTATCATATTTCAGATATTTTGAATAGAAGTATTCATGTATATTAAGTCTTTCCAAAGAAATATTTAATGACCTTAAGAGAAGTTGACAATCAATATTGCTAATCAACTGCAAACCACCAACTTCAATAATCACTGAATATATGCTTTTAAGCATTTCATTTGTTCTTCTTTTTTCCCCAAACATTCCATGTGTAATGCAAGTAGTTTGTATTTTGAATTATTATCTAGTGTCAAATAAAAGTTAAGTTGCACCCCTGATTACATCATAGCTGTTAAGGAAATTTCAACTGTCTTTGGTCAATATCCATGGTGTTAGCTACTTTTTGCTAATCTGTGGATTTTGCTTGGCATTCTGAAATCTATCAGATTAATTGTGAGAAGGCTTCTCCTTGATAGGGTGGAAAGGAGCATTTGAGGTAATGCTTTGTGGTATGTTTATGACTAGGGCCCTGACAATATAAATTCATGCTCTATGCTATCCAAGATGCAATGGTGCACTTGAACTATATGTGTTTTGGCTGTCACATACTTAGAATGTTTGGCAGTGCCTGTCATTAGTGGCACCTGCAGAGGGTTAGGGGACTATGAGTACCTAGCATGTTGGTCCCACCCCATTGGAAGCTTATAAACTCTGTTCACAGAGATATCTTTATATCTATAGCATTCCCTTAACTGGAATACCCCCATTTGAAAGAGTCATTCCCAACTGGAATCCTCCCAGTGCTTTCTCTGCTGCCAATTTATGATAGTCTATAGACATCATAGGCAGGTAGGTTGCAAGAAACTTTTTGTTGGGTGAGTGTGAGGTCAAACTGACCTGAATCCTGAGTCCAGGTGGCCCCATGCTCAGCAGTCTTCTTCCAACATAGCTCTCCTCCCTCCTCTTCACATGACCAAACCATCTCAACCTTGCTCTTCTGCATCTCACTCCGATGTTCGTCACCTTCATTCTTTCCCGGATGTTTTCATTTCGCTCTCTGTCTCTTCTGGTCTTGCCACACGCCCATCTGCACATCTTCATTTCTGCCACCTCCAGTCTCTTTATTGTCTTCTTTGTCTGGGGCAGCATCTCTAGTCCATATAGCAAGGCTGGCTGGATCACTGTCTGGTGGATCTTTCCTTTTACTTTGGCCGGTATCCTTCTTTCACTCATCACCCCAGACATCTTCTTCCAGTTGTTCTATCCAGATTGTATTCTTCTGTTGATCTCGGCCTCCACTCCTCCATCTGTTTGTAGTGTACTTCCAAGGTACGTGAACTCATTCACTTCTGGTAGCTGCTGGTCTTGCATCTGCACACTTCCTCTTGATACTCCACTAAGCCACATGTACTCAGTCTTTGCTCTTGACACTTTGATTCCTCTCTTCTCCAAAGCATTGCACCACCTTTCCAGATCTTCTTCCAGTCCCACTTTCTCCTCACAGCAAAGGACCATATCATCTGCAAACATCATGCCCCATGGGTAACCCCAGCCATGCCTTGACACAATATATCTGCCTGGTTCATTTTTGGTTTGGAGCACAGGTTTTACAGGGGCTGGTAGGAGTTGGATGCAGTTTAACGTCATACCCAGGACACGTAATCTGTTGCTTCATCATAGAGCATTATTCACTTCAATTTCTTGAGGACTGTTCTCTGACTATTTACATACGGTGGGGTCAGGGGGGCTTATCGTATTATTATTAGAGCAAAAAGAGCTCTAATGCAAGCATGGCAATCAAAAACTTTCATTGCGTTTGACATTTTCTTGTACATGGCATCTAGAACAGGCCCATCGTGGTTGGGTCCGGAGAAAATTTTCGTCAGAAAGGTTATCAGATTGCTGGAAAACGCTATTTTGAGATTGGTTTATGCTAGTTGAGTATTTCAATACGACAGCAGTTTTACTAATCATTGAAGCAATACCTATAGACAGGACTGGAAACATATTCGCATTTTTTCTGACGCGTGCTCAAGGCTTAAGAGCACAATTTATCTTTCTTATGATAAGGTAACCCTTAAGTGCACAAACTCTCCAAATCACAGGCCTGCATTAAGAAACTTAAGTACATAAATGCATTAAGTACACATGAAATACATGAATTCCAATAACATAAATTGTAATTGAAGTACTACAATTTAAAATTGATGCACGTGTGCGAATTAAAATTGACATGTGCGCGAATTTTCCAAATTATGTACGGAAATGAATTGCTGAAATGTTAACTTTGGTGCACAATTTCTAAAATCTCCACAGTGGCTTATAGAAGGTATAAAAAAGAAGGCACATTGACTACTTGATTTCACGTGTATTGCAGAAAACGAACCATATACCGCAATCGTATGTATATGATTCGCTCAAAGCATGAAAACGTAACATTCGTTTTCAAGCTGTGAAGCAACCCTGTTCTTTTTGCAGCATATACTTATTTTCTGCTATGCTTTCCTTCAGCTGCTATATAAGCATTATGTAGCCTTCAGTCATAAAAAATGTATGATTTTAACGATGCAATGGCCTAATTTTACGTGAATATTTCCATTGCTCCAAAGGTTGTGGATGCTACGCCCCACACCCTCTTTCGCTACGTCCCTGATCACCAGGGAGGATGCCTTTATCTCCCTTGTATTTTTACCTCATCAATAGTAAATACTGGAATTAAAGTAAATGAATTTACTGCTCAAGATGTGACTCAAACCAGTGCCCTTCAAGATATATGACAAGAATCCTAGTCACATTTCTTATTTCTCACAACAATGGATATTCATGTGTCCAGCTTTTTCATCTTGAATTTCTAATCTTTTGTGAAAAATGACCGTATCAAGAACCATACCGATTTTAGCAAGAATACATCTATAGACAATAAAGCAGAATATCATATCCCAAGAGAGGTAAAGGCAATCTTTGATTACTTCATTAGTACCTTCACTTCGTTCTTCATTAGCAATATTCCCTCCTCCACTTTTTGCAAGAAGCATATCAAGTTTCAGCAAAAAGCAGTTGATTGCGAAAAAAATTATACCAATTTTAGATGCATTCTCTGTTAAGAGTTCAATATTGCTATTTGGGCCCTAGAGATTGGCTCATTTGGAACGTAATGGAAGTGTCAGAAGGATTTAAAATTTGCCCAAAATTGTCCCCATTTTTCAGTTACCTGGGATGTCAATTATCGGTAGCAAGCTATTTTGTAAATCGGTAATGAAATTTAACTATAAGGTTGATATTTTGTGTGTCAGTAGGTAAATATAACTGAAAGGTTGATATACATTAGAGGAATTCATGGGATTGTCGGAGGTGTAGGATTGTGAAGCTTGTTAGGCATCACACCCTTCAAATTATTTGATATTGAAGTCACGACTATTTGAACTTTAATTATTGTCATTCAAAACCTGGTTTTTATCTCAGAAACATGAAGCCTTGACTATAAAAAATCCTATTACTACACAGAATAGTAAATGTTGTGAAGTTTGCCGAATGGTACTAAAATATTGCAGGATCTACAGAGTAGTATGTAAATAGTGCTGAATTTTCCGAATAATGCAATAATATTGGGGGTTTTCCACCCCCTACAACCCTGATGATTCTGTCTATGCCAGACGAGCAAAACACCCATGTGAAGCTAAACTGCAGTTTTGTTCGAAGAATTCCTATCGTCTGTTAGAAAAATGAAATAGTCTTTTTCTATTGAAGTCAAATTTTAACTTGTGAATGGAAGTGCTTGTGCATACCAACTCTTGAGTCCCGAAAATTCGTGGCTTCCGGCAATTAATCCTGATATGTCCAAACACCACGTGTATTCCAGACGACAGAAAACCGTTTGATTTGAACCATTTTGTGTTATGTAAGCTTGTATCTGCTTTTGTTCATTCGTACAAGATTTCACGGAGTTTTGCTGCCCCTCAAATGCAACAGTAAGAACCGTTTAATGGTATCTATACTAGGCGTGAACTTTTATGTATGCTACATATAGTTAGATACCATTTGCTTTCTCAGCCACCAAGTTTATTCCAAGCACCACGTTTATTCTGGCCTTGAATAGACTAATTTCTTCCGTCGTTGCATCGTTCTAAGAGCTTTTAGTTAGGTGAGACAATAGTTTTCTATCAATTAACTTTATTGTAATATCAGTTTGTTTAGTCGAGTGAGTAGGTGTATTTTACTTGCTGGGTTTCAACGATGAAGAGTGAACATTAACTTAAACTTCATAGTCTCCAAAGTTTTCACTGTTTAGCTTTGCATAAATGTATATATGTTATATATAAATATAAATGCAACTTACCTAGGCAAGTTCTTACTGTTGCAACCATGTGTTATATATATATACATATATATAGATATATATATATATATATATATATATATATATATATATATATATATATATATATATATATATATATATATATATATATATATATATATATATATATATATATATATATATATATATATATATATATATATATATATATTTTTATATGTATATGTAACACATAGTTGCAACAGTAAGAACTTCAGGCTTTCTAAACATATTTGGAGTCTAAAGGCGAACAACATCACGCCTGTATAATCATGGGAAATCATTGATCGGGCTAGACCGCACCGAAGTCGAAGCAAAACATGTAGCTTGTGTTTGGCAGAAAAATTTCACATCATAACAGCAAAAAGGCAACTATTGAACAAAAGATCATAACTATTCTCCACCTGCCTCCATTCCAAGAAAGTTAGCCTGAAGACCAACAAAGTATTCCCACCGTACCATACTTAGCATGTGTAACCACAACACTCTCAATACCTTCGCATTACATCTGAGGTTCGCACATAGCGTGAAACTCTGAGTTATGGTTTTATGGTTTTATCGGACTTTTAATGCTTTATCTTGAATATGTATATATATATATATATATATATATATATATATATATATATATATATAT
>OLMO02000275.1:15289639-15331399 GCA_900291935.2 Cassiopea xamachana
ATATATATATATATATATATATATATATATATATATATATATATATATATATAGAAAGCTGAAGGTAAAGTAGATGATAATATGAAAATATCACAAAATATTATTAGCACTTGACAAGAATCTAACTTCTGTTTGAGCTAAATTGTAATGCTCTTTGAAATATCACGAAAAACCAGAGTTACCTGTGAAAACTTGCCTTTATTAACATTTTGGGTTTCAAAATCTATATTCGATTATTCAAATCTCCTATTCGAAAGTATGTTGGGGGGGGAAAGCATGCAAAATTTTCACCTGATGGAATTCCCCCTCCTTTTACCCCCTATAGATACATGCCTGAGGTAACTACTTCTCAAGTTTACAAATAGGCGTCTAACAAAAACCATCACATTTTGGCCCTCACTCTTACTTCTTTTAGATGAGTCATTTCAATGTCTTGGTGCATGCTGTCCAATCTGCAAAACTAGCCCAGGTTCGGCCACACCAATCTCCTTAGTGCCCACATTATAAAGATTAAAATTGTCAGTGTAGACACAAGCTTAGTCCGAGCCTAGGCTATAGCCTGACTGTTTGAGCAGAGTGTTAGCAAAGGAAAATTTTGGAGGTATGGAGAATCTGCGACTTGTTTTACAGACAAAATTCTCTCTTAAATTGTTTGCTTCCGTACTAGCATGGACCAGGCCCAGGTTGTTGAAAACTGTGGCAGCCAAGCGTAGGCATGCTGCTTAGCGAGTACAGGGCTTAAGTCATGATTAAATTTTACTACTTAGCTGAGCTAGGCTATCGAGACTATCTGTTGATTGAGGAGAAAGATAGGAATTGTTGTTTTTTTTGCAGCTGCATAGTAGATAGATCTAACTCGTTGGATCAAATCAGACTGAATGCTTCCAGACAATATCAGATCTAATTTTGAAACCTACATTGCTACAATTTTAGACATAGCTTTGCACGTACTAGTTTTGTAGCCATGTAGCCTCGTGATGAATCGCAGTAAGAGATGAACTATCTCAGATCTATTGTGTGGCTTTGGCGTTCAAACTTGCTTTTATATATGGCATTCAATGCTAGGAGATAAAAGAATGATCGACGTGGCAGAAGAGCAAACTTTCCGAATAACTTTGTGAAGTCTGACCCAGTAGCTTACTTTTTCTATAGTTAAGACTATGATTGGATTTTTTATTGTAACCTCTCGTAAGAGGTGTAAAATAAAGTGTTATTAGTCAATGGTACCTTGCATTTGTAGCAGTGCCAAGTAGAATGATAGAAAAGACTCTCATTAGCGGATTTCGCCATTGTTTTGACCTTGTGATTTTTTCATTTTATGGTAGATGAAAAAATAACAGCATTTTCTATCAAACTCGTTTACCAATCGAAAAATGACAGGTGGATCTGAATAGGTTGAGTATCAAGGAATATCATGGTACAAATTTTATCAAAGTATTTTGAGGATTTCTGGCAGATGATTTGAGTTGTTTTCTCGAAAGCAAAGTGTCTTCTAATGGGTGATGCGCACCCCTCTGCGAGATATTTCGAAGATGAACGCGAATAAAGTTTCAAAACAAGCCTAGCTGCTCAATCCTAGAGAGCCAATTCTACTTCAAAAATGCCAATATTTCTTACTTTTATCTTAGTAACATTCTGTTCTCCGTATTTCTTATGTGCTTGCTTTACTGTTCCGCCGATGAAGATGAGTTGGGTCATCGGAGAGAACAATCTGGATCTAACTCATTCATTTAAGCACAAGTAATGAGGAAGACCTGTGCGTTACAAATGGCGAGCCAAGTATTCTGCTGAAAGACCTTTCTAAACATTATTCTAACTGTAAGTGACTATCCTCTAGATTCCTTCGCTGCAGAGCGTGGAAAACATCGCCATCATTGCATAGAAATTCGGGTGACTGCGCAGGCGCAAAGATTAGCCTTTGATGTGTACGCGATGTTACAACTCCTATACGCGTCTTTTGGTTTGATTTGGTTTCTTTTGCAATTTCATTTTCAATTCTCAGAGCGAAAACATTGGATTTTCTCAAGCTGTAATTGTCAGACCTAAATGTTTAATTTTTCTTGAGCTGTAACTCACAGACCCCAAATACGCCCCTTGGATTAAGAACAGAGCTTCCTTACTCAGTGTGGATTTCTCTACAGTACTATTTTCGATTGGCTATTGTCATTACTGGAGAGCAATTTTCTACCGTTTGAAGATTCCATGTCGCTTGGGTAGAAAATTTTGAATGCACATTAACTTGAAAGTTTCCTTTGAAATAATGATCCTTTGCATTGTCATTTTTTATTACACCTTTGATCCCAATCATATTCAGCCAAGCTAGTTGAAAACACCCTACATAGATGAATCTTATAGCTTTCTCAAAAGTGTGTTACAATTCTTTGTTTTAAATAAAAAGTGATGGCATTTTTATAGTTTCCACACATTTAATCAACTTTTCTTTCAGTTGTCTTTGAGCCACTTAGATTTCACGCTGAACATACAGGAAGTACACGAAGCAACTACCATAGTATGTCAACCAGAGCAGAAGCAAAATCATTAGATGTTCCAAAGGCCCTTCTGGTTTACACACGAGAGAACGGTAAAAGGCAAGTGACATACATTCCACCGAGGAAAGAAGAAGCAGATAAGGAAGCAAATGTTGTAATTGAAAAGTATATCAGGGATGGAAGAAAGTCGAAGCCATCCCCAACGTTAGCTGAACATGGTTTTCAACTTATTTCACACAGCACATCCCTTTCTGAGAATGACTTTTTTACAAATCATAATAGTGTTATTGAAAAAACATATTACAGAGAAATGGTTGAGGCTGTGAAAAAAGTGTGCCCTGGTGCAGTGGAAGTGAAACCCTTCCATCACATGGTAAGAAAAACCTTCACATTTCCCCCAATCATTCGCAGGCCCACTAGGCGTGCGGTATCAGACAATGTTTAATTGTATCAAAGAAAGATGCCTTATCTCTATAATACAGTGGCTAGTACAAAGAGCTTATATACTATGCATGGCTTTTCCTGCATCTTGGCATGATGGTTATGTAGGTGCTCAGTAGGTTCAATTTATGACTGTAAGTGGGAGTGTCGACTATTAGCTTGGTTTTAGTACCAAAAGCAAGCCTACCAAGCGCATTACAGATACTAAAATCTTTATTCTTTTTACCAAATAGGGACCCTCGTTAAAGGAAGACAAGTTGATTTATGAATTCTTTCCAATTTCATGCTTTGGATTACATGATGGAAAAACTTATGATTGGCCTTTGGTAGATACGGTAGGGCGGGCGGTTCTTTTCATCATCGTTTTAAGCTTCCTCAAGGGTGTCTGGAAAGTCCCCAGTCATTGATTAAGCCAGGGTTCTCAGTCCTTTTGGAGACAGTGAATAGTTTCAAGGTCTGTGAAAGGAATATCTTCTAGCAGAAGAACGTTCGACTCGTTTTATTAACCTCTATCATTTTTGAAAAGTGATCACTGTGAATGCACAGTTATCAATATTTTTCTCTCTACAAGTGACGTTGATTAAAATCTTATGTTGCGGGTGACGTTCTCATCTCTTTTGTTGTAATAGGACGCGCACATTTTATGTAGTACGTCCATCTTTGGCGCAGTTATTATGAAGTCTCTTTGTAGGTACGCAAGGCTCAACAACAACCAGGAGGAAAGTCTAAGACTGGCAGACCAACAGTTCGTAGGCAGTTTTCGAATGTTGATCATTCTAAAGGAACAGTGGGACAGCCTGCTGGTGTAGTCCACTGCGATTACACAGTTCGCAATGCTATTTCACTATTTGATAGCATGGCTAAAGCAGAGTACCGTAAAGGAAGATATGCAGTAATCAATGTATGGCGAAGTGTATCAGAAAAGTATCCAATTCAAAATGATCATCTCGCAATGTGCGATGCCAGAACAGTAATAGCTCCTGACGATTTTGTCCATTGTGACGTGATTTATCCTGATCATGTGAGTGAAACATATCGTCTTGATCCAGGACAAAATTGCTTCCATGAATGGTATTACTTTCCAAATATGGTTAAGAATGAAGTCCTGATCTTTATGCAATACGATAGCAATTCGCGATCGAAGACAAGGTATACGTTTCATACGTCAATGCAGAACCCCAATGCCGCTAAAGATGCACCGCCACGTCAATCAATTGAGTGTCGCTGTTTGGCCTTCTTTCCTCACCATGAGCCAAATACAATTCCTTCAATAATCTACAAAGATGGAGAAATCATCAGTGTTGCCATTTTCAAAATCCTCCAGTCTTTATTGTTTCCTTCCTATTGGCCAAAGGATGCACAGAAATGGATGGGCAAAGAGCTGTACCTCCCGGGTGGAGTGCGGAGGATCGTTGAGGAGTTAGTTCATGGTGGTGCCAAGCGAAAGGAATACGGTCTTGATAAAGCTTCAAAAGAAGAAAGAGACCAAATAATTGAGAAACTTTTGTCCGATGGAAATTTTGAGGAAACTGCTAAATCACATTTTCCTCCTCTATAAAAAGCTCTCCTTGTAGAGTAGCAAATTTTTGCCTCTTTGCATATCAGAGCACGTTGGAATTGAGTACCCTGTTTTTCCTTCTTCTGCATCTCATGTCCACCCAGGTATATCTATTTCTGTCCTCATTAGGTCTCTTTTATTACGAAGATGTCAGCTTTTCTCCCCAAACAGTGAATATTTGTCTTGCATGGTAAACTCTATCTGGTTAATAAATTGTTTCTCTACGCAACCATTACCAAATCGATCAGCTTTCCTACCAGTTCTCTGTATGCAGTTTTTTTTCACAGAGTATGTAGCATTTCATCCCTACTGCACATTCAATTTTACTTTAGTGCTTGGTCAACAATCGTAGTTAATGCCCTTTTGGTAAGATTTTCTGTCTAACCTGTTATGCTTCACTGGTTTCAATGACACGTTGTCGTATTTGCTCAATTTTTTCAACTAAAGCTACTAGTATTAATTGCATACTTCAGTTTTGCTCCTATCCTGTTAATGCAAATACTCCCCCCACCATTCACTCTATGCATTGTTCACACCATCCTTCTTCTTAGTTATTCTAGGCCTTTTCACAGCATCATGTTTCTTTAGCCACTGCTTGTAAGATTTTCAAAACCTGCTATAGTGCATTCAACAATCCTTTTGCAGAAAGTTTCAAACCATTCTTAACTTTTTTATTTTGTCAACGCACTTCCTGCTGTAAGTTGAGAATTGGCAGTTTTGTTGTGAAACCAGTCCTTTCTTGTCAATCACTGAAGCTTCCTGGCTCATCCATTGTTGCATTACCATTGTTGGCTGCGTAAGAAATTTGGTAAATTGCAGCTGCAATTCCAACAAAATGATACACATCAATTGTGGGATTTAACAATTTTCTATTGCTATTTTCATGTACTGCACTGTATGTTATCTACCTTTTTATTTATTGCTGTTTGGTAAAATTTTTCTCGTATTTTTTAAACCTTATATTTTCTGACTTCGTATTAAATAATATTTCTAGATCTTTTCGTAAGTTAAAACCTTTACGTTGTTGCTAAACTTTCCAACATTTTACTTAACATACACCATGCCGGTCGTTTCTCACATTGAACTCCAAACTTTTCCTTGTCATATTTGGTTAGTCTATTCTTTCGGCCTTGATGGATTTTCATTTTCTCAATTTGCTGGCAAGTTTCATCTTCTTCAGATAATTTCTCTCTTTGCTTGTATTATCTCATTGTATATGGAACTGTGCTAAACATGGATTTCGGCCCCTAAGCTTGTCTCAGTAATTTGACATTGATCTGAAATAATAGTTTCCCATCAGAAACGATTGGATAAGGAATATTGCTATTCAGTGGATTTACTCTTGGGAATTATCCATGCCAAACCCATATTACTGAAATTCCTCAACTTCAACCTCACCAAAATACAGATACCAACTTTGGATTATAATGGGAAGAATGTTAATAAAAATAATCATTTCGATCAGAAGACGTAGCTTTTGTGTCTCTCCACATACAGTTTGATGTGCATGCTGCCTGACTTGCTGGCATTCCATCATATGGCAAACTGGAAGTCGCTGTTACATGAATTGTGGTTTTTATTTCCCCCTATTTTGTATAGGATGGTTTCTTCTCTTGTGTATAATATCCAAAGTACTCTTTCTTTATTAGCTTTTCACATATGCACGTTTGCAGATTGACTGGAGCTGCACACATGTGAGCCAATATAGACTAAGTAAAAACTTCATTTAAGAGTATTTCCTTGATTAGCTTCTAGAGTGTTAACTAATATTGAATTATTGAATTGACATATTACTCAGGGCTCCACAAATCGATTTCATAGAGCTTGGTGGCGTAATAGGTTTAAAATTCGTGCGTACGTGTTTCTTCTCAAATCGAGAGTCGATTCACGTAGTCAAATAATTTCTTTTTACATCCTGAATTTTATGTAAGTTTAAAGAGAACACACGCGAGTATTTCTTGTATGCTGGGGTGTCATTTGTTCAAAATTTTACCAATAGGATGCATATAAGAGTGCGGATAATTTCAGGCTTACTCTGGCGTCACATGTCAGACTCTTTAAAGTTTCGGCGCCACTGGAAGCAGAGCAGTTATTTACAAAGGTACAACCATAAGCGATTTATCAAGATCTGTCGCTATTTTGCACCTAGAAACGATTTAGTTTCATATATAATCTTTCTAGAAGTTATTGCAGTTAGATGTCTTTCACTACTGTTTTCCACAATGTTATCCTCACAACCCCAAAATTTGTATCTTGATGAAGTCACCGAATGGTCAATATCATGACCGTACATGGGTTTAGTAATTCACTAGTGTAGGTTGCTTCAATATTCCCTAAAGATTATTGAGCAAAAATTATTAAAAAGTTATTGATATGGATTCTAGCATGAACGCTAAAAGTAATCCATAAGTTTTAATTTTGTCACTCTAGTTGTTGTTGACATTGATCTTACTATAATAAATGATAATGATAATAATGCCTAATATATATACAGATTGGAGGCTTCAGTTAATGTATTGTTATTCCTATTTATAATTGAATAATTACTAATGCACTACACTCACACATTTATGCATTCTTTTACATTGCACAATACTACTGATATCTTATTTTAATCCTATCTTTTGATGCTTGAGTTTGTTTTTCTTCATGTTCTCCTACATATCTGGTCAACAAGGATCGTCAAAAATTCTGAAGGTGCAAGTACCATGATTGTTTTTACATAGATTGTCAGTTACTCTTTCACTGCTTCAAATAATGTTTTGAAGGACTAGAAGAAATGAAATGCAAAAATTGTTATCCATAGACAAGTGACAATGCACACTACTGACAACAAAATTATTTCTATTCATGCCTATGCACACTCTTTTATGAGAAAGCCTAATTTTTAGATGAGCCTAGATATTCTTTAATTTTTTGCTTTTGAGCTTTAGGTTATTCTTAAATTGCTCAAAAATATCAGAGGTATAGCTAAGTTTTAAAAGTCAAAGGAATGTATTTCAATCTCAATTGATACGTTACTTCATCATAATGCAAAAGAGAAGTGGTTCAGAATAGCAAATATTGTACCCACGGTGCAGAAGTTAATTTAAGAGCAGTATCATGAATTGAATATGCAAATCTTCGAAGTCTTGACAAAGCTTGAGTCTTGCATTGTTCTTAATTATTCTTAAATCTTCAGCGATTCTGAACCAAAATATTCTTAAACTATTTATTCTTGTAAAATTGCATACCAAGACAGTTCAAGAGAAGCTTAAAAACTTTATCCAAGGATGAGGTTTTTCCAATGTATAGAGTTTGGTTCAAGTAGTTGGTAGCAATTGCACATGCACAATGGTAATAAGAGCAACAAGAGGGTTATGCTCCCAATATTTTTGAAGCAAACAATTATTGCTAATTATACACCACCTTATTATAGTGAGGTGTATCACTCTCTAATGAAATATCTTATTGCCGTGATGTTTCAAAAAATGGGATATCATTGATAGTTGATCTTCCAGGTTTTGTTAGTACCTCTGTGATTATTGGAGATAACACTTAACCAGATCTGCTCTTTCAAGTCAACAATAAGCGTTTATTTATTCTGGAGCTGACTGTTGGCTATGAAAATAACCTCACCAGTAGCATAACTCAAAGACAGGAAACGTCATGATCTGAGTGGGGCCCTACAGCATCTTTGCATTAAGCTTACAAACAATTCTATTAGCACATTAGGGGTATTTACTTCACATCCGACCAACATTAAAAGAATATCCACCAATGCCATCAGAGGTATGAAGTCATTAAACGAAGAGGACGAGATTGGACTACACTTGACCTATCACATTAACAGTAGCCAAATGTGAGCTACCTGTACACACAGAGCCTTGCAGCTGTATTGTGGCAATATTATGTGAAGTTTAGCAAAATGAGATTATTTACTTCTACTTTGAACTAATTAAGACCAACTATTTGCACAATTATATCTAATTGAACTAAAATACATAGTTGAAATACGAAAGGTTTCTGGTGAGATTCCTATATTTTTTCTTCTGCATATGCTTTTTTCGCCTTTTAACACTTTAATTGATTTCTTAAAGCTAGCACTAGCTGGTCAGTTTTTTGTCGAGACAGTTTCCTTAAGCGTGGCACCCTTGAAGGACAATGAAGAATTATCATATCAGACTGTTTTTTTGCTCGGTAACTGCAGAAGATTTTTAATCCACTCATAATCAAGTTATACTTTTTGCCTGAAAGAAATCTCACATAGATGAATTTCCATAGTAATGCATTTGTATATTTCTATCATTAATTCTGCAAATTGTTTCTAGCATTAATTTTGCTAATTTGAGTGTTAATAGCGCATTCTTGACAATTAGTTTAGCGTTTTGCTGAGGGGATTGTAAATCCTGCAGCATTCTCCTCAGTGTTCTTTAGTGAGCGCTTTGTTTTGGCAGATTGGCCTCTTTCCTGCAAATTATCTAGACCAGGGGTGACCAACCCACGGCTCTGTACCCAGTTTCATGCGGCTCTTCCACGCATAGTAAAGAGTGTGTTTCTAATAGATGTTTACTTCGCTTGGTTCAATACGATATTTTTCGTATGAAAGGATGGGGGTGATGCTCATGTGTCCTCATGTATTTCATGTGGCTCTTTGCGGCATCGAAGTAATTTATACGGCTCGTAGCCTCTCTCTAAATGCGGTGACTAAAAGAGCTGATTTGCCTCCATTTATAGTGACAAATGCAAAGATAACTTTTAGTGAAGAAGCCATAAATTAATTGAAGAATTGAAAAGCAACTGGGCTGGATGAAATTTCAACTGAAATGTAAAAGCTTTAGATGACCAAATGGTTAAAAGAGTAACAGAACTTTGCAAATATCATAACTTTTTTAAACTTTCATTGAGTTAGGACTTATGCAATACAATTGTAAACCTCACTCATGCTAGATAGCTTGCAAAATGTGTGCCTAATTAGAATACAAAAATATTCAAGAACATCAAAAGAAAGGTAATCAAGAGTTATGAAGTTACGGGCTTGTCCATACCTTATTCTTACAACAAAAGTGTAAATGAGCTGCTCATGAACTTCTCATTGTACCGAGTGCACCCATCGACAGATTAGCAAAATGGACCTTGTCATATTTGTTATGTAGCTGCGACGCCAACTCTCTTTATTTTACTTTCTTCCTGAGTGAATTTGAGGAAATGTTGGACTCAGCTAATAGCCAATTCAAGAATGTAGCAATGATTTGAAGTAAAAATAAGGATAAGGTCCAGCCTGAATTTGTTTCATGTAATCAGGGTCGCCAAGAGGGGGGGCAGAAGGAGCAAATTGCCCCAGTGCCACAAGCTCCAAGGGGCCTCATAACACCCAATGCTTCAAGGTCTGGGAGGCCTCATAATGTAAACCAGTATTAATTTTCCAAAGTTAATTTCTAGACTCTAAAAATTTTCTGCTCGTTTCGCTCGCAGGGGGTCTCGTCTTTCTCTTTTGCCCAAGGGCCTCAAAATTCTCTCAGTGCTCCTGCATGTAATTATAGATGGATTTAGATATTCTGGAAGATCTCAATAGAGCATGCCACTTAGACTTAGCAATGAATTTTAGAACAGAGTCGTGTCGCCGTATTAAGTGACCTTGATCAAGATAGCACTGACAACCTGCTACAATGTGAAGAAGCTTCATAATAATAACCAACATGCATATATTTAAAAACACCACAGGATTACTGTTTTCAAATTAATATACTGTTATCAACTATGGGCTCTGTGCTTCTCACAATCAAAAATGATCATAAAGTTATAAACAAATCATTCAATCTTTCAAAACATATCCGAATTTTTTTCACAAACATCTTCACTACATGTTGCAAATCTGTGATAGGTTTTTCTCTACATAGTATGTTAGCAATTCCTACGAAAAGATATGTGACAGTCACTTCAAGAATATAGTAAAGAGTTTCAAGTAGGTTAACCATAGACAACTGTTTTAACCAGTGTTCTCACTTTCCTATATATAAAATTTCTTGAAAATTTCCTTAGATTGCTAAAAAATTCCGAAAATACTTCTAAAACCTTGTCTTTCTGCTTCACATTCTGAGGGCAGGAAAGAACTGAACTGTGCTTTGAAACTTGCAAAAGTTTTTCAGTGAGAAATTAGGAAGCACTCAAGAAATGGGGGCACTCACATTCAAGGGGATACCCTCACAAGCAAGAAGGGTAACTCTGTAAGCAGCGACGGGCACCATACATAAAAATTTGTTAAGGCTCGGGCTCTATGTACCTTCCAGTTCCTATTTGCGTGTTTGTAAAGATTCTAACATGAGCGAGGTAGCATAGTGGTTAGAGCGCATACCTCCCATGCGGAAGACCTAAGGTTAGAGCCCGTGCTCGATGCCCTGACAGAACGCTCGCTCACTGCTCACCCAGCAGCAAATGGGCACCCAATGGGAACAATGGGGAGATAAAGGCGGCGATGTAAGGAACTGGCCACCGTACTTCACATGCCGATGGCTCAGGAAAAGTGTCCTCTCTAACAGGCACTCCCCAACTTACGAAAGTATACGAGACTACCTAGTATACGTAAAGAATACTATTTTATTCACGTGTTATATATGTGCTCAAAGAACAAATAGCACTCTTTTGAGCAAACTTAGACTGCGCGCGGGCTAAATTGGAACTAAAAAACTATCTATGTTATATGTTAACGGCTGTAAGATTGTTGCTTCATGCTCACGAATTTGATAATGGCAGATAATACTTTGCCTTCTTTGGTCAAAAAGAACTTGATGATCAGAAATTCCACTCTGAATAACAATTAATACACTTTCTGATAATGCTAAAGACTTCCTTAAAACTTCTTTAGGTTCAAAGCTTCCTTAGCAAAACCCTTAGTAAGGCAAAAATTGCATTGCTTAGATGTGAGAACATTTGTGTTAACACCTTTTCTCAAAATTACAAAACATTTTTCTTGCGTAAACAAGGCCCTCTGTGACCAAACACGAGATCAAGTAAACTTTGGATGGTGGGTAGGCATATTTCAGTTGAGAATATCAGACGCAAGAAAGCAATAAATGCTAACTGCATATTGAGATGCTTTTATATAATCATTTAGATTTTAAATCACTTTATTCTAAATTTAATTTAATTCTAAATCACTTTTGATTCTCTATGCACAGTGATGTCGTCTCACACAAATCTTTGCATTGTGAAAAGCAGCTTTAACTGATAAACATGAAGTTACTCGTGGAAATGTTCATACAACTTCTACGTGCTATGAAGATCAGGAGTGTGTCGAAATAGGGGGTGTAGGGCGCTTCACACCCCCACTTTTGGCGAAACCGTTGGTGATTCTATAGCTTGTCGGTAAATACTTGGTTTGCGATCATCGCTTGTCGGTAATCGATCATTGCTTGTCGGTAATCGATCATCGCTTGTCGGTAATCGATCATCGCTTGTCGGTAATCGATCATCGCTTGTCGGTAATCGATCATCGCTTTTCGGTAATCGATCATCGCTTGTCGGTAATCCATCATTCTTTCATCAGTAGTACTGGGGCATTTAGTAGCTTGACGGTAAGCCTTCGTTGTTACCCCCCCCCCCAATCTTCCCCCGCTCAAAGGTCTTTCGGCAGGCCACTGATGAAGATCTATATTCTTGTGTCTCTGATCCGCCCTAACTCCAAACTAGCGGCTCTTTCATTGGAAAGGTATCTAGAATCAGCACTAACAGTTCTTTCTTGTGCAACTGAACTCATGAACGCACTAAGATAATTACACATTCTTTTCTTTAATTGTGCTGTAAGGGGAGGGTATTGGTGAAGGAAAAGTATAGGATCAAGCAGTATATTCAGGGACGGAATTGTGTATAAAATCTTTCGGTAAAACAGCGGGTCGATGTTTTTGACGGCAAGAATTAAAGAAATGACATCAGGTAAAGCAGTGAAGAGAAGAAATGTTAAGATAACGGGAATGGCCACTTTGAAGAGCTGAACTCTTTGTCTTGCAGATATTCGCTCGATTTCATGATTACCATCCCCTCGCTGAAAGGTTTTCTTTCGATTTCTAATCGCCAAAAATACGCAGACGTAGCACAGAATGCTGACAATTATCATTAAAATGTCCATCGTCAAAGTGGATACAATCATAACTCGCACGAACGTTTCGAAACCAAAGATGACATAGATAATTGGTACGAATAGGAAGGGGATCCAAAGAGCTGCAGCAATTATCTTCACTTTACCTTCTGTAAATATAGCCCTGTATTGTAACGGCTTCAATCCAGCTATCGTACGATCTAGAGTCAAGAATCCATTAGCGAGGTAGCAATTTACGGCGACAGTAGCAAATGCTACCGAAGCTACCTCCGAGGAGAAAGTGCCATCTGTCGTCCACAACAACCGAAAGTAATAAACCATGCCTGGTGGTATAAAAAATACCTCTGACAAGCTCAAATTCGCAATTAGTATCTTCTGGTTGGTAGCACCCTTTTGGACATGTCTAAGTAAGTACATAACAATAATATGTAAGACAAACGCTATGAACAATACAACACCAGCAGCACATGAGAAACACAAGATGATAGTTTCTTTTCCCATGATAGTTTTCTTTCACAAGATGCTGTCTTTTCTGTCTGGAAGGCATGAACTGTGCTATCTAAAATATACTTTCGAAACTTACAAAAATATCAATCAATACTACCTTACAATGTTCTCCTCTTGCAAGCTTTTATCAGGTGATTCGCAAATTCAAAGCTACTCCAGGCATACTAACGTCTTTATGATTCGCGCCGGAAAAAACCTACGGCTTCAAAATCAGCTATTAGAATTCTACTGTTTCACTCTGTATCACATTGTCCATAATGCCCGAATTTTCAGAAAGCAAAGTGCAAAAATCTCTTCACATTAAATCAAGAACATGCAGGAACTGAATATCATGACTTCCATCGATGACTAGGAATAAATTCTCATCGCTCTCTTCTTCTTCAAATTAAATTTCTAAAAGCCACCTGCAAAACACTATCCATCGAAGACTTAAAGTTTATCTTCAATTCCAATTATATTGCCACATGCTCAATCGAGTATAAAATTGTCCTGCTTATCTTCTTCACACCTGTATGCTGCGAAAATTGAACAGAACTCAAGAGAAGCCTTACTCATTGGACACTTTCTCATTGTTTGAACAGTGATGTTCTTAAAAGAGCTTTTCTAAATAGATATTGTCAGACATTGTTACAATTGAACTAATATAACAGTATGCATTTGAAAATTAAAAGATGTCGGTCATTCTTTGAAATATGTTCATCAACTTGAAAGAAAATTGTTTCGCCATAACACCAGGGCAGCATTCACATGGGGCAGGCCGAATGTTTGGTCCAGTGGTGTAGAAGTAAATTGATAGCTGGGGGGGGGCACTTTTCTTCCAATAATTTTTTGTAAGAAGCTAAGCAGTGGCGTAGTGTCTATTCCTGGCAGGGACCGCCAATGACTTCTTAGCTCCTCCTTCGCCAAGAACTAACTTGCTAACTAGTGATTGCTTCACAGCCACGGTGGGTACTATGGGTGAAACAACATCTTTAACTATCGAATAAACAAATGAAAGTATCCAAATAACTTTCCTGTGGGTAAGAACTATTTCCTTCTAAATGTTTGAAGACTTGTAAACTGGATAAGGCATAAGTTAAAGGATGTTATAGTTATAGTGATTCTGGTAGCAATAGTGAGGCTATGAATACATGAGCGGAGCGAGCGAAAAATTCTTCTAGGTCACACCCTTTAAAACGTCAGAAAGCTCCTTTGTAAATTGAGTGGTTCAGTGTCTGTTTCAACTTGACATGATGCCTCTTTAGCATTACGATATTCGACAAAAATATTTCTTTTGTATTTATCAGCAGCATCATTGCTTATAAATGAATTTAACTGAGGCTATGAGGCAGATAGATTTGCTTGACACGACTAAGTCCAATAGTGATTGTATTCATACTAGAACACTAAAGGCGATGAAGGAAATGGTTTGTCCCTTTCTAACTGATTGCATGAATTTAACAATTTATGACTGCAATTTTGGTAGTGAGCTAAAGGAAGCTGAGCTTTGTCCTTTGTTCAAAAATGGTGATTCCAATCACAAGGGAAATTATAGGCCAATAAGTGTGCTGCCTATAGCCTCAAAGAACTATGAAGGAGTCCTAAAAGACCAAATATATCTATATTTTAAAGATAAATTCTCGAGAATCCTATGCGATTTCAGAGAGGACTATAGTACTGAACATGCTCTGATGAGATTAATAGAGAACTTGTGGGAATGTTTGGAGCAATAGTAATGGATTTATCCAAAGCATGACTGTTTGCATCATGGCGTGCTTATCTAAAATAAAAAGCGTATGGATTTGATTTTAATAACGGTATAGATTGGGCCGCTTAGAAGTACCGCAAAGAGAATTAAAATTGGTATCCCACAGGGATCAGTCCTAGGTCCCCTGCTTTTTAAGATATTCATCAATGATATCCTCCTCATGAAATTAAGCTCTGAGAAATATAATTTTGCGGATGACAATACTGTATATTCATATGGAAAAGCTCTCAATGACATAGTCGCTTATTTGGAAATCGATCTTAATAGATTTTTCTCAAAAGATTTTCAGAGAATGGTATGGTGGCAAACCCTACAAAGTTTTAGCTCATGTCTCTTGGATTGAATACACAAATAATACTGCGTAGTAACGTTGAAGGAAACAAAGTATCTGTAACAGATTGTGTTAACTTGTTTGGGGTTGCAATTGACAACGAATTAAAGTTTTACAAATATGTTAAAACATTGAGTTTTAAAGTAAACAAGAAAATAAATGCTTTTCTAGACAAAACACACATATTTCCAGAGAACAGGCATTATTAATTTATAATGCGGTACTCTTATCAAACTTCAATTATTGTACTTTGATATGGATCTCCTGTAACAAAGGTGTAACAAATATTGATATAAGAAATATGGATATATGAAATAGGAAATGGAATTTTCATCCAGAAGCTGGAGAAATTTATTGGAGAATATGCATTTGTAGAGATCTTCCCTTTTACAGACCAATAATCTGATATGAAGGAAAGTTCGTAATACCTATTATGCCAGATGCAAGTTCAATTACGGGACCAAAGGTTCTCCTTCGATAATCATTTTACTTGGCGAATTTACTGACTGGGAGTTGCAGCTAGGTGTCCTTGAGTCCGTTTGCTAGTTGTAAAGAAGATTACAGTGATGTTGAAGTATAGCTAGATCTACGATGAAATTTAACTATAAAATGTTTGTTACACCAGCCCTTCCATCTCATCTTGAAAGGTTTTCACACATAACTTGATTTCCCTGTCTAAATTTTTCTCCTGCGCCCTCTAAAAACTCTTCGCCAGGCCGCTACTAAAATTAAGAACTTAAACACCTTGTTACATAAGAAACTCAGAACGTGGTCCAAAAAGAAAGCATTTTAAAGCTTTAAATCTTATTAGCTAACCGCTTCTCACAAGTTTTTCGTAAAGTATTCTGTCTGCAAAGAAAAATAGTGTTTCCTACCGTGAGGAAGGGAGGGGCGACCCCTTTGAGGCAAAGCTAGGGGGCTGCGCCCCCGCTCCCCTCTTCTGCGCCACTGATTTGGTCGGTCAAATATTTCGTCACTTAAGCCCCGTCTGCACTGTACCGGATAAATACTTAGCCGCTCAAATCTTTGTGCGGTTGCACCATATCTACACTGTATAGGACAAATAAGAATCTCTACTCGATATAATACAATGTTTATCAAAAGAGTATAATTAACGTATTCGTTTAAGTATAGTATAAGAATATTGTTATTTTGTAATCTGGGAGCCCCTCCACAAAAATTAATTTCGCCTTTTGTGCTCAGTTCTATTGTTTCTTGTAGAAAGAGACGATGAGGATTTAATTTCACTAACACGGAACATAACAAACTTGATAACAAACAAAACGTGATGTCTTAAAATAAGTGTCTGGATCCAGGTGGAAATTTTACTGTCTTTACAGTTTAAAATTTGAGATGAAAAACGCAAATACCTTGTGCACATTAAAGAGATGAAAGAGTGCAATTGAACCAAACAAAGAAAGATGTAGATTTCTTTAGATTAGGGGTAAAAGGCAGCTAGAACTATTTTTTTTATCAAGCGATGATTAATATGGCAGTTCTAGAGCCAACCATGATGATTATTATTTTTTTTTTATTATTTTCTATTTTGATGAGCAAAATTGACCTTCTTCCTTGCCACCCTAAAAATAAACCTCCTTTATATCATAGATTTGTACTCTCCAAAGTTTCATGGCATTTTAAAATTGCTAATCTTGGTAAAACATCGGTAGCTGAGAATTCGAACAAACTTTTATCTAGTTATGTTCGCCAATGGCTGGATTTGCCTGTCAGTGCCACTCTTAGCTCCCTTGCACTCCCAAAGACTAAATACGGTATCAATTTGATCTTGCCTTCAACTAAATATTCTCAATCCCAAACAGTTGTTAGGAATGCTCTAAAATCATCTCCCAGCCCAGAAATTAATACCCTGTGGGCACAGACAAGCTTGGGTTGTAACGTTCAGTATCAATATCAGAACACAAAGCAGGCCCTAAATGCTGTACAAAAGGATAACGAGATGCGTATAACCCATGAGTTAAAGTCACAGGGATTCATTATTAGTTCTATTCTTACGCATGCAAGTTCTAAAACCCGCAGCCTATGGTCCACCGTTCAACAGAGCATGCCAAAAAATATCTTTAACTATTCTATCAAATATTTGAACAACACCCTTGCAAGCAAGAAGAATCTCAGTAAATGGGCTATTTCTCAGCCATCTCTACGCTCCTTCTTCCTTAAAACTGAAGCGCTTCAACATATCGCCTCTAGTTGTACAACCTACCTGGAAGAGGATAGATATACCTGGTGTCACAATTCTGTCCATCTCTATCTTGCAAAAACTCTTACATCATTATCCAAGTGCTCACTATATGCCGACCTGCCTTCATTTCTATCACCAAGAAGTATTACCGGGAATTCCCTTAGACCAGATCCTGTACTGGTTACTGATACTTCTCTTTATATTCTCGAGCTAACTGTTGGATTTGAACCCAATCTTCAAATTAATAGCGATCGAAAGAAAGCGAAGTACCACTCTCTCATATCTGACCTCACCCCTACATTTTCTAACATTAAATTTGTCAATCTTTCAATGAGTATTCTTGGACTTCTGGGTAAATCATCTGACACCTTACTATTTTTGAAAGATCTCAAATTTGACAAGCCTTCATCAAAATGTATAATTCAGAACATCAATATCTGTTATATAGAAGATGCACCTATTGCATATTCTGTCTCAGAAACAAGCCCTGGACCAACCCGCATTATTAGAATTTTAGTCACTGCTTATTGTCATTATTTCTTTTTTTTCTTTTTCGTATATGCACAATTTGTAGAATTAGCAGTTGTTGCTTTTACTCTTTTGTTGTATTTAGCTTTGCTTTTTTTGACACCTAGAAATGGCAAATAGTCAATTATGCACTACCTAGCATTAGAGAGGTGTATGATTGTATCGTACGATATATTAAATTATATAAAGTTTGAAGAAAAAATTATGCCGAAGACCAAGTTGATTGTAATGTGACACTTTTTCTATAAAAAAGCCGTCATTTTACATGAGACTCGATTTTCTTAACTTTTCCCGAGGTTGAGCCTGAGACTGAGATTTTCCTAAATTTTTCTCAACTTTTACTGAAATAAACTGTCTAAAACGGTTTGCACTATCGCTATTAATATTTTATGCTTGAATTTGAATTCCATCTTTAACGTTTTGAATGCAATAACGACGAAATATCGATTTTTGTCCAAGAAAGCCACTAATCTTTGAAGATTTACTATCCTTGTGATTTTCTTAAGATTTCGGCCATTTGAGCCTCATTTTCTTATAAACTTTTGTCTTATAAAAACAACGTGTAAACAGGACGATGCACACAAAGTTAACTATGTAGTTTGCATTGACTAGATTAAAAGGATGTATTAATATTACGGTTTTTCCATGCGAATTCTCAAAATTGAATTTTGTTCCCTTGAGTTCCGAAGGCTTATGATTCAGGCACTCCTTTTGGCAACTACTCCGATTCTAATGCAAGCAAGTGACTATCCTACTACATCTTGTACAAAATATATGGGCGAACTCAGGTTAGACGTAACCCGGGGCGAACCTGGTTAGTTTGTGCAATGTAAATTGGCTATAAAATGGGCCCATCGCTCCGCGTATAAAATATGGATATGCCCCTTACATTTGAGACATTTGGGATCATTCTGTTTCATCCGAATGCAGCAAACCCCGTATTTTGATGAATCAGTATCATCCTGGGGTAGGGGAGATGGAAATATAGGGGACAGCGGGTGGTGGTAGGTGTATATCCCAGCATCTCCGTGTCAAGTGGCATATAATTATTTACAGCGCTCAAAATCCTATTGCCCACTTCTTCATCACCATCCTCGATAATAATTGGGGCTTAGGGCTGTTGTTGTTGATGATGCTGAAAAGATAGATATGAAATAGATATTTTTCTCAAGTTTTACATGCTAATTAATAATTAATTGTATACCCTAATCATACCCTCATATTCTAGCAGTTCAAGTATTGATCATATATTCTAAGATTATGAGTTATTTTGCTTACCGATATTGTTGTTCTATTTTTGGCAATACATCCTGAAAAATTTCCTTAAAAAGATCTCGACTCCAAAAATCTCTATATGAAATGTCTTTTATAATGAAGATATAAATTTTATAGAACTTAGATGCATTTTTGTTGTCATCATGATATTGCAGTGTTACCCAAATCGTTCAAAAACATGACTCGGTAGGTACACACCCCCCCCCCAACATGACCTCTACCATATCCAATACATATAGTTCAAAACGACCTTGTAATGCATATTTATAAGAATATTTATCAAGATATCTTAGGGCCTTTTAACAAGCAGCGGGCTAGCCCGGTAAACAGGGCTAGCCCGTCTAGGCGAGATCTCAGCTGCATAGAGATTACTACTGAAAAAGCTACTTGTCTTCACATGTGAAGCGGGCTAGCCCGCTTGACCGAGATCTCATTTGAAACTGCCGGGATCTCGGCTAGCCAAGAAATAGATTTCCCATGTGAAACTCTGCAGGTGAGCTAGCCCGGTCAACCGAGGTAAAATTGTAAGCAATGCGTATGTGCAATAGACCACGAGTTACTACACAATAGCTTCTATGTTTACACTGACATTCCAATCGAAATTTCCATTTGAAGGTGGGATATAAAACACGTTGGCAGGATAGTCGCCAAATGTTTGATTGGTTGAGAGCTCTCATCAATGCTATTTTCTCCCAGCCTATTTGACCAATCAGCATGCAGAATTATGACAACAAATACCCTTCAGAGCTAAATTTTGGCCTATTTGACACGTTTTTACCAACCTTCCTACAAACAAATTTCCACGCCAGAGGAAAGCAATTTTGTTGCTGATTTTTTGTCTAATTGGTCCTTATACATTGCCATTTAACCTATATTGGGAAATACGTACGGCCCATCTAAGTGTTAAGAAAGAATAATTGAATCAAAGTATCTAATAAACAATACGTATAAGAGCTAATGTTTAAAATTGTCGCCAGTGGCTTTATTCATCCATTGAAATCAGTTCACTTACATTTTATTCCCAAAGTCCAAGACGTATTCCCTACTGGAATCTGCAGCTTTATGCCGTTTCATGACGCAATTCGTTCATGCACACTCACAATTGTATTCTATTTCAAGCCTCTTGCCGTTTCTCTAAGCACAGTCTTGCCTGGACTCATGATAACAGTCATTGGACAGTTTCTCAATGGCAAAATATTGTCTTTTCTGATGGATGTCACTTTGGGATGCAAAATTATTCCAAAACACTTCGTGTGTGGAGAACTAGTGCCGAGGCTAACAATCCAATGTACTTTCAGCCAATCTTTAAGAACTCCATTTCTGCGCTGTTTTGGGGGTGCATTGAGCCTAATGGCGTAGGAAGGCTGGTGGTTTATAAAGACTACCTAACCTAATACTAAATTCAAACTTTGAAAGAAAAGTTCAAATCACATGCTCCTATTATACAACAGTATTAAAATTCTAAACTTTTGATTGGTGGTTATTGAACTTCCATACCGCTAGTATTCATATAGTTGCAGGGCTTTTAATTTTCAAGAGAATGATTTCATCGGTGTTAGCATGCCTTCTTGCCTGTCCAGTCATAAGAACGCATACCGTACACAATAGCTGCTGTTTTGTTTGTGCGGTCTGATGGGCGATTTTGATATGGAATTGAATCAATATAATTGAATGCCTTGTCTCTTGTTACAGGAAACGTTCACTTACATGATGCCGTTGCCGAAGACTATCCAATACCTCTATTCTGAAATATAAAAATAGTAGTCATTCTAACTTGATATCAATAAGTCCTTAAAATTAGTGTATGAATATTATGAATAGTATAAACTTACTTTGTATTGTCTTTCTATAACTACATCAATCTTTTGGAAATAGCAGGTGTCTAAAGTTGATATTAGTGCAACAGGTTCTGCAACAGAGAAAAATATAATGGATAATTATGTAACAGAGAAAACTATAGTGAATGCAAAAAATCATTATTACAATAACTTACAATGATAACAATTGTATTTACCATTCTAATTACTATTCTCTCGAGGGATACAAGCTGTCTCCGTCCCCTCTTCAGAGGGAGGAGTAAAAAAACATTAATGATGGGTGGCGGTCTCGAGCTTGCCATCATCTCAATGTGTGAAGAGTATGATCATTCTTTGGCATGATGTGCGCTTTTATAGTGTAATTTTGAGGGGTATTTTGGTGCAAAATTAGCTTACCAATGAGATTCTTAGGCGAAGAAAGTAAACCAATGAAATTCCAGCTTGATGATGTCATATTGATTATATATTAATTTGGCGTTACATCATGTTGTTTGTTCATTGAATAAACAATAAAGGGCATTCCAAAAATGATTTTCCGTGTTACGAAAAGATTGTAAAGTCTTCAATTATTAAGGCCTTAAGTTGTTTTTATACACATTGCAGGGTATTCCATAATTTTTGTTACGTAGATTTTATGAAATTCCTTTACCATGGCATTGATAACGGTATTCTAAAAAAAGAGATGAGATTTTGGTGCCTTTCGCGGCTCTTTTAAAATTGTTAGTAGGAGGTTAGAGACAATATTTCCAGCATATGTGCTGGAAACGCAGCACAAACGACTGGGGAAGGGAGTTGTCTGTAAAGGATCTGGAGGAAAATTATTTGGAACTTCTTAAATCCTACATTGATAAAAAATACTTATTGGCAGATTTTTTGATGAAACAGAAAGGGGACTTTTTTCTGATGATGATAAAGAGAATGTTGAGACGTTGCAGATGATGAATACACCTGAGAGTACAGTTAACGTACTGGGTATTTCTACACATGAAGAGGGGACAGTTAACAATATTATGAATTAATTATTGAAAGAAGAACGAAGCAACAGGAGAATTTACAGCCTGTTGTAAATTGTGAGCGTGTTGATAGTAAAATAATTTGTTGAATAGCGATATATGTAGTTAATAGTAGGGCTGTCCAACAAAGATCGATTATTCGATATTCGGTTATCAGTTTTAGTATTCGGTCAGCAGATTCTCTGACCGATTGTTCGGTAGGAATCAAATTAGTCGACTAATCGGGAGGAGTTAAATTCTTCGATTATTCGGGCGCAGTGAAATTCTTCGATTATCCGACTTCTTCGATTTGGGTGTAGTCACATACAACCGATTATCCGGTTAGTGTCAAAAAATTAAATACTTTGGTGGAAGTGCACACAATCTGGCTGTTACTATGGCAATAGTCAACCCAATGGCTCTTTATAATGCTACTTCACAGCGGCCGAACAGACAGTTTTTTGCATTGCTTTTGCAAAGAGTTCGCTCATAAGAAATTTTGCCCGAGAAACGCCTTATGTCTGACCACGCCTATGGTGGAAATAACCAAAATTATGAACACACCCATATTACCGAATAATCGATTATTCGATAAATTTCAGACCGAATACTGAAATCAAAAGGTATGGACAGCTCTAGTTAGTAGTAATATGTTGAACAATATTGACAATGTCTCAAGAGATTCTTGAGTTTTTACAAGATAGTAGCATTAGTTTCGACGTTGATAGTTAGTTGAGATTTATTAGTTTAGTTTCATTTTTGTACAGATTTAGCTGATTCAGATAAGAGAAAAATGCATGGTTATCAGCTTCCTTGGTATTCAGCTAGAATGCAGCATTGTAATTATTGTAATTAAGTAGAGTTAATTGTTGTTGATGTTGTTATTAATTAAGTAGAGTTGCTGTTTGCTGTTATTGTTGATGCTGTAATTAGTTATAATTAGTTGTAGTTGAATTTGAATTTGATGCGATCAGAGATCACAATCCGCTATAAAAATTATAGTTTATATAATCCTTGGTCTTACATGAGCAAAAATTACTACATCGTTAGTACTATATGATAGCTTTTTTCTTTGTTTCGTTATAGAGTTAATATAAACACAATGTAAAAATATAGAGTTAACTATCCTGCTTTCAAGTTTTCTAAACTTGAAGTTTATATTCTTGTGTTCCGTTCTTGCACGATATCCATGACTTTCGTTCCCCTATCCAATTTTCCAAGCGTTGTTTCTAAAAAGGCGAACACCCCAAGAATAGACGGAACATCCCAACAAAACTCTATGAACGTCCCACAAAATGCCAATTTGAAGACTTAACACTGCATAAACCTCATTAACACCAACTACTTATTAGTTGTTATTTTCTTTGAAAACTGAACAGGTGAAAATGACACAGAATTAAGGACTGGGGATTTTCCATATAAAAACGCCAACAATTTCTCGTCAAGAGTTTTCTCCACACTTACACATAGGTGTTCTCTAAACAAATTAAATCAGAATTAAATTATCTCAACTGTACGTGGAGATTTACCTGATGGAAAGTCATCTTTCTTGATCAGAGACTAAAAAGTTGCTCACATAGGGTAGAATTTTTGAAAGCACTAGCTTTGAATAAAAATCATAGTTAATAGACATGAAAAGTAGATAGGCTTGTAGAATAGGTGTTCTAGTTTTAGGAAGCACAGTTTTTCTGGCATTATTGAGTTTCTGTTCCCCCACAGCAGGTGTAAATATGCAAGGGAAAACTTAGGCGTTTACAGCAAGCTAACGGTAAACTGTAGGTCGATCGGTGCTTCCCGCACCAAAAGTAATTTTGGGTGATTGATCAAAGTAATTTTGTATTAAGTAGTTGATGTTGATGACATTCATGCAGTACCGTCGAGAGGGGGGTAGCCGGCGTAAAACTCCGAAGCCCGGGCCTCAAGGGGGCCTGTGACACTTTTGCTGTTGCAAAATAATATTCAAAAAGCCTTTTGTGGCTTTTTGAAATATACATTAACATGGAGGAATTTGAAGATTGCGTTATGGAATGCCAATGTTTTTATAAGAGTTTTGAATTGATTTGCATTGGTTGTAACCCCCTCTTGCCCCTGTGCTGCTACTCCTACGCAGGGGCCCGTGCTGCTTATATCCCCAGGGCCCGAGCTGGCTCTCGACGGGCCTGCATTCATGCATTGTTCAGTCTTCAATTTGGCATTTTATGGGACGTTCATGGTGTGTTCAGCCTGTTCTTGGGGTGTTCGCCTTTTTAGAAACGACCTGTTTCCAAGTCAAGTCGTTTAGCTCGAAGCTCGAAAATGGAGTTCACTCCAATGTCTTGCTCGATGAAACCCAAATGATGCAAAAGCGAAGTTAAAAGGCTAGTCTTGAGGTTTAGGATCAATAAGCACAGCATAGGCGTCAAATTTTGATTGGCTAACAAAGGAATCACCATCGAAGGACTCCTGCCAATAATATTGCGAGAATTCGTTCGTAAAGCATCGAGAAGCGCGTTTTGGTTGTAAAAAGTGTACTTTCTCAGCGAAATAACTGTTAACACATAGCTTCGAATAATTTAAAAATAGCTTGCAAGCATATTCAAAAGGCTTCAATTCATATTTCCAGAAGGAGCAATTTCTATATCATGTGTATATCAAAAGTTAACGACATTGCAAACTATCCATCTTTTCTTGTCCACCCCCAATGATGAACTAGGGGGTTGCACTGCTCCACCCCCAGTGATAAAAAGTTGGTAGCAAAGAAACTCTCAAATCTGCCATGAAATCAACATATTGTAAGGAAGCCTTGAGGTAGCAAGAGTGACTGCTCTTTTCTATCTAAAAATGGGCATATCTTACACCAAAAAGGATGTTTTCCACAAGGATGCTTAGGCTAAGGAGGACATGGATGCAAACTTTTTCAGGGACTTGGTCCACTGACTGCTATCACTTCACTCCTTCCTTCTTCATAGAGGATGGTACTTAAATACTGGCTATGATGGGAAGTTCTGCCTCCTACCCCCCTAGTTACCTCTAGGGTCTACATCTTGTTGTACTCTCCTCCATCCTGATCCCATCCTGCTTTGCCACCTCAAAGAAGTGACCCTGACTATGTCACTTTAAATCTGATAGCTCTACAATAACATTGATGAATAACTACCCAATGCTAATTAATAAGGCATGTGCATGCAAGTAAAACGCAGCAGCAGTAATTAATCTGCAGTGCTTAGAACCACTGTGTAGCTAATAAATGAAAGCATTTTACAATCAAAGCAGTTTTACAGTAAATCCTCTACTTAGCCCCCTTGGTGGCCTATTGATTTCAAGCATTCTAGGAGGAGCTTATTGGAGAGGGGGGAGGATGTGTAAACCAAATACTTTGATTATTATTCTCTATTTTCAAACAGTAAATATTAAGTTTACTATTGAAAGCTTTCAAGAAATCTATTTAGCCCCTGGGCTAAATAAATTTCTTGAAAGGTTTCATTAGTAAACTTAATATTTGCTGTTTCAAAATAGAGAACAATATTCAAAGTATTTAGTTTATACATCCTTAACTCACAGAATAGCAAATAAATTGTGTAGCTACCTTTCCTATTGAGTGTTTTTATCTTGAGTAAGTCAAGGAATCATTTTGATTTTAATGAGATGCGAATTATCATTTATGAAGTACAATTAAGCTTAGTTTACTTACTTTCATGAAGCTTACTTATGCCTGGAAGAATTCAATATTTTTTGGAGGGCTTAATAACTTTCTTGGTTTAGAAAGGGGGCTCATTACAGAGGGGCTTAATCACGAGGGGGAACTAGAGAGAGAATTTACAATAGCTATATTCGTTGAATCCAGTTTCCTGTGTCATTTATCCTAAATGTCAATGTTTTCCAGTCTTTGAAAATTTCCTTGGGTACAGGATGCTCTAGCAGAAATTGTATGGCTTTTCTTGTATTAGATGCAAAGTCATATGGCTCACAATGTGGTGATGTTGATAAAATCTCAAGTATCTTATTGTTATCAAACTTAAGGACCATTTCTGCTCCTCGAAATAGTTGATAATTAAATGGACCAATTTCTATCAATTTAGATTTACTATCATATATGCTGACCATTTTATTACAACCACCAAATATTCTTGCACTTCTTAGGACTTCACATGGTCCTTTACTGCTAAATGATGCCGGAACAATCTGAGTTGTTTTCAGATCAATGGCCACACCATAAATTATAGGGTGGTTTTTGCCATCAATAATTCTAGTGTTCAAGGAATAGGCACATGCAGTTACTAGGTGGATTTCATGTTCTGCATGAGACATAAGTAGTAAAATATCATCCAGAAGTCCTTTAGACAGATTTCGATCATCAACAAAGCCACCAAAAATGTGGGCTATTACCACTGAATTACTTCTATTGTTTTCATTACTTTCGCTATGATTCAACATATTATTCTCCTCCAGCATTTTTAACAATCCATGCTTTGTATCACACCCATCAAAATGGCCAATACTTATAGCATTTTCTGAAATCAAAACCACTAAATGGCATGTTGTTGCATCTCCAGTACCAACAAAATTCAACGTTCTGTCCTTTCTGGAAACAGTGGCATGCTCTCTCTGCGAAACATAAAGAACTTTATCAAGTGAACAGAAATCCCTTTTGGTGGATGTGGATAAAAATTCCAATGACCTCTCTTTAAGACTGTCAAATGATGTAACCAAAGTTGAAGTGCATTTATCAGAGCTCAATATGTTATTATCTACATAAACTGGCATTTTCTAGCGCTGTAACAATAATTCAATTGTAACAATCAACTACGATATTGATTTGTTGTTTTTGTTGCTGTTGCTGTGTCAAATAGGGCTGCCCTAGAGGAAAGGATAATTTAAAAGATGTTTAAGTTGGTTTGTAGATACATGCCGTGACAATGATTACAACCCTCTTAAATCCAGTATCTATTATAAAAACAGTGTCAGGATCAGTAAGCAGTATATTTGGTTGGGTTGTAGCTGTTGCTGCTGTCGTTTTCTCAGCCTTCGTCATTTACTTTGGTATCTACATATTATATGTTCCTGCAAAAGTGCACGTTAAGCCTGTCCATTTTGAATTCAAGTTAGTTTTTTAATTAAGTAACGTATAAATGTTTCTTATCTTCTTTTAAATCTGTTTAGCTTCAAAGTGGGATGTCGGCGTTCTGTGCAAATAGTTTTAAACCTAAGGAACTGTGATGAACTTCCATAGATTTTTGTTCCTAGATAGGTATTAACAATTGACAATAAGAGGCTGTCAACCTCTCCTCTCCCACAGCTTCCAATAACATTTATGGCTTCCAGCTCTGGTAAATTTGTATGCATGATATAGTTTGTTATTGGTATACTAGAGTATAGAATGTCAACAATACAGGTCACTTTGGAGAAATGCTAATTGTTTATGTAGAAAGTTGGGATAAATACCATCTACATATTGAGTTGAGTGCATTGCAACTTTTAATTACTGCATCTGTGCCTTTGTGCTGTGAATGAATGTACATTTTGCTTAAGATATTATTCTTGTTATGCATGTTATTGATAGTAATCATGGTTATTCATCTGGGTTTCAAAGTGGAGTTCCCCATGCAGTAGTAAGTCTTCGAGATGGTAATCTACATGGTGATAGGGTAAGTAGATGCTTTTTAGTACTTTAATGTACAAATCCATTTGGTTTTGGCAAATGCTGTGTTTTGTTTGTTATAGGTACCCATGCATGCAAAATTTTCTTATTGGTTATCACAGAGTTCATACATAAAGTTTTAGAATGGAGCAAAAATTGGTCCTGGTACTAAGTCATTTAGAAATAATGATCAAAGTAGAAATTACTACTTGGGTGTGGTCAGCTTTAGAAATCATTTTGCTCTGAATTTGTAGCCAATCTTAGGAGACAGTGTCCCCATAGGTTACCTTAGAAACTTCAGATGTGCAAATGTTATTATTTCATACCAGGCCCATTCCATGCACTAAGAAACTGAAGTCAATTTTCAGGTTTTTAAAATATAAGGTCAAACCTATTTCTATTGACCTAATAGATCTCAAGTCTCAGAAAATAACAAGTACTATATCTCTGTACTTGAAGCAAATTGAAACACACATGACAAAAATAAATGCCTTTTGGGTTAATTTCTTATAAATTGCATTTTTTTCCAAAAGAAACTTGCACAGTGTTGTTTGCAAGTCTTTTTTGAAAGCAGATATCATATTGGCTTTTCATTCATCCTGTGGGAAACACTTGGTAGCTTCATGTGACTGAAACTGCCATAATTGTCATTTCTTTTCATTGTGAAACACCAAATGTTGTTTTGGTACACTCCCACAAAGCAACTGTTGTGACAACTGTCAGAATGGTACTACATGCAGTTAGAAAAGATCCTGAACAAACTATGGTGGGGTTTTTTGCTGAATTTGAAATTAATGGTGGACTTTTATACTGTTTTAAAAGGGAAAATAGACTGCCAGTATCATGACACACCTGGAATGGGCATCCAAAATCATTAGTTGCTACAGGCCAGAAGCTATGAGAATCAAGGTGTAGCCTTGATGCCCATAATTTTGGAAATTGTGCAATTTTTTACCAGTTATATATCAAAAACAGATAAGCTAGAACTTTGAAGTTTTGGGTATGGACATTTCTTATCAGCCTCTGTACTTCTGCAAATCACCAAGAAGATCTATGAGGGTTAATATGCAAACCTGGTCTTTTTGGGTACACTTGATATGGAATAACCCAAGAGTGAGTAAATGCTCAAATGCATGAGTTCCATGTGTGAGACTTAAGTGAGACTTGAGAGTGGTAATTGTTAACAGTCTTTGTAGTCGCACATCACCAGACCCATATTTCCATAGCCTATAATTGTGTATAGAAAGTATTGGCATACATTTCTTGGCTTACTGATGCAGATTTGTGGCTTGCAAAAGATTCTAATTCCAAACTCAGCTTCTACATAATTGCCCCCTCATCCAGTTTACCTGTCTACTCTACTGTATTCTCACACTATTTGAAGTTCTAGTATTGTTCTTACAAGACCTTTGATGCCTATTTTTGCAACAGCAGAGTAGCTCCAAATGAAGCAATTTGAATAGTTATAAAGTGAATTGTCTTGTTTGCTAGATTCTTGCTCGTGGCCAGCAATATGTTGTGTCCCTAGTTCTGCATCTACCATTGTCTGAAGTAAACAAGAATGTGGGTATGTAGGATTTTTGCAGCTGATGCATTTATTGTCGTAGTAGCAAGCAGTGTGCCTCATAGTAGCACCTCTGTTTGCCTCCTCTTTGCAGTGACTTATCTCAATAGTTATCTAAATAAAATTTATGCTAATGATTGCCTGCTTTTTAGGTATGTTTATGACAACAGTGACTTTCTTATCTAAAGACAAGCATGAAGTTGATAAAGTATCACGACCTGTAAGTTGTAGTTTATGATTGCTCAATTTTCAAAAATCATCTATGGCTCATCATATGAATTAGCCCTTAGTCCTAATGCTTGCTTTTGCCACCAACAATTAAAATACAAATAATTATTAATGCATTTTCCTGCCTATTCAGGTGTCAGCACTTAGCATTGTTTTGCTACAGATACTGCATAGCCTCCATTTTTCAGGTTCAATTATCATCATAATTTTTGTCTTGTATTTCAAGTTTGGCTCCACTTGAACCTAAAATAGCCCCATTCATGAAGGAAAATGCAGATCATGTTGCTGGCTTGTACTTTTGTGGTGAAAATGCATGATAAATGTAGAGGTCAAGGGAAAAATTTATGAAGTTCATGAAGAAAGATGAGGACACTTTGGCATAGCACAGTGAATTTCCTTGAACTTGAAACTTAAATATTTGACTGGACCAACTAGATGGCTTTGTAAGATCAGTTCTAAATTGCAGAACTTAATTATTTTGAAAGCTTCAGACAATATTTTGTTCTAATTTTACATGCCTGAAATGTACAGGTGCAGCCTAAATGCAGAAGCTGCCTATTTACGCAGGGGTGTACTCACTACTTTTCTATATGGAGGGATCCATGTCAGGGTTTTTATGCTGACCTCCAAATATTCAGTCGTAGTTTAACAAACCCCAATTATTGAGTCTCAAACCTTTGAGACTCTAAATATTATTGTATATTTTAGACTACCACTTTGGCAAATTTTTGTTGTGTTTGAGAAGTATATTTTTATTGTATTAAAACTGTAGAATTTGGTTTTCTTTTGCAACTGCATTCAAGTCTCAAACTCCAATTATCTAATTTTTCATAGACTGTAATTATCAGACCCCAAATAATCAATTTTCCTTAAGCTTCCATTCACAGACTGCAAATTTGATTTTCTTGTAAAATCTCAAACCCCAAATATTAGCATGGATTCCCTGTATAGAAATTTGAGAGTACTCTCCCTGGGCTTATTAACATAACGTGCATTTTCGAAAGTTTTATTTTTCCAATATATATAAAGCACGCAAGGCCAATAAATTTTGGTAATTAAACATACTTGTTTGCTTTCTTTCTTACCTACTTACCGATGCTACAGGTTTTGGATAGTCGTACACAAAGGTAAATGGTAGTTTAGGAACGTATCTCTCAAGGCATTGCAGTACTCAAGATACTAGCACCGTAATAGATGTACTCCTGTTCTTCTATGCATGAGCTAGGTCTTCTGTCCTAGCCGCTGTGGAGGACCCTACTTGCAGCTGCATTTCTCATCTTTTCCTTGTGCAAACAGTTTTAGGTTATTTGTGGTACCTTTGCTATATTTTTATTGTTGGTTGGTGATCGTTATTACGATTTTCCTGTCGTTACTTGTCTTTGAATTAGCATCTTGTAAAGCTGTTAGCTTTTACTGTTCAAATAAGCGAATCGTTCTTTCATTCCTATCACTGTCGCAATTTGTTGATATTTCGCAAGTATTTGATCCTAGATCTCATTGTGCTTCTCTGGCATAATTCTGAGAATTGCTATTGCTTGATAAGTTTCTTGTATCATATAAATAAAGTGCTTAGTTGATTCAATCACTTATTTTTGCATATCAGTGTTATTTTTACACAGCAAAGATGGAGACTCTGGCAATCCCTTATATAGCTCTGTAGTAAGGCTGATTGCTGAATCTCTTAGTGGCATCATTTGTCGATTGTTCTTTCCAATTCAAGCTTTTGAGTACCGAATAATCCTCCACCCCTAATTATTAGTTTTAAAATTTCTTCCAAACACCCTGCGCTTACTTCAACCTCTCCGTTTGTTTCGTTTTAGATTTTTTTGTGTAAAAATTACTTCATGTCAGGTTTTCAATTGACTGTACAGATAAATACCGTCTGAATGTGCAATGGTAATTTTTATAAAGATTCTCTGCTTTAGAGCTGCCAATATCACCAATTGTTCCAACTTTCCCTATTCTTCGGTACCCTAGGGTGCGCTACAAATTGTTGGTGTGATCCTTTTAGGCATTGATTCCGTACTCATCACCGATAGTTGCTACGTTGAGTTCGCTTTTGGACTTTTTGCTATTGCACTGGCGCTGGAAGCAAGAAAGTGAAAAACTTAACATCGTGCTGTTTGAAAATTTCATAGATGATTCAGTGAGTTTCAGTGATTTTATTTAAAGTGGTGTGTTGTTTATTTCTGTAACTAAAATGGACTTGCAACCAGCAGTTTGAGCTTTGAATACCTTTTGCTATGTACTTCAAACCTCCATTTACTGCCGCTGGCAAACTCATTGACCTTTATTGAAGTAGCCAGTAGTCTGCTGTTATTCAGTAACATGTGCCTTTCATAATAATCCGCTTTTAAAGCTAAATTTGTTATTTTTATCTAGCAGTACTAGCAAAAGATCTGCATCTGCCATCTCACTTTCAAGGTTCATCCTTTACTTTTTCTTGATTTCACACGTCTCTTGTACTTTCTATTTCTCTATGATTCATTATTTTTTAGTACCATCCAACAGAATATGCGCAGATCACTGTTTATTGCAAAGATATTCAAATCTATTCCGCAGAACTTCGCATAGATGCAACATTTTCTGGAATAAGGTAAATGCTAGCTATTTAAACAGCATGCTAGTAAACTGTCGCAATTGAAATTTCTTTATCAACTATCTCCATTATCCAATTCTCTTGCTCAAGCTTCTTTACGTTTCAACGGCGTCGGTTTCTTCGTTCAATGCTCTGCTGAACAATTAGCCAAGAGCTACTTCATACAAAATTTATGGCAATGTAGTTAGGAAATCATTACAAGAGTAAAGTTATTCCATCTAGGTTTGGTTTAGGTATTGTTACCAATCGTGTCAATACATTATTGTTGGTTTTTACAAGATTTTAGCTAAAATTTATGGTCTCGTGGGTTTTTGCTGAACCACTTGATTACACAGCAAAAACATGGAAAACATTTTTACTCTTCTCAGTTATTCGAGTTAGTTCTCTCATGTAAGAAGAAGTCGGTCAAACGAGCAAAGTTTTCTTGCTTATGCATTGTATGTTCCTGAGCTATATTTGATGTTTGCTAGATCGATGTGCTGGGTCGATGTTTGGTAATTTGAAATGCACAAGCTTTTGGTCATGTCTCTTACCATACAGGATTTGAAAAGGATGCATCCCTTTGGGCCAGTGTTTCAAATAATTCTAGATGTCAGTCTCTTCCACCATACTTTCATAAATCAGGGTCCCTAGGATGGATAAGTATATGTTATAATAAACTTGCACTGAAAATAGATATCAAAGATTGGAAGAGACTAGTAAAACAACGAGTCAAACAATTCTATTAGAGAATATTCACAGCTTCATGGTCCTTTGAAGGATCTTGGACTTCAATTTGAGAACCATTGCTTTGCACTACATTACACAATTCTATTGCAGGAAACAGATTGATTCTTTGATTTTTTTGTAAAAGCATTCCAAGCTTAGCTTTGTGTATGCAGTGATGTACTTATTGCCTAGAAAGAAAAGCTTTCATTTCACGTTTTCAGTTTTACATTCTAACATTTGATCTGATAAAATGGCACTAACTTTCTCCTTTAAGGTATTGCATATTGTACTATTAGATGAAGTGTCTCAAATTCTCTTCTTCGAGGTATTACATGTTCTACTGGCCATTATCCAGCGCTTTATTTGGAATCACATCGAACTTGCTGTTTGGAATTGTTGCCTCCTTGTGGTTGTACTTCAAATTTTGCAAGGGTTATCATGGTGAAGATGACGTGTCGGAAGAGTCTTTTGAAATTGAAGATATAGAGTCTTTTCTGCATACTGATACTGAATCATTTCCTACAAATGTTGAAGAAACTCCCTTGGCGCATGAAGTGGGTATGTAATAACGGCACACGGTTTTACAATTATTTTGCCCGTTTTTGAAATATAGATTAGGGGAGTTGAAGGGAAAGTCGAATATCGACTACTGCAAGAGCAGCTCAAGTTGCAGGTATGTTATATTGCTTCATAAAGCGATTCTTTGCTCGTCGAGGGATGTTCTACTTAGGCCAATTTACCTGGAGATTGAATGAAGTATTCATTCGTAGACAAATATTTGCTCAGATTCAGCTCAGAAAAGGGAAATTATGTGTGATGGCTATGGGAAGGTCTTGGACTTTTGTTTGGGAAAATTCTAAAATATCCTTAAGTTGGATATAACTTAGTTGTCATATTAGACACCGTTTACGTTGTGTTTGTTCATTTTGCTATTTATAATATAAAACGTAATCCACCAAAATATCATAAAATATAGCATTGACAATTATGGTTTGTCTACTGTGTGGTATTTCAAAATGCTAACAAAATTTCTTCATGGTTTTCGAAAATTAGTGATTTGGCTTTGGAAAGTTTTCGAAAAGCCTTGGAAATATTTTAAATGGAGTTTGTACGAACCCTGAGTAGCACAATTTCCCTTTCATAATTTGAACTTTCAAGGGAATTAGAAAGTTGTTCGAGTTATCGAATGTTCGAGTTTTCGGATGCACATTGGGCTAAATAAGCATTTTGGTGGAAATTCGTACATAGTATTTGCACAGCTGACCCGTGCAAGCCATCCAGAATGTGACACATGCATATATTTTTGCAAATGAATAATTTCTTTATTTCGTACATGATGAGATACAGATGTTGCAAAATAAGAGATTTTAAATTGCCCTGGTTAGTCCAATGCTAATTACTTACGAAGCATCCTAAATAAACATATATAATCATTTTTGTAGATTATATGCAAGTTCCCCTTGATATTCATGCAAAACTGTGATAATTTTAGATTTCTCGGCCATGTATTGACTTTTTCCACACTTTGAATAGCGTGATGAACAATAGATTCGAATATCTGGGTAGAGAGTGATGACTCAGAAGTACGTACGCTCCAAGGAGGGGGTACCTCCAGAGTGTCCAAATGCGTACATGAAGGGAGAGGGGGGTCAATAATTGGTGAATGTTTAGTGTATGTGCTTTGTGCACAGTCACTTTTAGCAAAGCATGAAGTTTCCGCTTGATCCTTTTGACATCAAGGAAAATATGCATATGAATTGGCACGCTTATTGTGCAAAACTGTATTCTTAAGAGTTATGCGCGTCTAAGATAATTGGGTAATTTTTCACACATTGCATCAAGAATCCTATCAATACACAATATATTTTCAAGAGCATTCTTATTTCAACATACCTATTAGAAAAGGTAGGGATAATTTTCAATCATATAGACAAAGAATGTCAGGGTTGCAAGGATGCCTCAATTTTGCAACAAACAATTTTTAACTTAAAAATTCCAACAGAACCTCAATTTCTACAAAGCATAACTTTCGATGGGAAAATGCTAGAAAAAAGTTTAAGCACCACAGTATAAGCAGTGAAATAAAGAGTCTGGGTGGAATATTGATATCTTGTTAGAAAATAGGTAAATACAGCTGGTGTCTGCCCATAGCCCACTGTGTGATGCTAGCATCAATATAATTTACAAAAAGCGAAGGCTCATCCACAGTTCCATGGTTTTTATTGAGAACACTTTGTTTGCAATGGGCACAACTACATTCAATTGTGGACATTTGGAGCGAGATTTGTCACTTGCCCTTATCCATAATTTTAGACCAGAGACATTGGGGAACAACTGCAATGCATAGCTGCTTATTGTAGTATTCTGTTTGTCATTTTTGTCACATATTAAATATTTTCAGCTCTTTTTTAGAATCAAATGAAGATCAACTTGATGTACAGGATGGGCAGGAACAGCAGGTCGTTCAGAGGCAGACAGTTCGCATGAGACGTACTCGTGGTCGGCATCCTCCACTTCGAAGGTTAGTTGATATCCCCGTTAGAAATCAGCCTGAAACAGAGAACAGGAGACAGCCATGTGTATCACTGACCAGAAGATCTAAATCTGCAAGGAGCACAAAGGATCAAGCTTGCCAAACAGATTCATCACTTGAAAATAGGCCTCCTGGTAGGCTCAAAACGGAATAGGCAGACCCAGTTCTGCACTAGTAGAGGCACCACATGGGGAATGGGGGTTTTCTCCCAGATTTCTTCTGGATTTATTTATAAGTTATTGAAATTCATTTTAAGTGAAGATTGGGATGGTGAAATTCCTAGCAGAATTCAACTCTTTGGTATTTTTGATACAATCGCTCCTTATCGTGCCTTGTTGAGTCTTCCATTATCCGCCTGAAATGCTAAGATAAACTAGAAATTTTAGGATTCCCAATTGTTTAAGAGCGTTTCATTTATCATATTGCAAAAGACTGTGTGACCCCAAAGGTATAATTCTCAATAGAGCATGGTCCGTTGAAATACCCCAAATTTGATGTGGCTAGCCCTGCTACAACTCTGTATATAAGTTTAGCCTTTCAAGTTCGGAGAATTTGGAAATACAGCGGCCTCAGCGGCCTCAGCGGCCTCAGCGGCCACCTCTATTACATGGCCACCGGCTACAACGGTCATCATTTTACCAGTCCTTACGATTGATTTATTTACAGTTATACCTGTACAGAATGGCCACCCTCTATAACGGCCAAAATTAGTCAGTCCTTTGGAGAACGTTATAGGCAGGTTTAACTGCATTTCTTAAATGAAATGAAAAATGCAAAAATGCATTATTTGTTCCTCCTGGTAGAGCTGGGGTGCATGAAGCTGTGAACGGAAAAGGGTCACACCCGCGTAACTATTGACTTTTGTGAGGAAGTAGCTAAGAGTCTCAGCCAGTTTCCATTAACTTGAACTGAAGTTATACGTGGCTGTGTTAGGTCTGGATGGGCTACCTTCCAAATTAACGAGTTATGCTATTCAATCCGCCGTCCTTCAAAATGGATGTGAAGTTAGGGGTCCCAAGCTTGGATGGGCATGCACATTAGGCCTAAGTTAGCTGAGAAACCAGATATAAACTCAAAATAAGCTAAGCAACGAAAGCAACATTAGCAAAAAGCAATTTTTCACTCAAAATGTGGCATGTTCATAGACCTTATGGCAGACTCACTAAGATGCTATGCAGTTTCTCCTAATTTCCTCCCTTGCGTTGCCTCTACACCTCAGAAAAATTGAAGTTTTAAAATTGTGTATTGACAGTTATTGTTTTTATAAGCATTTTGCTTTTGGTTCTGAGAATATTTGTTTCTAGATGAGAATTAATGCACGATAGAAAGAAAATTTGCTTGACAGTCTCTTTGAGCTTCATTTCAATGTGCTTAACTGTCAGTTTTTCGTCTCTACTGTCAAATTAAGATATTACTAGAGTTCGTTAGGCTCAATAGAGTGAGTTTATAAGAGCTTTGATCAGAAATTGTATACTGTTGAATGTACAGAGACACTTCTCTGTACTAATTTAATTCTGTATATAATATTTGAGTTTCAAATTTGATGCATTATAAATGGTAGTATTACTTCGTGTTTTTTTCATATCATTTCTCGAATTGTTTTAACAAAACGTTAATTAAAGATTCTTGTCAAGTTATTGGTTTTCATGTTGAAATAGCTGGCCAAATGATAAAACACCAATTGTTAGTTCTTTGCCATAATTGTTTACTTTATGCAATAAAAGACAAGCCAACAGCAAATTACCGGGGGTATCACTTTTTCAGACAGACTGACAATTGTTTTCTCTGAGATGTCCTAGCAAATAACTTTTTTAATGATCAAGCTGTGCAAAGAATGTTTTCCTGCTGAACAGACAGTAGACATTTTTGGGCAAAATGTTACTTTATCTTACTATTTTACTACACACAATGTGTTGTTTCCTTTTCTTTGTGCAAATTATCTTTTTATAACTTTTTACCTTCCTCACTGTAAGTTGCGAATGGCTAGTCCCTAACAAGCTGTTGCAAAAAATAATAGGAAGAGGGTTCAATTGGAATTGCTTGGTGCGCCAGTCCGCCACTGAAGCGGAGAATATGCACGAACGTGAAAAGGCAGGGTCCTTGGGGGTTTCAGAACTTGACTTAGTACCCTGATCCCAAACACATTCTTTTACACGTTTTTTGTCTATTAATAAACATGTCTATAAGAAACATGAGGCTGACAGGAAAACGTTAAGAAACATTTAAGAAACACGGGCAGGCTGCGTTTCAAGTATAAACTAAAAAATACTTGTTTGACAGGACAATTTATGATCAAACAAGGAAGAACACAGAAACAACATCCATTACACTCTTTACAAAACCTGAACATCCCTTTTCTTGCATCATAGTTTCATAATATGGATCGTTATTGTTATTGGAAATCTTACAAATTTAAGAAACATTTAAGGCTAGTTTTGGCAAAATATTAAGAAACATCTAGGCGAAAGGGAGAAAGTTTGCTTATAGACAAAATGCGTATAGTCACAGTAAGTTCATTAGAATGGTTAGAATTCATACACGCATAGCTTCACTAACTTGTTATATCTTATCTTTCCTATTACGTATGGATGTCCTCCCCCTCAGTGCTTTAGGATTAGTTCAAATCGTACGTAACAATAAGAGATGTGGTATGCACAATGTGGTGGTCCATTCTATAACGTATTATCGACAATATTTTGCAGCGTTTCAGATTACTTGTTATTATTACATTTATACATTTGTTTTTTAGTAAGAAACTGATTTATAAGAAACGAGTACTAGGTTGGTCAAAATATTTAGAAACTTTAGTACCTTGCTCAAGAAAAATTAAGAAATGGTACAATGCCTATTTGTCTAAGAAAGAGGATATTGACTTGCTGCCACTCGTTAATTTGTACGATTTTGTTTGGAAAAGATTATAACTTGATTTTGATCTGCTTGGACATTTTTCGTGACAATGAGCATTTATACCCACCCAGAAGTGTTTAACTTTCAAACAATAAAATGAGTTTCGGTCTTGAAAATAAGAACAACCTAATTAAAAGGAACTTTTAGTAAATAGTCTGCTGGTACTACAGAACTTTGCTACAGCACGAAAAGCGGCAATATTCTTTTCACATACTGAAAGCTTTTTTTCGTCCAACTCTCATCAGAATATGAAAACGTCGGATAGTGGGATGGTGACCTAAAGGTTAACCGAAATTTAGTAGCATACTTTTAGTATTATGTGCCGAGCCAAGTTTCTTATAAAAAACCGTGTACTATATAATATAGTACGGGATGGGGTCTCTTGCAATAATGTGACGTAGCAAAGCAGGAGTGTAGAGTGACCTACCTGCAAGAACTAAGCAGGCATCGCCCCTCCCTTTAGTATTTCACACAAATATTTAGTTCATTTAGTTTATTTGTGCTTATATTCATTGCTTATTGCAATTCTTCTATAGTTTTACTTCTGTGTTATGTTAGTTTTTAAGTTAATGGTATATTAGATTTTTGTAAATTTTTGTTCCTTTCAATGAAGGGCCCCATGTAAATTAGCTCAGGCTGAAGGGCCACACTCCGTAATTGAAAAAGAAATATCCAAAAATTGAAACTGCTAGTGAGCATGTGACAAGGCGCTACTTGGAGGTGGGGTCAAAATGAAATTATTTCCTTACCTACTTCTTGATTCATCTTTTACAGAACCCCACCATTCCTGGGAGTGTACTTTGGTGACTTTTGGACTGATGTGAGCACGGGTGGATCTGTAAAAGAGCATTGGGGAGGAGCAATTAAGGATTAGTATACATTGGCATTAAAATAGGAGCTTGGCTTGCAGAAAATTTGCTGAGGTCATACTCCTAGAGATTTTGGGGGAAATCAGGTGAGTTACGCCCTTACTTTTCAGGAGCCAGCCCCATAGATCTGCATTTACAAGTGTTAGTGGATATAGATAAACACAGCTCTATAGCTAAGACTTTGCAATCAAAATGAAGGGAGGGGTCTGGAGGCTGCATCTAGAAAAATATTTGAAAGCAAGCCCTTTACTTTCATTTAGAATGCATCTAATTAGAGTAAATTAAACTTGCTTTGAGTGACATGGAAATTGGGGAGCTTGTGATTGTTATCTATAGAGCAAAAGTGCTTGTGGGAAGGTATGTTGAGAAGGCGCTCTTGAAATATTATTCATTTTCATTGTTTTAAATAGACTTTGATTGACTCCATGTTTATTCTCCTAATCTGACTGGAGCTGACTCTCCTCTTACATCTCAATACAAAGCCGCAACCAAGGATCTGCAGCACGGGGGCTGCGGGGATGATCGCCACCCTCGCCATCCTCCAACGGAGGCGAGGGGACAGGATTTACTTTTTTGAGAGAAGAAGCTTGGATATTCTTTCTGTACTCTCTTCGCAAGAAGTGCTTCCATAATTGCCTTTGTAGCCATCTGGGAGTCCATAAATTAACAATTTTTCTTTGGGCCCTGTAGGATTCAGAGACTAATACCCAGGACACTGAACAGTCAGTGGTAATTTCTAAAAATTTTAACAAGGGGGGCTCTAGGTACAACACGACCATATTTTGGGTGTGGCCCAGCTACAACCACGCCCATGTTTTCAAAGATGGCTAATTTAATACTGATAAAGTATAGTTTAATACTGATATAGTATAGTCAATAATAAGAAATGCCTCAATAGCCATATAGCAGTGCACAAATGATCATAGCGCTTTGGAAGCAAGGCCAATAAACTCTGAAAAGCCAAGCCAATACAAGAGCTTTAGGGGTGGGCTGAGCCCCCCAAACTGAGCAAAAATTTTAACAAGAGGCTCCGCCCCCTGAGTCCCCCTAGAAATCACCCCGGTGAACAGTGTGACATTCGAGAATTCTGTAAAAAAAATCCATTGAGAAAAGAGAGTCTTGTTATGTTCTGCTGCAAGAAGGTTGTTATTTATTAAATATTTCTATCCAACACATAAGGAAACATCAAAGACCCAAACATAGGCCCTGTGGTTAGACACTGGACATGAAAAAATGCCTAATGGATTGAGAGTTTCTGGAAACCGTCCTTGCATAAAGCCTCTTCATGTTGTCAAACGTCCTTCATTCCTACTCAGCTCCAGGTTGGAAAACATGTATGCTTTTCCTTAGGAATAGCTTCGAATGGTCTTAATTTGGAAAGGTGCGAGCTGCGAGCAGATTCCAAATCAGTTGCGACATGTGAAAAAGTGCTTGGACAAATAGGTATAGCTTTTCATTCACCTGCGAAACATATTGTTTTTAATAGGCCACAAGGAAAATTCTCAGCAGATTTCTTCTTGTTTGCGTTCCATGGCCAAACGTGTGAGCAAAAATATAAAAAGTACACATCACAATAGCCCCCTTGACTATTGATAATTCCGTTATTTGACTTATTCCTGTGTTTTTTTCAAGTTTCGAACCAGCATGTTCAATTTGAAAACGACTCCTAGGAAATCCACTGTACTTCAGTACGGCATTCAATTGATCGCACAAGGTTATGCTGTAGTATCTGCAAAATTGTACTTGTCTCGTACATGATATCAAAAAGTACACATCGAAGCTTTAAGACTAATTTTTGCGCTACATTGTGATATGAAAACGTTTAGTTTAGCGCAAAGACAATTACCAGTACTTTCAGTCTGATATTTTAAGAAATTTTCTCCTTGAAAATGAGATAAGGCAATTACTGTCCATAACAGAGGTGCAATTCATAACATCTCGTTTGGTTCTAAGAGTATTTTCTTTCAGTATTTCATAGTTTTCATAGCCCTTCAACATCTAGCCTGTATCAAAGCCATGTTTGTATTTTTAGAATAAGAAAGAAAGTATTGTATGGAAGCTCTTCATAGCTAATAGGTATCATAGAGATAATAATAAAGACTAGAGGGCTGACTGCCCAAGCGAGGCTGAAGTCAACATGCGTATAGCCGCCATATTGTTCGTACGGCAGAAAGCATTATACAGTGTACTCACGTTCTGGACAGATCAGCGATAGATATTTTTAATTGTCGTCCTAGAAAATGCTTAAAGTGGAATTCTTTTTATTTTGTCTCAAAATTGTTATGGTTATCTCTTTTTGTGCTTATAATTGGCAGGAAAGGCAGAAACTTCGCAAGTATGGCCCTACCAGTAGTGGAACAGCAAATCGTCCCGAGTTCACGATCTCTTTTAATCGGTAGGTTGGGATCAAAACTAGTGGTACATAGCTAAGAAAACAAAAGCTCCTTTTCATCTTGAATTGCGGTACTCTTGTTTTTATACTAGTTATTAAGCAAAGTACAGTATTTCGTCGTTGCTCGATGAACTACAAAAAATTTCGATGTGTGGTCAAGCAAATGTGTCTTATAGATAATGGTATTTCCAGGTCATTAGATAGATTGAATACATTATATATTGTTGGGTATTCCCTGAGATTGCTCTGACCATGTCTCTGAAGACAAAATCTTGTGATTAGTAAAATTTTTGACGTCTGATTTCATGTACACCTCTTCCACAAATTTCCCAAATAAGGAACTGGCATATATATATATATATATATATATATATATATATATAT
>OLMO02000275.1:15331499-15343699 GCA_900291935.2 Cassiopea xamachana
TATGGCGGCAGTTCGCATGCGCGGCTTCAATTGCTGTCAATAAACCACAGGGAGTTAGCCCTCTAGTCTTTATTATTATCTCTATGATAGGTATCGTCGAGGCTTCGTTCTGCCACTTTGTTGACAACAATAAATCCGCCGCTGCGCAATATTACCAACGGAGGCGCAAGGTTAGTAAATGTCCCTTTCAAAACGCGCACTTTTTCGTATGCTGCGAAAGGAGCCAAAGTTAGGTGCAAATTACGAGCTTAGATTGAAATGAATGCAATATTTGTAAAGGTTCTCTGTGGAGATAATTACCACGATCACTTGAAAGTTAAGCCCAGAGCGGTATCGAAGGGGGTATTGGGGTGTCATACCTCCCAGGGAAAGGGTTTTGTTGGCAATCTTGCCTTCTATCTGCATGTGGTACTATCTATTGGGAGCTTTTGCAACTGTTAGTCACAAACTGTAGCCTGTATTGGATCATTTGATATGCCCAAAACGATATCTAGCATGCTTTTAGCCTAATCAGTAGTAGCACATCCTACAACTTTTCAACAATTTTCGCAACTCGTCGTCTGAGGTGCAGTGACAGGATATGTCTTTGCAGTTGTAAAAGTTTAAGCATGCAGTGATTTACCTTTGTAAGGAAGAGAACTTCATTTTTGAAAAAAAGAATCTTCAATTTCAATACATTTTTTCCTTTTGAAACAACATGACTTAAGAAGAAGTGAATTTATAAAACCTTTTGCCACCACTGTCTTGACTTTAGACATGGAACACTACATGTTGATGTCTTTTCTGATACCATTGTAGCGCGAAAAGAGCGTTCGTTACATTTATTGCCAAAATATAGGACGTGATGGGTAAAACATATCCTTGCTACTTTCTGCCGTCTCAATTTCGATGTACTTTTCAGTAAAGAGTCCCATTTCATAAAATCTCTGTTTGGATTACATGACATCAAATAGAGAGCTTGCAAAATAGATCAAAGAACGTATCACTCTTTCGAAAAAGTGTGCGAGATGAAAATTTGTATCATAGGGATCTTTATTACATCAGAAGAGATAGAATACCACCGTAGATGAACTGAATGGTGCGAGTAGGGCTCATACATCGTGCAATCTGCACTCTGCTCATGAGCAGTCAAAGAACATTGCCGAAAACTTTAAAAGGTATAATGATTATTGGCAACAGAGCCAACCAAGTCTGTAGCAATGGTGTTTTGGGAGGACTCATTTACAAGGTGCCGTCTTGGGATGTCTGTCCCCTTTCGTTCAGAATTGCTCCATGCGCCCTTGAATAGTTTATTATCACGAAAGGAATTATTGAATGGTATAGCATCAAAATGGTATCTTTGGTCCCCTTTGTATAAATCTTTCCCCATGTCGTTTTCTTATGCAGGCTTCGCTGACCTCAAATACCATGAGCTTTAGCGCTTATACCAGGCATCACTTAGCAGCATTTTGTTCAAATAAATAAAAGAAACTAAAATTGGCAATTGCAAATGTAAAGAGGGAAGGGGTATCAGCTTTCCTCGGACCTTTTGGGGGAAAGTTGAAACCCCTCAATCTTTACATTTACAGTCGCCAAATTTAGTTTTGCAGTTTTACGTCTTTACGTTTTTAACGTTTTGCAAAAGTGATGAATGGTGCTATATTGCAAAAAAGCCCATTATCACATAATAACCAGAATCGTGAAAAAGTTTCTGTACAGTGCTATATGACGAATTACCGACAGAAATTCGCGGCAAGTAGAAACCGCCCTCGAATACAAGTAGCAACGGTACCAAACAATACAACAACAAACAGAAGCCGCGGCTTCTATTCGAGAAAATACGATATTGAGAAACCTTGATCAAGCGTGCGTACATCGAATTAAATCGAAAGAGTGCAAATACTGTCTCTTGTGTCATTTTTTCTCATTTTACGTTTACAAACATGAATTGAATTATGACGATTTCCGTCACTGGATTCGAGTAACAGAGGATACAGGGGACCAAGGTCCTTCTTGTTCGACCTTGAAATCGAAACCATTTTGTGCTGACAGGTAGTATCAACAAACGAAGATGTCTGACAGAATAAAGGACCTATTTTCTCTTCCATCGCTCGAGACAGGCCTCAAAGTTGTCTCGTTAGTCTCTACAGGATTCTTTGCCGGTGGGGCATCATTCATAGCTTACGCATTCAAGCCAGGGGTTATGAGCATCAGCAACCACTGTGCTTTGATAGCATACCGTGCTGTTCTACCGAAATGCAAGCCTATGCCCTTGTCCATTGTAGTTGGTAGCTTAGCATCAGCAGCCGTCTATGCTATTTCTGTGCAAAATGGCAAAAGAGATACATCTTGGCTTATTGGATCTGGCATTCTTGCTTTGATAATACCGCAGACCGTAATTTTTATTGGACCTATCAACAATAGAGTTAGGAATGAAGAGGTAATGATGACTTCATACTTCATATTTCTGTAATCATTTAGTTTGAAGCAAGCTTTTTATTGACCGATATATTGCACAGGAAGCTGTTGATCTCTAAGTAAATGTTCCATGCTTGATATGCATTTGTTTTTACACACATTGGTGTATGGCAGACGTCTGGAATATTATCTTGCCCATATTAATTAATTGATTTAGTCAACACCAATTATTCATTTGCTTGTAGATTGAGGATGACAATGCTCCTGATGAACTTGGAAGATGGCAATTCCATCACCTTATCCGCACTGCTGCTACAATTGGACTGTTTGCATTCTACACATACAAGCTTGCAAGAAATTAACTTTTCTATACACCAACTTATACACATAGAGAAAAATTAGCTTTTTGGATACTAGAGAAAATTAATTCCACATCTTTGTGTTTGGCAAATAGAGTATGCAGAAGACTATTGTAGTAGAAATTATTTGACATTACTTGAAATGTAAGGGGTGAGCCTTTGCCCCATGGGTGCTTTGTAACAATTTTTGTCATAATTTTCTGATGAGGCTGGCTTTCCTTGCCTTTTGTTCTCAGCAACATGATCATGAAGAATGTAGCCCACTTGCACATCTGCATTTACAATTTCCAAGAGAAGAGAACTATATAAACTATTTAAAGACTAAGAGTGCTTAATAAAATTTCACACAATATGTGCACTACCTTAAACCAACTACTGATCAGGGTTAGCATCAAATCAGGGGATTTCTTTACAGTCAGAGAATATCAAAGGAAAAGAAAGATATTTTGAAAAATCAGGGAAAATCAGGGAAGTTGTAGAGTTACTATTGTTTCATTTTAGAGTGGTGATTTTCTCCATGAAAGAATACATCCAGTTGAGTGCAAAAATTGTCAAGTTTTCACCCTTTTTGCAGCATTTTGTTCAATGCAGGCATTTTGAAGTGCAGTTTCACATTTTATGGAACCAAAAGTTTGAATTGGTAAAAATAGATGCAAGGCTCTCCCAAACACCATATCTGTGGAAAGAAAATATATTAATGCCAAGGAAAATTGGTAGCATGTCATGAAAACTATAAGGGTAAACCAAGGGATTTTATCCTAAAATAGCAGTTCCAACCCTGACTGAGTTATTGGATGTACAATGTGCAAGGAAATTTGATATGATGTAGACAATGGACCATAAGTAATGAGAGTGTAGGATTGAAAATATGCAACAAGTGGTAAGTTACAAATGCTGATGTATATGGGGAGCAGAGATGTCATGGCTGAGGGGTGGGTGTGTGGTGTGAGGAAGGACAATGTATGGTGTGGTTGTGTTTTAGTAAAGTATTTACACTACATGAAATCCATTCTATACTATGAATGCGTAAGAAATACCGCAGAAAGAATGCAATAGCTGTTGGGTAATAGCAGTGCTCATAGAAATCTGACATATTAGGGATGTAAATTGGAAAATGAGAAAGCAAGCAGAACAGCCTGAACAGATGTCAGTGAACACAACTAGACTGGCAGAGATTCTTCATCTGAGATACAGAACGTCATTCTGCCTGAGCCTCAATTTTCTTACCTTTTACCAAAATTGAGCCTGAGATGTTCTTAAATTTTTCTTAACTTATACTGAAATAAACTGGCTAAGATGGCTTACACTTTCATCAGCAATATTGTGTACTTGCTTTTAAATTCCACCTTTAACATTTTGAATGCAATAACGACGAAATATCGTTTTTTGGCCAATGAGGACACTACGTTTTGGAAGTTAAGCCTCGTGATTTTCGTAAGATTTTGACTACTTGAGTCTCTTTTTCTTATAACCTTTTGTCTTATAAAAAACGTGATCAAAACCAGTCTGTAGTGTTTGGGATTGTCACTTTTCCACGCCTTGACATACTCATGCTTGTATTTCGTCACATATCCATTACGAGGCACTTTCGACCTATATGCAGCTTCTTTACGGAACTGTCAAATTGAACGTGAAATCTAACAAATACGATCCATTGTAGGTCTTTTGCAAGCAATCATGGTAGAATTTGGAAAAGATGATCTAATTGTCTCCCTAAAAGTTGCTACCACATTAGCTACAGGAGCGTACACAGGTATCTTTGTTTGAGCCCAGTATTATTTTCACATATCTTAGGTCTTCAATATAGCAGGGAAGTCGAACTCAAATTCACAGTGGGCCAAAATTATGCAGTGAAGTAAAGTCACGGGCCAGATTCAACATTCATTGAAAAATTATCTGCAACTGGTCATAGCGATAATAAAAAAGATCTTTATTATTATCTCCATGCAACTGATATGCAATGTTTAACGTTCTACGTTCTCATATGGAAGCAAATTTAATTTTGTTTAAACACAGAATGTGGGACAACCAAATCTTGATATTGCAAACACATGAGAAATGAAATTGAAATAAAAGATATACTATATCAAATTGTTTAAACCACGGACCAGCTCTAATTCACATTCGAGATAATCTCGCGGGCCAATTATGATTACATTTTGGGCCATATTTGGCCTGCGGGCCTGAGTTCGATACATGTGCTCTATACATATAGCTTTGTATCTGTAGATTGTTGTACTCTGGTATTCTGCGAATATTTCTTCCTAGTAAGCTTCTTTCATCTGTGCACTACAATGTTAAAAAGTGGCCTGAAGGCTCTTTCAGTCACCTGAACAGTTGTCAGCTTCGTCTCAAGCTTGTAATATAGATATTATCAGACCAACTTCGTAAGCCTGTAGTGGCTATTGGAGGGGGGGCAAGAGTTGGAAAGTCAAGGTGCCCCCAGGTGCCATGAAATCGGTAAATTCTGGTCAAAAGAATTGGACCAAAGGCTACACAAATTGTTTTTCATTAAGAACACTGCTTGTTGTGAGAACCTTTATATAATTGTAAACTGTTTTCTTAAAAATGTGTACTCAATGATTACTTGACTACTTCTAAAATTCAGTTCAGTTCATATGGTTACAATTCCGCTACATACAACATAAAGAAGCAATTACAACTACAGGAATTAATTACTGCTAATACAGACAGAAATTAGTCAAATACAGAATAAATTAGAACAAATTAACTAAATAAACAATTGGTATGTAGGGAATTACTTAAGGGAGGAGCACTCTCAATAGATAAACTAATTGAGGACTGGACTCCCCAGTACTGGACAAATTCAGCACCTCTGCCCCCTGATTTTTCTAAAAACTTCCAATGGTATAAACTCATTGCATAGCAAATTATATATTTGAATGTTTGCAATTTATTACATTTAGGTGGTGCATGGTTCCTGTTGTTTGGAGCAGTTCCAATGGCAACGAGTTTGAAAGCAAGCTGCTGCTTGAAAGTGGCAAAATCTATCTTTCCAAGATGTATGCCAATGGGAGCCACATCAGTTCTAGCTATGCTAGGTGGAGGAGGTGTGTACTTACTCTCACGACAATCAAAAGCCTCTGAATCTGGCTGGCTTGTCCCAGCTTGTGTATTTGCAGTTATGCAGCCATATACACTAAAGCTTTTAATGCCAATAAATAAGCGTGTCATGAATGGTGAAGTGCCTGAACAAGAAGCCCATGAAACAATGGACAGATGGTGGTCATATCATCTCTGGCGTACACTTGCTGCAAGTGGTACTTTTGTTTTCCTGTCATATCTTCTTGCAAGGAAGTGAGACTGTACATACAGAGAACTGAAAGATTTAATTTAGGTTAAAGTGACATAGCGAGAAAATATTTCCTGATGCATCCAAATTATTGTGTAGTGCTTGTAGCTATATAGCTCTTTACCTAAAATTTTAAGGTGTAGCTTCTCTCAATGATCAGTCCTTGTTGTGTACAGTATGCTTGGTTTTCAGAGGAACATGTTATGTGGAGAATATTTTTCACCTCAGACATAGGGAAAATTGATAGGACCATGGTCTTAGGTTATATATTTTGATGGGCTACAGTAGACTTGGTTGAGTAGAGGGACCTGGTCAGTAAGGTGGGAGATAAGGTTGTTAGATCATTCGAACTATAAACCCAGGCATGTATTGAATGTTTTGTACATGTGGACTCTCATGTACCTCAAGTATCTTATCATGTGCTACATCTGCTGATGACAATGATCAAAATAGGGAAACTTAATGCAACTAGTGGTAGTGCTGAATAAAGCAAATTTGTAGAACAAGAGAATGGGCATGTGAAAGGCCCAAGGAAATTGGGTATGTGCAATGCCCAGGGAAAGTGGGTATTTGAAAGGCCCAAGGAAAGTGGGTATGTGCAATGCCCAGGGAAATTGGGTATGTGAAAGGCCCGTGGGAAGTGGGTATGTGAAAGGCCCAGGGAAAATGGGTATGTGCAATGCCCATGGGAAGTGGGTATTTGAAAGGCCCAGGGAAAGTGGGTATGGGAAAAGCCCAGGGAAAGTGGGTATGTGAAAGGCCCAGGGAAATGGGCATGTGAAAGGCCCAGGGAATGCAGTTATGTGAAAGGCCCATGGAAAGTGGGTATGTGAAAGGCAGTGCCCAGGGAAGGTGTTTACATTTTATATATCAGTGCTTTTCCGATGTCATTTCATTACAGTTAGGACAGTCATGCTCTCCAAAGAAGTTCGGAGGAAATATATATGTATCATGCCTTTGACAATGCCCCATTTTCAGGGCCACAACTTAAGGGGGTTATTTAGGGTGAATCACCGCCAACCTTGAACATTTTCCATTGTCTAGGGCAAAAATGGCAGTATAATGTTTTTTGTAGGGCAACTTACATGACCCAGGACCATTTGACCAACTACTGGTACTAATGAAAAAAAGGTCACAGAAAATACTGTGACCAACCCACTGGATACAGATCTCATTCTCGAAGGGCAGGACCTCTGACACATCCCTCAACATATATTGAAGTTACATCCCTGCCCCTTTTGCATTTGGTACAGAAAATAGGATCTTGGAACAAAGCCTTCCTAAGCATTATGAATACACAAGAAATGAAACCAATGTTTTTCATAGTCAATTGTCTATCGTCTGTATCTATCACTATTCAGAAAAGTAGTCTTCAATTAAAGGAAATGCAGCAGAGGAGAGGCTTAAGTTACTCATCCATGGAAAAGCAACCCCACTAACCACAGCTGGTTTATATTGATTGCGATGTTTGATCGTTTTTCCTCCTTGGTCAGTCATTTGGTTTTTGCTTCTATAGAATCATATTTTGCTTCCAAGAATTATATGACGTAATTGTATTGTATTACGCATAAGTAACTTCCGCGTTAAGTCATTACGTTAAAGCCTGGATTCCATATAACTTTCTAGTGCCGGCAACCCACCGGGGACATTGCTACTGAAGTATGTTCAGCGGCGACCCACCAGCGATGAGCTCTGAGGATAGAAAGAGGTCGAACCTGAGAGGAGAACGAATGTAAGAAGAAAATATGAGAAAATTACATCAGCAGACAACATAAAAACGGCACTTTTCCCCCTTACCCCACTCTTCAAAGGCAGGAGGGGCGCTGCCCTCTTTGTCCCCGTGCTCCGGCGTCCCTGCTTCTAAAGCATACTAAATCCCAGGGGGAGGCTAATTCAGGCGAATTCCAGAAGGCCGCACTGCATTAAGAGGAAAAAGCGTTAGATTTTGAAGACGAGAATTCAAAACAGATGTAATGCAGCTTCTTTATGGTGAAGTGTGAGAAAACTTCAAGAGAGCTCAGAGAATTTCACAGTTTATAAATGAAAGCGTTGATCCTAGCACTATGTGTTCATCAGAAGGTTGCACTGGATTACGTGTCTACATACCAAGGCTAAAAATAAGCTGGTACTTTTCCCCATTCTGTGTAGTTGCATTTGTACTTGATGAAAGTGGGTACCAGTGTTGAACACTGACTGCAGTTTTCAAATTTCTGTTTTTGCCGTTTTGTGTTGCGATTTTTGCGGTTGTCATTAAATACTGTATCTGGCGTGTGCTATAGCTATATGAGAAGTTGCTGGCTTTCTATGTGTATACTAGCAGCAAAAAGTCATTTAAAGAAACAAACTTCAAAGCATAAAAATAATTGGTAATCACAAGAAGACCTGCAGTCATTCATTTGGAATGAGTATTTGGATTGCTTGAACTCGATTTAAGCCAATCCACCTATTCGGCGTAAAATTCACGTGCTAGTGGTGGTCACGTGACCTTTCAAATAGTCTGCAATGATTGGATAAGCCTTCCACAACGACTACAGGCGATAAAATGCTCATAAAATGAAGGACAGGATTTTCGTGAAAGTCAACACTACCTTCACGGCCTAAATTGATCAAAGCGGTTAGCGATTCTTTCTATCACACAAATTGACCTTGTTACAAGCAGTTCATTGAAGTGCCTTATGTTTTACATACAGTCGATTGAAGTGCTTTAAAGGTGATCCTCAGCTCCATGGTCCATGGTTAGCTCATACGATAATTTTCGTACGGTTCGATGGCGATAGCGAACGGCGATCAAAAAGCTACGTCACATAGGCCACCATTAGTGCATATGGGACTGACTTTTGATTGATAGGTGCTTGCTTGAACGCGACGAACTACTCAACGGACAATGTTCAACTTTCATGTTCTGCAGAAGTTCCTCGCGTTTGGCCACCCTTTTCGATGATATATGTTATGTTGGGAAATGTTCGGCGTTGTTCGAAAATTGTTTGATGAAGATCAAAGCATTTCTTCAACTTTTTCATGTTCTGCAAATGTTCGTCGTGTTTGGCCACCCTGATGAACATATCATCAAACAAATGAGATTTTCCACGTATATAAGAAACTTTCCGACCAAAATTTGCTTAGTTCTTCGCAGATATTTGAACTTGAATGACTCTAGTACTGATTTAAGTTAAAGAATCATGAGCAAATGCATAGGACAGCAAGTTTAAGGCATGAGCGGGATGGTTTTAGGAGCTGAGCCCAAGTGTTTACGTTTATTCTTTCAAGTGTCTAACAACTCTGCACCTAATATTCGGTCCCCGGAATATTCATTTTCGATAAGACCATGCTCAATTCTCATCATTTCCAAGCTCCATCCCTATCTTTCTCATAAATCCAGCAAAGTCATGCGAGTCTGCATACTTTATTTGCATGCTTCTGCGTTGGCGCCTTTTCATTGCAAAATTTTCGTTGAAATGTTCGTCACTTTTGCCCAGAGTGGCCAAACGCAACGAACAATTCATCGAACATTTTAAGTGAATGTCGAACATTGTTGGTTGATTTGTTTGTCAAGGTATAAATACTTTTTTATGTATATAGAGAAATAATTATTGGCCTGTTTGGCATTGTGGAACATCATGTTGTGTATGCTTTCTCTTCTTCCAGGGACGTAGGAAGCATCATATAAGTAGAAGGGCGCTTGGATTGAGGGCACCTTCAAAGGGTTTCTGGTAATGATATTGAGCTCTTTGTCTGGGGGGGGGGGTAAACACTTAATTAAGCATTTTTCACGATGAAAAAGGTTTGATATTGTGTCAGTCCCTAAATGCAGACCTGCTAGGGGGATCCGGAGTACGCTCCCCCAGAAATTTTGAAACTTAGAACTTCTCAAGTCGCTGGAAACTTGTATTTTTCTATTCATTTTTGCATATTCAGAATTTTCAAGGAAGGCAACCATGTTACATGACAGGGGAACTTTACCCGAATCTCTGAAAAGTGGGGGGCACATCCCTGTGCCTCCTGGTTCCTACGTCCATTCCTTCTTCTATTTCCAGTTTTACTCAACAATTAGTTGTTGCCGAATTTTGTTCTGTATAAAGAACTGCAAGAACTATGAAAAAATGAAAGATCTTTGAAAAAGTCATTCATACTGAACTTATTTCTTGTTTGACCCATTATTTTTCAATCTTTAGCACAGGAAGATGATGTTAAAATCACCTTAAAATGCCCTTTTCTCTTTTACAGAGACGACAATGAGAATGATATCCACTTATAGCTGAACCCCCTCCCTCCCTCTGCCCACTTTTACCCGCATGTTTGCTAACACTCTCCCTCCCCCAAGGTGCAGAAATCCTTTATGGATGCTCCCAATGTCCATTGACAGTTTCACAGCCCATCGAAGTATCTAAATGTTCCATACCGCCCCCCCCCCCGCGGTAAACGTTTTAGGTGACAATAAATAAGCTTTATGTGCCTTATAAGCTTTAAAAAAACTGTACAGAAGCAAATGTTAAAAAGAAAGGAGCAAGCTGAAATTGTGTGATGTGATCATAAAGGAGACAATTGATACTCGCGGTTCGCTGTCGCCAACGAATTCTACCAAAATTATCGTTAAGCTGACCATGGATCATGGACACAGAATGTCATGGAGCTGGGGATCACCTCTAACACACTCCAACCAACTGTATGTAAAAGATAAGGCATTTTAACTGACTGTTAAGGACAAGGTCAATTTATGTTAGTGAAATGATCGCTGATCGATTAAAGCCTGGTTTTCATATATCGTAATTCATCGCCGATACAGAACTTCCTGTTGATCGGCGACCATCCCCGATGAAAGAAGAGCATGTAATGGCGCCAAAGGTCTGAGAGTGGAGGGGGAAGGTTCACTGCATGTTTAGACCGTTCTTTTGAGAAAATTAGATGTGAAAACGCATATCTTATCCGTACTTTTGCTTAATAGGAATGCGAAGCGTATTTTCCAACACAAGAAATGCAGCAAAGAAGGTATTTTCGGTGCGTGAAGTGAAATTGAAGGGCATGTATTACGTTGTCTTAGAAGCTGTCATAATAAAAGTGTTATTTTCGTTTTCTTCGTTAGATTCTTGTAATCTTCGGCTAGAGGGCATCATCTACTTGGTTCATGCACTCCAATTGCCGTATAAATTAAATTCTATACTCTGAAACGCTGATTCAATTATGAAGACCAAGAAGAGTCCACGAAGAAAACACTCTGATTTTGACTAATATGCCCTTTATCATTCCATCATCTATTGTATATATGTATACTCGTTCTTCTCTTCTCTAACGTTCTCTACTTCAATACCCCTTAATATACCCAAATACAAATTACTAGTCAATGTCTCATGAATCATCAATCAATAAAATTTAAGTTAACAGGAAAGGTGTATCTACGTGATAAACCTTCTAACAATAAATTTGCGTACATATAAAATATTTTAACCATTAGTTCTATTCTCCTGTAGTGATGAAAAAGAAAAAAAAACTTGAGTCATGTTACTAAATTACGGAATGAAGAAGACTACGTAATAGCTGCGTGCGAAGGAGGTTTCCCAACACCAGTTCACTCTCCAGCGTGACAAGAAACATGATCACCAGCAAAATATCTTGCAATCTATTGTTTATCTTTCTATTGTTCATGGGGAACCAATGGGAAAGTCGAACATATTTGACTTTCCGATGATCAGGGATGGTCCACAATGGTCTCCGATAGTGCGGTTTTCATAAGTCGTAAGCAATCGGGGACCCTCCCCGATGGTCATGAAACCGCATCGGCGATGATCGCGGATGACTTACAATATATGAAAACCAGGCTCGGGGTTGGCACGAAATCTACCTACGATATATGCGACTTCTACTTACATTAACCCAGAAGTGTTCCTTTATTTTCCCTACGATTCCCTACAGTTTAAAGGGCTAAGCATTGATTTTCCCTCCAATTCCCTACAACAGAGTGAATAATGATAACGTCATGATGATTCTACTTTAAGAAGTTTTACAGTTTTGTCATTGGTATTGAAGGAACACTATAGAATAGGCTTTTCTTAAAAGTTGTGTTCGTTAGCTTGAGGATTTGATTAAATATATATATATATATATATATATATATATATATATATATATATATATAT
>OLMO02000275.1:15349776-15395523 GCA_900291935.2 Cassiopea xamachana
ACTTATTTTACTAAAATAATTAGAAAAAGTTATAGGAAAAACTACTATTAGACTAATAGTATTAATAGTGCTCTCCGCCGCCTCTGCCTTATGGTAAATCAAGAAAGCTAGGTTCTAATGAATGTCTCCATGACATAAGATGTGTAGTATGCTGATGCTTGAAAATAAAAGGGTCAGGAACTTATCAATGTCTTCATAATATAAAATGTACAATATGCTGATGCTAGAAACTTGGGGATCAGGAATTTATCGATGAATATCTCTATAATATTACATGTATAATATGCTGATGCTTGAAAATAAGAAGGTCAGGAACTTGTCAATGAATGTCTACATGTTGGTGCTTTCTGTCATTGTCTTTTAATTTTTGTTCTTATTGAAGGAACAAATGCATCAAATTCCCTTAAATAGAACCATCTTTGTTGATTGCTGTCGAACACCAATTTTGTCTTTATGTAATATATCTTTTGTGTAATGTTTCCCGTAAGTGATAAAGCAGAGACCTACATATTTGTCAATTATTTTTTAAGAAGTTGAGAAGAATGCAGGTCTTCCTTTAGAATCTCATGATCATGCATGTAGCCATGAAGCTGTGGAAAAAAACTATCTCTTGCAAGTTCTTGATTGATTAGGTGAACGATCAAAAACCTTAAATTCTTTTTTTGATGATATACCATGTTTTCCTGAATTCACCCCCATAACTGCAACTCAAAAAGCTTTTTTGCACATGCTTACTATTTTGACAACTTGCAAAGATGGAAATAGAAGGCCACCACGATTCTTTGAATTAATTAGTTGAAAATAAATTGGACTGCTAAAGACAGTGCAGTAGTGATCATTAATGGCTCGCATAGTTGCAGGATTGAAGTAAAGAGCAGGATTGAAGTAAAGAGCAGGGTTGAAGTAAAGAGCAGCATTGCATGGAGGGCATTGAATTTTTTTGCTAAGCTTCCTGACAATATATCCAGCAGTGTATCCTATAATTGCTTGCTTGTATGCTGTCAATTCATATGTCTCAAGAGATGATGTAAGGTGTTCTACATATTTAGAATCCTCTTCAGGTACGTCTTCTTTCTCTACAAGTGGGGTTCGTCTTTTGGTACATTTCAGGGCAAAAATTGCTCCAGCAGCTTGGTCTTGGAATGTAAGACAGTTTCCATGTTTGGAACCAACAATTGAATTTCTGAGAAGAATTCTTTCCAATGACTTTAGCTGCTGTACATTTGGGTTGTTATTAAACCCATTTTTACCACGTATGCATGCAAACAACAGTTCTAAATGGTCTTGAGAGAATTTATATGTTAGTATGTATTGGAAGGGATTGTCTTTTCTGGTTAAAAGCAGATAAGCTAATTCCCTTACACTTTTAGAAGCAGCAATGAAGCCAAGAATGAATGTTTTCCTCCTATGCTTTATTAATGGGACTCCAGATTTATCTGTCAGTGACAAAAGATAACTGATTGATAATGGTGGACTTCCATCTTGCTGCAATAAAGAGATAAGGGTTTCTTGAATCCCTTACCAAATGGGTTTCTCGAGTTAAATTGGTCAAAAAGCTTGTCAATGATACATATAAATCTAATAGTCCCCTCTGCATCAGCAAACTTTGGATGACCAGAAGTCATCAGATATTCTATAGCATCAGCTACTGAGCTACTGAGGGTTTGAGCTGCAACCTTAAAATTCATCTTCTGTCTTTGAAACTCAATATGACCTTTTGACAGCTTATTCCCTATTTTTAAACCCTCATCCTCCTGAAATGAATGCAATATTTTGATGTGATCCCATTTAACTTCACATTTAGTATCATCAAGAACAACTTTTAAATCTGCTAGAGAATTTCTGGCGAGTTTTAGCATATGGCAGGAATTAGGAATAAAAAGCAATGGATAATCATATGTATCATGTAAAAAAGAGCTCTTGATATCATGAACCTTTGTTCCAAACTTGCAACCAAAATATGGCATGGAATCAATATTGCTTGGATATCCATCACATGATATGCTGTATATGTTAAGACCATGACAAGAAGCTAAGTTCAAGGCTTTTGATGTAAGACAATATAAGTTGGTGGCAGTGATTGAGTTGATCAAAACATAACGAATTGGGACTTTCCAATGACCCTGCAATCCAACTAACGTAAATACAAGAAGTTACGAAGACATCTGGATCTGTAGCAGGAGTATCTGTAGTTCACAAAACCATCATAGCAGCCATTGCTTTCATTATACACAACACCTGCCTTTATCTACATGCCATCAAAAATGAGAGCACAATCTCTATGTGAAAAGTAATCCTTGGCCCTCTATTGAAGAAAAGTAAATACATCAAGAAAAAACACTGGCTCACAGTTGACACTTGACATCCAGTGGGCTAATGAGCTTGGGCAGGAAAGTGATAAAACAGAACGGACAAAATTGTATGCATGGGGAGAGTAGAAGTGAAGTGTCAGAGCAAACGTTTTAATTTCATCAGAAAATCTGTGCCCATGGGCTGAGCGATCTTTATTTATTAATTTTGATTTGAAAATTTCACAGGAAATTCCAGAATAATTTTGCTCAAGAACATCAGCTGCATCATTTGCTATATACATTTCATCTTTCAATTTCTTGATTAGATCTGTCAGGCAATAAATTTTTCTCCCTTTCCTTCTTAACTTTTGCTTTAATGTTTTCATCTTCTTCTAAGCTTGACTTTTCTGGGTGATGGGTGTTGGTGCTGTCGACAAGGGGGAGGTGGTGCTTTTGACTTTTTCAGAACAGGAGACTCATCAGTTTCCTGTGATTTGCGTTCTCTAGGGGCCTTTCGTTTGGATGCCTTTTATCACTTTCTCTGGAAAAGTGAAAATTGATGGAACAGCATTTGGCAACAAGTGGGATTTATCTTCATCTTCTGAAAAATTAAATCCGAAGGAAGGAAATGCTCACCACATAAATAGCTATTGAAGGTAGGTTGAAAATGTTCTCTTTGTTGCAACTATCCACTTTCGGAGAAGGCTCTTATCCTTCAGGGGAAAGTTATGAAATGAAATACCGTTTTTCGAAAAACGATTTGTGCATCCATATGCAGAGCAAGATTTAACCATTTTCTGAAAAAAGATCCGATCCAATTGCACTTGTTAAAGCTAACAATGTGACATATTTTATATATTTACATCAATGACAGCAAACAGCATACGACTTCAGTCCGCATTCATAGTTGGGTCTGCTGAGCTCGGAATCTAAAACAAAAACAATGTAAATAATTGCCAGTGGCTTCACTGCTACGTTGCAAAAAAGTTTTTAATTATATGTTTCGAATTTCACAGAGCGCATCGCAGCAACTGCCACTCTTAAATTACCTGAAACGTCGCGATAAATACACGAATCGTCAAAATTCATTCGAAATTGAGGAGATAAGATATGGTTGATGACGACTCACCACTTTACACGCAAAAAATCCGTTGGGAACTTCACAAACTCGGCACTTACTTTTTACCACTTTATAAGGGTTCAGTACTGGCGAAAAATCTTTCTGCCACCATTTAAAATGGCCGCCAAAACAAAGTTTGCCTCGCTCTAGCAGAGCGCCTTCGGCGCTTCTATATCAATGTCCCTAAAATGGCTACTGGTATTACTTACAAAAGAGCTGTATGCTGCAAGCTTCCACGGTCTCTTGTTAACCAAGCGATACGCATGGATGCATCACATTCGCCCATTGACTACGAAAATGCAATGAAAGAACACTCGACTTATGTAAAAGCTCTTGAAAAGCTTGGACTCGAAGTTATAGTATTAGAGGCCGATGAATCATTCCCTGATTGTGTATTCGTCGAAGATCCCGCCGTTGTTTGCAATGGAAAAGCCCTTATTACAAATCCTGGGCATGCAAATAGGAAGGGAGAAACATTAGCGATAAAGAAGGCTCTTGAAAATTTGGGGTTAGAGATTATTACAATGGTAAGTCCTGCTGAAATGGATGGGGGTGATGTTCTTTTTACGGGAAAGGAATTTTTCGTTGGCCTGTCAAAGAGAACTAACAAAGAAGGTGCCATTTCTTTAAAGGAAGCTTTCCCAATGTATCCTGTGCACACAGTTCCAATAAAAGAGCAATCACTTCATTTGAAATCAATGATGAGCCTGGTGTCCGATGACATCATTGCTATTGGCCCAAGTGCCTCATCTGAGCTTGCCGTGGAAGTGATGAAAGAAAAGGCCACGTTTCCTTATAAGTTCCTCAAAGTATCTACAGATGCTGCTGCCAACTGCTTGTGGATTAACGGGACGCTAGTGCATAGATCTTCGACGGAATTTCCATCAATAGCAAGTGATTATGAAAGCCTGAACTGCCCCAAAGTAGAACTCAGCAACACAGAATTGAGCAAAGTTGATGGAGCTTTAACGTGCTGCTCATTGCTGCTAACTTAGAGGTTCTTTGCTTAAGTGTAGTATCTGCTCTATGAATCAACTGTTGTTGTGTTTTGCTAATTTGCCTAAACAAGCTGCATTCTAATACACAATTTTTATAGGAAACGTAGCTCACGTCCTAGTACTAAGGGAGTGGCCATTAAGTATCTGTCATGGGGGGCCGAGGCTATTCAGAGGGGTATGTAGCAAAAATACTATTCTCAGGGAGGGGTTTCAAACAAATTGCTAAAAAATGGAGGGGGTATGAAACCAAAATTACTTATATTTTAAATTTTACAAATAATTTAGCCAATTAAATAGTTTAAAGTGTCAGTCATAATCTGATGATCCAACTGCAGTGCTAACACCTGTAGCAGGTTTTTCTCCAGTATGAAGGCAATCAAATTAGCTTTTCTGACATCTTGTAGCTGCAAATTTTTTTTTCACTTTGGTTATTTCTTTCACTTTTTGAAGGTGGATGTTAGAATATTTTGTAGTATGATTTGCTGTCTAAAGCATCTGAGCAAAAGTAATAATTCTCTGTTTACAGAGATTGGCTACTTTTTCTCAGATCCTTTAGACTTTGCAAGAATCTAGGAATCATCTGGCTGTATTTGTCAATATCTTTTAAATGAAGTGAGCTGTTTTCTCTTTTGTTGACTTTGTCCAGTGAAGGAATACCACTTATGAGTAAATGCACAACATCTTTTACTTTGCTTTGAGAAAGCTTACTCCCTATTCTCTAATTGATTTCCTTGCATTTGTGGTTAAACATCTTTCTGCCTCTTTGCCTCTTGAATAAGGTTCTGCAATTTACTTTGTTCTCCTCTTTAAAAGGCTGGTGTTGTGATAATAGCTCCCTGTGCATTTTGCAATGCATTGGTTTGTTCTTCCAACAAATTTTAATTTGAATCAACAACTCTTAGCTCATTTGCTTGCCATTGTTTGACAGTCAAATTTTTATAAAACAGATTTGAGTGTAGATTGCCTATCTCCTGTATTTTTGCTGTAACTTCATCTACACTCAATAGAAATTTGAAACAAAGCATATACATATGAGCCTGGTGGACCAACTCCCCTTGTCAAGTGTAACCACTTGTGTCTCCAAAATTTCTGAAAAGGGGGTTAATTGCACCCCTAACCCAATGGCATATAAACTAGAAAAAGCAGTGTTTTGCAAAAAAGCAAACAAGCTAGAAAAAGGGCTATTTTACTATCAACTCAGTTCATCAATCTGCCTCTACATGTGTATAATACATTCATCAAGAAAAGTATATATACAACTGTACATGAGCACACTTGCTGTGAAATATGTGTCAAGTTAGAAATATTTGTAAGCAGATGTACATCAGGGTTTTTCTCACTACAATATGTATATATATATATATATATATATATATATATATATATATATATATATATATATATATATATATATATATATATATATATATATATATATATATATATATATATATATATATATATATATATATATATATATATATATATATATATATATATATATATATATATAAATATATATATATATATATATATATATATATATATATAGTAATATACTTAAAAGTATAAGGCCCTCAAGAGGATGTAATAATAAAATTTATTCTAAAGTGCATGACTAAGAGTCAACTAGGTTGTAAAGACACCTAGTTGACTCTTTGGTTATGCTTTCTATATACATAATGGAGACCTACTATAGTGGTGGCCATTGATGTCAAGTTACAGCCATACATGTTGCTGAACTTTGGAAGTGAATATCTCCAAAATAAGGAGAAAGACCCTCATCAAACTCTAGTTAAGGTAAGATCTTTGTCTGATTACTCTATGGTTCAATTTTGAGCCAGATATAACTTGTCACACCCTGCCTTTGCTAATGTTCAAAATAATTCACTGAAGGTCCTTCTGGAAATTGCAAATTTTGGCTCTAGAGAGAAAAGGGAAATTTTTATGGAAGTGACAGAAAGTAGGCAAAATCTGAATTCATATTCAAATTCTTCATATATGAATTAGGGAGCATGCAAATTCCCAGAGTAGATGGCAAAGTATTGTGAAGTTGACAATAAACTAAAGTCACCCCAAAAAATTGTCAGAATTCATAATGGCCATCATTGACAATTTGATGCAAATTTGGCTAAACTTCAAATGCACATAACTTCTAAACTATATTGAATGTTGAAGTAAAATTTCCAATTTCACCCCGTAATATTGTCTAACCAAGTCATTTTTCTCAGCTGTCAATCAATAAGGAAGTCAAGGGAAAGGGCATGATCTCAGAAATTTTTCTGGAGGGCAAGTTCCCAGATCCCCAGTTACCACTCCTTCCTTTTGCATGCCTTCTTAACTATAGCCTTCCGATTCCTTTGTCTCCTTTTAACACTATGCCAGTCAAGGTTGTCCGCGTAAGTTTTACATGAAATTCTTTAGCTTTCACGAGGTTTTGCTCCCCCTTCCAAAATTGAGAAAATGTCTGCCACTGGTTGCTTATAATTAAGCTTTTCTTTAGATAGTTTGCAGCTTTTATCGATATATACCATTAATTGCAAAAATTGTGTCTGAAAAAGCATTTACTTTTATACTATATTTACTAGGAGTTTTCAGAAAAAGGTTTTCAGATTATTCCCCAATTCATGTCCTCTTTATATACGCACATACATGGCATTATAAATTAGTGTATTACCTATTTAAAACATGCACAATGAAAAACACTTCCGAGTGAAGTTGGCAAAGCAATAAAGAAACCACGAAGGCTTCGGCGTATGACTAGGCCCAGTGGTATAGAAGGAAATCGATAGCTAGGGGGGGCGCTTTTCTTTCGATTATTCACATAAGAAATTAAGAACTTGGTTCACCTTGTTAGATAAGAATCTAAGGAAGTGGTACAGCAAGTAAGCGTTATTACTGCTCAAAATCTAATAAACCAATCCCTTCTTACAAGCAGGGGCATCTCCCTTTGGTTGAGGAGGTGTAAGGTAGAATTTACCTGGTCAGTAAGCTGTTCTTTTGTTACCAATCTTTATTCATTCATTCTTCGGGTATTCACATGCGGTAAGGACAAGTGGATAAGCATGGCTATCGAAAACTTTCAATGTGCTATGCATTTTCTATTATCTGTTATAGGGCTCACAATGGTTGAGCTGGGAGAACAAATTGTCCAACTGAAAGTTCTCAGAAGGCTGGAAAACGTTATCTTGAGATTGGTTTTTGCAAATGCAGTATACTTCAAAAGATAGCCACTTTGCTTATATTTTGTTAGCAAAATTCACAGAAGGTGTTTTGCACATCCTTTCGTATCCAGAGTCTGCTGTAAGGATGATGATGGTTGGGCCGAAGAAAAAAATTTCAAAGCAAAGCTTTTTAGATGGCATGAAAATGATATTTTGAGATTGGTTTTGCAAATACAGTAAATACCTCTTAACTATAGGTTCTTTCAACCGTTATAAAAGCATTAAGTAGCCTACAACTCTTCAAAGATTACTTGATTTTGAAGATGCAATGACTCAATTTTACATGAGATTTCTCAAGTTCCGAAAGCTGGCAGGGTGCTACACCCCATATACTTCCCTGTTGCTACGTCCCTGTTCACAAATGCCTAGTAAAGCATTTTGTCCTCTAAAGAAAAAGTTCCTCCGCAATAGCCCTTTACTTCGAAGAAACTCACAGACCATGGGGGCTGCGTCCCCTTCAAGTCAGAGCTATGGGAGCTGCGCCCCCCTGCGCCCTCATCTTCTACACCACTGACTAGGCCTCGCCATTTCGAAGTTAGCCTTGTTGTGGCGTAGCAACAGAATACTGAAAGAATGCCCGTCATGGGATGAACTGGAATGCACCATTTCATCTTCAGGTGCTGGTTTTTGAGGGCCCCTCCATCTAAGGGACTCGATTTTTCTAACTATTGATGGAGTTGTAGCTACATTAAGGGACAACTTAGGGGCCATTCACATATCACGTCACACTAATTTTGGCATTTTAAAACACCCACCTACCCACTGTCACACTTTGTCACAAAGTCAAAACTTCCCCACCCCCAATATGTGACTCCACATTATGAATTTCAATAGCAAATTTTCCTGCTTTCGCAATACTATGGTTCTTGTGATGAGTGGTTGTACTACGGTACCTTCAAAGAGAGAAAGAGAGAGTTGAAAACCAAAGTTGAGGCCCTCCGTATCTGATGGACTCAGATCCAAAATTTACGGTCTTTATCCTTGGTATTACAAATTAACCTAAGAAATAACAATGAATTTGTAATACCAAGGATAAAGACCGTAAATTTTGGATCTGAGTCCATCAGATACAGAGGGCCTCAACTTTGGTTTTCCCTCCCTCAAGATATAAGGAATGCTGAATCTCTCTCATTGTTTAAATCAAAGATAAAAAGGTGGCACGATGAAGAATGCTCTTGCCGACTATGTCGACCTTTTTTAATCCAAACGTCGGATTTTTATGAATTTTTATGATTGGGCTTTTTATTATCTACATTTTATGTCATTTCTTGCATCAAACTATTTTAGCATACTATTTTTATAAACTGTGCATTTTTAGGTAGTTGGCCTTAATTAGCAATTTTTGTGTTTTTTACTATACTTAGCTATGTACCAGCCAACTATAAAGAAATTGATTATTATTATATTATAGTCTCAAGAACGTTAATAGGTGAATGGCCTCCAATGCAGAATTCAATTATGTAACTAGAACACGTTTGAAATTATTCCATTTGAGCATCTAAAGTAAAAAGCCTTGACCTAATACGGAATTCTAATGGCACAGCTTTGGCGCTAGAAAAAGTATGAGAGCTATTGCCCCCTTCCTTTCGCTCAGCCTACTGTCCAAATATTAAAATGTTCAGTTGAAACAATTTTATTCTTGCATGCTTCTAAAACCCAATAACGCAAGCATGTGAAGATTATTTAGCATAAAGGTAAAGGTAGTCCCGTATACTTTCGTACGTAGGGGGGTGCCTGTTAGAGAGGACAATTATCCTGAGCCATAGGCATGTGAGATAGGGTGGCTAGTTCCTTTCCCCGCCGCATTTATTTCCTCAGTATTGTCACCAGGTACCCATTTGCTGCTGGGTGGGCAGTGGGCGAGCATTCAGTCACTGTATCGAGTCGGACTTGAACCGTAGACCTTCCGCACGGGAGGCATGCGCTCTAACCACTATGCTACCTCTCCCATTATTTAGCATAGTAATCTGTAAATTAAAATGCAGGTCTTTGCATGCTCTAGTATTCACGAGTGTTGGAGGACTCAAATTTATGGGGGTTCTTGTAGAATAAAATTGCCCCATTTGTTGGATTTATATCCCAACTTTGGGCTGCCCTCTTAGGGATAGTGTCAGAGAAGGGGTAAGGACTGTAGCCCCATTGTTCAAATACATCAGTCTTCGTTCGAAGATCATGAACTCTTTCATGGCATCGACATTAGCTGTTATAGTACTCTGCTACTGTAAATCCTCGAGGGACTTATTTGCAAAAACGAATTTTGGGTGGGGGCATATTTGAGGGGAGGGCTTATTCGAGGGAAGGGGGCTCATTTGAAAGTTTGGCGATTTCTTCAATGAATGACATAAAAGATGACATAATTTTCTCAATCAACTAGAATAAAAAGTTACAAAAAGGCTATTTCGCCTATTCGAGGAGAGAGCTTATTTGCTAAAACTATGCTTTAGGTTGCGGCGATTTATTATAGGGGGCTTATTCGGAGGTGGGGACTTATCCGAAGATTTACGGTAGTCATGACATAGCCCCCCGTCAGAGGAATTCACCCCTCTATGGGCTTTAAACCAACACTCTGCATCTCTCCTAAACTTATAACGTCATACCAAACCTGTTGATTTCTGCACCTCATTAACCAGCTTTGCCACTGTTTTCGGTAATTCTTCAGAGACCACCTCAACTACTTTACAAGAAATGTGAGAAAACTTGTGGAAGGACATCATTGTACTTTCTTTTGTATATGGTAATAGCACATTTGCCTCTAGTAATTTCTGATATTGGATCAATGTCTGAATCTGAGAACTCCAAAGGATATCTGTTTGCAAGGATATCTGTCTGCAGTCATTCTTGGATCATGCAATTGAATATATTTTTTATTTTCCATTGACAACATATCTGGTTTAACTTTCTTCATTGAAATGCTTGCTATTTCATCTGACTGGTGCAGCTTTATTGACATTTTTGATGGTTTACTCCAAGTTTGCTCAACATCTGTGCAGGTTTTCCTCTCTTTTTTGCGAACAGCTACCTCAATAGGCCATTCCAGACCACCAACGTATTTGCAGACTTTTGACATGCCAGCTGGACACTGGCACTCTGCAGTAATGATCTTACCACTTTGTTTATGAACACAAACCGAAACAGTGTATGGTTCATCTAAAAGCTTCTCTTGAGGAGTACACTCTGTCATTATAAAACAATAGTTTATGTTTGTACTTATATTATTGACACGGACTTCCTTGATGTGCCCTGATTCCACTAAGCCTGTCCCAGTTTTTAGGATCTGGTGTTGAATAAGTCCTCCTTCAATTTTCAACTTATTTTTCTCGGTTTTAAGAATTGCAGCCTTATCCTCCTCAACAGTACTTTCAAGGTTTCAGCCAAGCCGCCAAAAATTGAACGCTTTCTTAGCGAGAGTTGATTTGTTGCCACTTTGATTGATTGCGTGTGATTTTAATCAAAGTTTTAGTTCAGGAACTTTCCAATTCATAAATACCTCGTATGACATTACTTTCTGCAATTTCCTTTTCCTTCATTTCATTTCCTTCAACCTCCATTTCCTTCAAATTTGGCCATCGCTATTACACCAGGAACGAGCTATAGAAGCATTTACACCAAGAACGAGCTATAGGAGAATGTCTTGCTTGCCCCCTAAGCGATCCCACAATGCAGTGTAGGTAATTATTCGAAACTGGTCTTTTGCTTTGAAGCAGACTAGATTTGTGTTGCACGTTGTTTCTTAGCAACGAAGCCAAAGCGCGCTTAATTGCTGACATATGCTTGCCCTATGTTGACCCATGTGATCATGCAGCGAATCTGATTGGTCAGGTCAGTTAAATTATTTTTCCACGAATTTAGCGCGCCTACAGCTGTTTGGACAGGCTACATTGGGCCCTTGGTCAATCCGAGATGTTTGTGAAATCAATTCGTTATTTAAACATTGGAAATCAGTTTACAGGTATGTGTTCGAAGTCTTTCCATAATGCATGAAGTTATCTTTAACATTTTAACATCCTGAGTTATCCCGCAAAGAAATCAAAAGGCTTTCTTGTCTGAGTTTGCATCCTTTCCTTTTAATTGTTTCGACCTGGAGGTCTGCCAATACTGTATTGTGACGGGCCTTTCAAATATAGGATTTTTTGTACTATCGTTTCTTGTACCATTGCCAGTAGAATATAGCTGGAGTAGAGTTGACTCGGGTATTGATTAGCAAACCAAGGTACATCTCTTTTTGCTTCACTTCTATCCTTCACTGCGCCTGTGACATCAAGCAGTGGTTATTCTAGTCCATGGACCATGCAAACTCATAGAATGTTAGAGGACAGGGAGGGCCTGTACCCGCTGTTAGATTATTCAGATTGTGTGAATAGATGATCTTAACACCCTTGTAAGCCAGCATGATTTGTTTTCGCATAATGTAATGTGGCATGTACGCCCCCCTCCACATTTCAATTACTGGTCTATTGTTCTGTAGCTAGTGTCTCAATGAAATAGAATAGATTTTGTATATTTCATAATTTTTTATTTCATCGCCTTTTTGTTTAATTTGGATTAGTTATTAGCACCTCCCTTATATATCAGAATGAACCCTAATAAGAAATTATTATATAGTATAGATTGAGCAGTCCACATCAAAATTTTTGTTGCCTCTTAATTAAGCTGCTTTAACAAATATATGATTTATGTATGTATGCATATTGGCTACACCCATAACTTTTACACCATTACAATATGCCTGTAGTTGTGGGATGGCATTGGGTGGCAAAGCCTACCCTTGAACAACATGGTACTAGCTTTTTTGCCACACCTGGATTTTAGAAGTGCAACAGTGCACAGTTATAATTGAGACAGTGCACTTCTCCCTGTACACAATTTTATTTATCTCAGTTTTAAGTTAATGTACTAGAGATGTGGCCATGCAAATTTTATGATACATGAATCACTCAAGAGATGTTTGCCACACCTGAAACACAGGCCTGGTATGATAGCTCCCCTTTCCTGATTCAGCTGCTTATTCAGTTACACAATATCAAAGTTTGACAAAAATTCATTTTCTGATTAATACCGCCCATTGCCTTCCACTCCTTCCAATCAGAAAGGAAGGCTCAGGGGAAAGTCTCCCACTTGCTATTTGCTGCAGTGAGAAACTGGGGGCTTTAATTTCATTGAAAATTGCTATTATTAGAGTGGGCTATAGCCCCCTACCAGAATATACTAGCTCCTGGTTGGAAGATGAAAGACTCTTCCCAGTGTAATATTGGCAGTCCCATATTAGAAGAGTCAGCCCACCAATTGGAAATTTGGTGTTTGTAATACCTCTGTTTGGCCTTGTGGCTAATTGTAATTGACTTTTGCAGCTTTTGTTACATGTAGTTGTTTGAGGCCAAGATTATTTACTTTTCAATTTCATACTAGAATTGATAAAAGCTTGAAGCCTCAAGCTTCATGTATGTAATACAGATGGGATTGATGTGCTATGGCTAAACCTAACATGTGTAGATTACTAAAATACGTAGAGACCCACCCTCAGGTTTGCTGCTTGGCCAATAGTTGAAACTAGAAGCAACAATCAAGAAAACACAATGAATTCTTGAGAATGCATCAGCTATAGAAAGCAATATCAAAAGTGTGTGTTTTGAAGACTTTGATTGCACCCTTATTTGCTTGGAAATATCTTAGAACAATGTTGGTGAACTCCTCATATTGGTATAATTTTCTAGTGATGAATTCAAGTTTGAGATTGCTGGTAATAGTGATGTCTTTACAAATCAAATTAGAAATAGCAAGATGCAGCTTTTCTCACCAGAGTGCTGGTGTTTTCCTTTCATTACAATGTTATACTTTCGGTGCTCATGTCTATACCAAGGATTACCACAGCAGTGCTTGGACAAGGTGACAAAATTTTGGAGGAAATCATTTTCATAACTTAACAGATAATGACATAAAATAAAAGTTATAGTATATAGTGCTTTGAAAAACACCCCTCAAAAGATGCTATGATGCTACCAAAACAATTATTCGAAGGCTACAAATAGACAGTACAAAAAAGCAATTTGGCCCCCTCTGCAACTGGTCTTCAAAAGCACGAGGAGTGCTACCTCTTAATTACCCACACTGCTCTGTTGTCTCTGAGAGGATCTTTTGCATCAAAAATAAATGATTACTTTCAATGACTATAACTCTCTTGTATTTTCAGTCTTTCCTGGAATGCTTTGTTTCATTTTAATATCATGGAGATTAAGCTATAGAAGTAGTTTACAATTCACATTTGAGCTTTCTTGCTACCAGATGCATTTGTGCTGAGCAAAAATTGTTCTTTCAGGAGCTATTTAATTTCACCACCCTAGTGTCTGTTCTTCAGAACTATTTCACTCTGTTCTTGACTGAGTTATAAAAATTTGCATACCTGTTGATTGTTATTTCTGTCAGTGCCAAAATACAGGATTACCCTGCACTACTTGCAAGCTACCTTCCAAACTGTTCCACTAATTTAGTAGGAAATATCATATCATGCTACCCCATTTCCAAATTTTTAGTTTGTACATTTGAGATCTGAATATTAGCCAATTTTTCCTTCCTATTTTGGATTTTAAGGCACTCACAGAATTTCTGGAGAAAAGTGAAAATATATGCAATCATTTCAAAATAAGATCTTGCTCTATTCTATGTCTTATTCAAGATAGCTTTTCATATGTCTGATAACTTATAGTATTATTGCATTGTGTATTTGTAAGTAATTGTAGATTGCATTCTGTTAATTACTTACTAAACTTATGCTTAAAGTGTACATCTATCTTTCATCTACATCTTCTAATTGCTATCCCTACCCGTACTTGCAATCCTTCTTTTCATTCTAGCTAGCATCTACCAAAAGAAAGTCAGCAAATCATGACTCAAGTTTTCACTTTCAACCTCAACACTCAATAGCATAAGAAAATTATTATTTCATGTTGACATTCCAGTCTTTATGACTAACTTGGTTACTGCTGAAAATCAGGGCTGCCAAAGGAATACCAGGGGACAAATTGCCCCAGGACCTGAAGCTCCAAGGGACCTCTTAACTCCCAATGCTTCAAGGTCTGGAGGACCTCATAGAGTAAGCCAGTAGTACTTTTCCAAACTTAATTTCTAGACCCTGGCAATTTTCTGCTTGCTTTGCTCACAGGGGCCTTATCTACCTCTTTTGCCTCAAGGCCTCATAAGTCTCTTGGCAGCCCTGCTGAATATAGCAATTTCATGAAAATAGATGCCTCTATAATGAAAGCATTATGGAACCATCTGTTGTCTTGAATTTTCTATGATTTTTGTCCGAAGTCTCAAAAGTATTGTTGCTCTGAAATTCAAGGAGCATAGGGCTCTATCACTATTCTAAAATGAAAATGTAATTAATTTTTATTTGACCCCTCCTTCTAACCCTGTAGGAATGTTTTTATTTTCAACTATCTTTTCTTATGATGCTCAAAAACAGTTTCAGTAAAACATAATCAAAACTGCTGTCTGTAGAGATGCAACATCATTAGGTATTCTACCTAGCTTCGCCGTGTTCTGCAATAGTCTACCTTGGAGCCATGACTGACTCAACATTTGACGTTACTATTGGAAAGTTAGTGCATTTAGTGCAAGGGTTTCCACACTACAGCCCGTGGGCCAAATGCGACCCAACATCTAGTTGTTATTGACCCGCTTAAATTCTGAAAATGCAGTTGTTTATCTGTATATATTGAAGACATCTCTGTTATGATAAGTCCAGAGCACAGCATCCTTGCTACCATTGAGGCAGTGGCATACCGTCAGGGTATGCAAGGTATTCAGCGAATACCCTGGGATATCAGAAAAGTATTTTTTTGAAAAGCTTATTCCCTTGAAGCCTAAATTTCAATACGTCCATTCATTATTGTATGAAATTTCCAAGTTAGACTGTCATTATTAAGAGAAATGCTGCTTAGGAGCAATGTACCGCCGCTTATTCTCTCTGTTTTGTTATAATATTGGTTACGTCAAGCAATAAGTGGTGAATCTCTTCCGTCTAAATTCAACCAATCAGAGAGTAGAATTTTATGAATGGGTTGGTCAATCTGCCAGCTAGAAAACCGAAAGCAAAAGGTGTGATGTATGGCTTCAAGTCTACTTTTTCGAAGAATGTTCGAACGGAGTTTCTAAACATACTGTTTCTACGTAATGAAAGTTGAGGTAACTTCAGTTTGTGTTCGCGGCAATTTTGCAAAGGTGTTTTTCTCTAACATGAATTACGAGAAGCGTATTTTTCCCTTCCTTTATACTTTGACAAGTAAACTTGCAAACAAACTTCTGCCTAGTAGACTTCCTTCATTGTTTTTGCACTACAATTCCAAGACTTGTCAACTGCCTCCTAGCAGAGATGTGCGGAGAAACTTTCCGTGGGGGAGGGGGTTTGACAATTTAAGCAACTACTAGTAGTAGCAGTACATTGTTACTAATAACAAAAGGTCACAGAATAGACCGTGGCCATGTCTCTTGCAGCATGGCCGACTTTTTACAAACTTTCTTGCAATTTCAGAAGTATTGGTGGGTGACGCCCCATGCCCCCAAATAAGCACATGAATGCCTCCTAATTTTCCCTTCCTAGAGAATACCCAGAGATCAGCCTCACGGTCCGCCACTGCATTGAGGGCAATGTTATTGATATCGTGTACGTAGGCGAGCTAGAAATCCACGCAGTATCAACGTATCACTGTGCTTATTATAGTTTGTGGCCCGGCTCGTTGCTTATTGTTCTGTATTTGGTCCTTACTGCAAAAACATTGGACATCACTTATTTAGTGAATAGGGCCCTGCAGTTGCTTAGAGACCGTTGAATTTACAGAGCTGTATTCGATACAATTAAGTTTACTGGAAATAATGTCAATTTTTGCCTCGTAATTTGCTATTCAGCTTTCTACATCATCCTGTGCAGTATTGTTGTTACTACATGTCGGTTTTCAGGAAGTTCCTCTTAGTCCTAAGGCAGTTTACTAGACTATGTCATAATTTTCGCTAGGGTCTATTATTCTCAGGTTAGCACGAACAACAGCGATAGTATGATAGTGAATAGCTCTCTTCTTAAATTCAGCTCACTAGGCAAACTTTTTCAACATTACTTCCCAAAATTATAGGAATTTACGAATATATCTTCAGTATATTTTGCAGTACAGTTATAAATGCAATGGATGGACTATAAGAGCTTTTCACTTCATATGAAGTCACTGATCGTACTTGCAATTGTGGTTTTTGTGATAGTCTGAACGCCAGCGCTGTTAATTGAGTAAATTGAGACACAACCGCCAAAGGCGGAGTCAATTTGCAACAAAAGGGTCGGACAACGTTTTCAATGTCTTTGAAAAATTTAAATCCATTGCTAAAGCACACCTTCTTTTATTTCTGAGTTATCCGTTGCTACGACACAGTCTTCTGCCTGACGAAAGAGGAGTATTAAGCGATGTACGTGAGCTATGATTTCAGTAAACATCCACATTTCGTAATTTGCTGTTAATTTTGCTGTTACCTCATTCTACGCTTTCTCCTCTCTGTCATAATGGGGCATCGATGTGATAGACATTATACCATTTTGTGTAATATTTAATTTATTGCTTATCATTTCATGTTATTCATTGACAGAAATGTCTAACAGTATGCAATGATCAAGTCGTATAAACGAGAGCCGACGTTCAGGCAGTACTCAAGCAAAGGATTCAAAGCCAAACTAGCAAAATTTTATCAGTTCATCAAAGATTTTACGTATATAGATGAAGAATTAAACCCAGAAGAAAGACAACAATTGCTACAATCGCGCTTTACTAATGGTGAGTATTTCATATTCAAAACGAGTAATAACCCTATTTTGCTTGATAAAATGCCTAAATTTTGATTATTCTCAATATCGCAATCTTCATTTTTATATTTTATGACAGTTATCCTAAGCACACCACGGAAGTACTTGGTCGAAAGCAGGTGCTTCCATTTACTGCCAGCAATGTTTCGCAAACCTTTGACTTTTATCGTTTATATTGTTTTTCATTTGTAGGATACACCCCTTTCTTGCAACTAGTAAGGACACTGTTTGGCAATGACATTCAAACTCAGGATATCAAGGCAGTTTTTCGAAAAATTGCAACAAATCCTGATGCTGAGGTTGACTGGGGAGAGGTAGAATACCATATCTTCCTTTCTTACTACTTTTCTGTCACTTGCACATTTGAATCATGAACTAGTAAATTATTGATACTACACAAGGTAAAAGAGAAGACATTTCTTGTAGTTTTCTTTTCCATTTGTAATGTGTGATTTCATTGATGGTCAGAGCCAATAAAGGTTCTCTCCTACTTTATTTTCTTTACAACTCTTGTTTGTTACAGTCAAAGCAGGAATGCAATGAAACAACTATCAATACTTTGGGTGTGCCTTTGTCATTGCTTTTCAAGTCCTATTCGAGAGTCCATTTTGACAACGTTGATATACCCATTTTCGCCACCTTCCCCATTTATTTCGTCTTATATTTTTCATTTCTTTTATTGATTATGATGTTTACTTCTAGCTCTTTGGAATTAATGCTGGAATTGCCGAAGAATTACCCGAAATAAGCATACCAAATAAATCACAAGATGTTTTTACACTTGACTCAAAAGCGGTTGCTGGTCAGGCCGGAGGTACGTCCTCTCAAATTCTATTCTTGCCTAGTAGAATGATAGAATTCATACGAAGAGAAAACCAACCTTACTTTTCCTTCGTTGTCACGTTTCTCTAGGGAATTATATCCAAACTCACTCTATGGAGAAACATTTGTTTTGGGCAGTTTAAGTGGTTGTTAAGATACAAAAGAAGCACTTGCTGGATTAATGTAGATCGTTAAAATTATTTCAAATTATAAAATTAATTCAATCTAGGTGAGAAAAGCACAATGATCCAAAAGATACGAAGCATGCCATGAAGTCAATGAATGCTCCCCTTAGGGATGAAACGCAATACCGTTTGAATAATGGCATCATTCTATATGCAATAGTTTATACGGTGCTCGTTTAGAACAAGCAAAAAAGCTTGTGCTTCTTGGTTTGCATACGTCCTTCTATATGATCAGCCTTTTTCATGGCCCGCGAAATGGCTTATTTGTGTGAGTTCTGCGTGGATGGAGAACTGATAATGCAATTAAGAATAGTCTTAGTGATGGCTGCTGAAGGAGCTTGCAATAGTCATAAAGTATCAATTTTATATGGAATTTTAAGTGGCAGGTCAGGAAGTAGTTTGATTCATCAGCTGCGAACTTTAGTTGTGATGCTTGTAGAGGCGGTGTGCTGGACACGGCCCAAGCAGAAGTGCACATGCGACTTAGATAACTTTCAAGGACTCTCAGTTTGACATAGCTGTTTGTGAAAATTCACTGTAATTTGCGCTTTTACTTCACTTTCATTGACTATGTAGTGGGTTTAGCTGTCGAGGTAGGATATTGTATGTCAATACTTCATAGTATGTCAATACTTCAGTTGGTGTGTCATCTTTCCATAAGTATTTCTGTTTTTGGAATGATCATCAAAATAGCTAGTTTTATGTTTTGTAGCAGTTTATATTATTTTGTTTTTCTTAAAAATTTTGCTATATTAATGATTTTCAATGTTTTAAGGTGATAGGAGGAGTAGAGAAAACATCAAATGCATAACTTACTCTCAAGAATTAAATATTTTCATTACGGTTACACTACATGGTATTGCGTGCCAATGGAGCTCTAAGGTATTTTGTCATTTCTTAGTATTCGTACAATTGGAGTGCTTTACTAACTATCTATTCATCGACGCTGCAATTTGCACAGCATTTTTACCTGTTTTGTGCAAACAATCTGAAAATGCTTTTTTGTGTCACCTTGATCATCTTAATAGCTTGTCTAAATCTATCTTTTTAATCAAATAGTTATAAGTAGCTCATATGTTATATTGGGAGATTTCCATTAGCTTCGAACGTTTCCTGTGTTTTGATTTGGGATTGAAAATCATTGTCTCATGCACCATTTGAAACTAAATTCGTTTTATCATGCAGTGAGCCTCAATCTTTGTTTCAGAGGGTATATGCCATTTTGATTCAGATTTGCCATTGGCTATGAATACTGGATGAAAATATTAGTAATTTGTGCCGCTCTTTAGGTTACTTCTCGGATATTTAGGAAACTTTAATTATTGTAAGAGCAATATTTTGGTCCCAATGTATTTTCTACATTTGACCCCCTTACTCGATTTATGGAGTAGCATAGTATGATAGATTCCCTTCCTATTATTCAAGAATTTAGCGATTGAAATTTCAATATCTCCTTATGTTCTATAGCACCACGTGTAAATATAGTGCCAGTCCTCGTGGAATATAGTGCCGTAACTTTAATATATTATACTTGCTTCATTAACTTGTTTAACAATATATTAAATATATATTTAACAATATGTCTAATAATATATTTAGCTTGTTTGATTCTACTCAATGTCACTCCTTATTTGATTTTGATTACTTTTTCCCAACAGTTTCGGTTTAAAGCTTCTGTGGATATTGGAGTGAGTTAATGATTTTTACAACTTTCAATTTTTGGGTAATCAACCATTTTTCTCAAAGCATTGATCATTTCTGTTTCTCTCCATTTGTATCTGTTTTTCATGCAAACTTCGGAATGTGAAACGTGAATCAATTAACTGTAGTGTTTTGTCATTCCAGTAGCATTGCTCTCTGTGCCACATGTTTTCCAATTCTCTCTCTGGATACGTTCATATGTTTTGCTGCCAAGCCTTTTATGTAGACCGAAGTATGCATTTATCAGACTTTCCGACAACCGAAACTTACAACACATCCTAGTAAGTTAGAAAAAATATCCAAGCGTCACTTGTTGCGAATCATTGAGAAGTTCTTTTTTGTAAAGAACTCAATGCTCTATCAACAAAGAATATAAATGAGTAATCTTGCAGGAATCGTCGTGGGTGACAGGATGTTGTGTTCTACCAGACTTAAGAAAAATTGCTGTAAGTGACCCTTTCCTTTTGATCTAAGTGTGCATTTTAACTTTACAGCGTTGCAGTTTTTGTTGTATCAGAAGATTTTCTTCTCATCGACTTATTCTATTATTCGCTTATTTTTCAAAAACACGTTTAACTGAAAATTTTCGATCACTGGTGCTCCTTGCCAATGAACATATTAGATCCCTCGTGCTATACTTGAAATTATGTTTTGGTAATTCCACTCAAAATATAATTCTCATAACATAAATCGTCAAATTGTGGTTTGCAAATGAAGTGATATATTTATTTACATAATGATTGAAAAATTCTTTGGATTATTTTACAGTTTGATGTTGTATTTGCCCGTCAGAAAAGTTGAAAAGAAATAACTTTAAGCCAAATTCAAGCGCAATAACAATGATCTAGAGTGTCTTGTTTGTTGGCATTATCCAATTGCAATTTAGTGTTGGTAATTTTGAGCTGGATGAGTTATGTTTTTGAATAAGTTGTTGTTGAATATAAATTTCACTTAATCCTTAAATTCTCTGAATCATGGTCTCGTTATTTTTAGATTTCTACTGAAAGGTCAATAGTGATATGGAATTATCGGGCGAAAGGAAAGGAAAGTGTAAGTCATGTTTACATGTTCAGGAATCAGTTTCTTTGCTGTGCTTTGTGTATTATATTTTGATCAAAATCTCCTTGCTTTTGTAATAGGAGCATCTCTATTGATCCATGGTGTCCAGGGTTTTTACGGCTATGGAAAGTCAGGGGGGAAGTGTCCTTTTCTCTTAGGTCAGGGAAAGTCAGGGAATGTCAGGGAAAGTCTGGGAAACTTGCAATGGTCAAGGGAGAAATTGCATTTTCATAGTATAGGTCAGAAAAAATATTTCAGTTTTCATGAACACTGAAGTACTAATTTTTTAGTTTGCATTCAAAGTTTGTCCTTCTCTAGGTTTTATCTTCCGCATCTTATTTCGATCAATCCAAAGAGTTTGTTTATTAGTTCCTTCATTTACAGCCCCTGGTCCAAGGTATTGTTAATACCGTACTAATAACAGCAGCTGTCAGTAGTCAAGGAGTGAACCTTGACCACATAGGTCAGGGGAAAAGGTTGCTTTCCAGATAGAGCCAGGGGAAAATATAAGTTTCTGAGAGAAAAGTCTAGGAAAAGTTTTGCTTTTTAGCTAAAAGTCAGGGGAATGTTCGTCAAAAGTTCTGCATAAACCCTGATGTTACTAATGGAAAGATATTTGAAGTTCAAGCTCATCCTTTGACAGCATTGCATCTATGTTTTTACAGACTATGACTACTGTATAACAATGAAGCATTCGATAGCAGGAGTATTCATCATTATGTAGATAGCAGAATAATATCAAAACTAATGCTTTATTGAAATTGTTTGTGAAATGGTGTGGATTTTGGATAGTTAGCTAAAAGCTAAAGAAAATTCTTGAAATTCATATCTTTCTAGAGAATTTGTCTCGGTGTGTCAAAATTTCTGTTTTATATTCAAGTATTTTATTTAGCAAATATGGTAAATTATTTCTTTCTAAAGCCGAGCACAACAACAGCAGAACAACATTCTTTTACTTTACCACGTTTGTCTTATAGAACATTTATCATATAAAGCCTCTCGACTCACCTCAGTGCGTAACAAGAGTTCCATTAAAGAACAACCCGGGAATTGAAGATTGTCTTATTTATGGAGATGAGCTAGGTACTAATTGCAGTATATTTTTCTCATTATACGATTTAAGATTCTAAAATCGTGATATGGGGCTCTTGTCGTTCTAGGTCTATTTCACACCATATATGCTTGAAGTGGAAGTTTGCTTCCATTTCCCCACCATATCGTGTTTTGTTAGTCATTTACTCATTATTGTGCTGCATAGCTTTGGGAAATGGCAGTTTGCAAGCATCATCCAATGTTGTCTTTTATGTCGCTGTTTGGTTAGAAATTTCCTATTATCAAACATTTATATTCATACCCCGATATCTTTTCTGTCGATTAATGATTTATTTATCATTTTTTTAATGCTCATGTATCTCACCTAAAGGCTATGTTAGCTTGATGACATTAAACTGCAATGATTTTCAAAAAGTTGGAAGAGTAGAAAAGGACAGGGAAATTACTAATAATGTCATTGATCCTGCAGCACTTGCCAAGTAAGTTATATTTAGAAATAGCATTAGGAACCCAGATAGCTTTTCTATTTTTTTACAGTCTTTAACTTACTTGTAATGACGATGTCATCCTCAATCTATCGTGTATTTGTTCGTACGCAATTTCTTTGTTGACTAGCTTGCTCGGACTCAAGAAGTATCAGTTACAGTACATGCCCGAAGACACGTATGATCGCACGTACGTGTGTCCACACACGTACAACATCCCCAGGACGAGCGAGAAATTGCCCTTGCCAGCATGCCAAATAGAAACTTCGTTTTGCAACTGCAGCATTAGTAACAGGCAATTTTTGCTTTCATAGGTCTGCTTTAACCTATTTTATCCTAAATGAAAATTTGGCATGCGTCGACGATGAGAAACTCTGTATTTTGTATACATAAATCTTGGATCGCACGTGAAATTCCAAATATTTAAGAGCAATCACTCGTGCAGACAAGGGTGCACGTGCGGATTGATGCACTTGCACCAATTTCTTCCGGCGGACTGCAGCTAGTACAAATGTTCTATTAATTTGCTTTTGCTTACAGTACAAAGTGAACTTGCCATCAGTTTGCCTTATACGTTGATCTAAAATGTTATTTTGAAAACTATACATTTCATCTCTTTTTGTCTCCAGTCCAATTACACGTCGAAAGTTCCATGACGACTGGGTTCTCCAGGTACTCTTTCTGCATACAGCATTCAATGGGTGTTAATGTATATACGATTTCTCTGTCAGAAACTCTACCGCATAGCATGTGTATAAATTCGTTTTTGACCGCTACAGTTGGAATGATGCCCTTAAGCTTGCATTGGCTACATAGTAATTACGATTATTACCAGTAGGAGGGAGCATTAGGTAGAATTTTGGAGTAAAATATGAGCATGCAGTGAAATCCAGTTCATAGGGACCGAAGAAAAAATCCTTATTGCCTATTGCTAGGAGTTCATTCGATGTAAGAGAAGTTTGTTCTGAAAAGTTGTGAATGCTTCTTTGAGCATCGTTCTGTTATGAAAATTTTTGGCAAATTAAATTTTACACGAAACTCTTCAGAGAAGAACAACTATTGTCGTTTCGATAGTCAGTCACAAAAAGGAAACTGTTTTGAATTTTTAAATTGTAATTTTTGTTAGTATGGTTGTTGCAATGGCACGTACCAGTTCGAAGAGGGTATGCAAATTCTGCCTGCTATTGCTTTAGAGACAAGGTAAATTTACAGAACTACTAATACGGAATCGCTGCTAAAATTGTATGAATTTGTCCGTTTGTTCCTGTCTTTTTTTGATACAATACACTGACCATTCACTTACGATGGAACAGATATAAAGAACTGAGTTGAATTTAACTTTTGAGATTATCGGCAATGAATTGCCTTTCGATGCAAAGGCACACCAAAATATTGTCATTTAAACTCTGGCATTAATGGTAGTAACCAAGCAAAAGTACATGAATGTGAAATTTGCTTGTATAAAGTAGTGTTTGAAAATGCAAAAGTACAAGAGCAGGTCTGTCTTCTATTGGACCAACATCGGATACATTAAATTGCTTTGTCTTCTCCCTTTTTGATGCAACCTAAGCCCTTGGAAGAATCTTGTATGTGTCTACATGTGTCCTCTCCCTTTATGTTTCCTTTAACCCTCTAAATTGTGTCAGAAATATTCATTATGGAAGCAAGACCTTACTTCACACTAGCGCAATGCTTTCTTGAAGCGAGGTTCGTAAGAGCTGATTTGCACTGTATTGCTCATCCTTTTGGCCTCGTGGCAGTCGGTCATCTATCGATACACAATGTTTGCTGCTTCCTGAAAAATAGGACACATAATTGGTCCTCCTAGCAGTTAGCTTGAACGGCTATCACGCTGCAGACCCTGTTGTAAAGAAATGTAGAAATTCATTGAATAACTATTCTTTGTTAGTGGTCCAGGATTACGCAGATCTTTTTTATTGGCCCATTGTATCTAGTATTATTACCAGTTCTGTGTTTGCCTGTTTTTCGGCACTTTTTATCTTTCAAAAGCTTTGCCATGATATTGCAACTAGATAATCATTTAAAATTTGTTTGTTTGTAATTGCTAAATTTAATTATCAATAAACCTTAAAGCAAAGCTTGCCGTAGCATTAATATTAAAATTGGTTCGTTCAATACCTCGTTTAGCTGTGCTTATTGCAATGACCATGATAGCTAAATTTCATTTTTCTAGCTCAAGTACTTTCCTCATTTACAAATGTTTGGGTCCTGCTCATCAGACCGAGAATGTTCATTTGTACTTTCAAGGCTAGAAAATGTCATGGACACCCGGTATGTCAAACCATATTATTATGGTGTATACTGCTAGATAGAGGAGCTAGTATTGTTTTGTATTTGCACAGGAAAACCCAGTTTAGTGGTATTTTTGCCACTCGACAACGATCAATTTTTATTTCTATAGAGTCGGTATTAATCTTCATAATGGAAAAAGAAGTCAAATTATCACGTGGTCACGTTTATTTTAAATATCTATATTTTCCATCTTTTAGGCCTGTCAGAGAAATGTCACTTTCCAAGGGAGTCAACTGCTTTGTTTATTGTGTAAGAGCAAACGCTATTGTAACAGGAGGTGGGAACGGTTTTTGATCTAGTGTGTGATTATTTTCCACAGCTCTTTTACTATGTACTAGTGGGCAGTTAGATGTTCTTGTTTGTGCTCAATCCTTTCTGTAATTTCAATGCCTTAATCGTTTTTGATGTTGATGCAAATCGATTCTTCGTAACTCTGCAGAAAGGCATTCATTTGCACAACATTGCTCCCTTGCTATGCATTGACGTCACGGATACTGCTTTTGTAACGACTCGCTAAACGTCAATTTGCTGAATGTACATTTTCAAGTGTTTGTATGTGGTAGGCAGAATAAGCTTGTTCTTGGTACCTAGAGGGGATCGAGTGTTGATCAAGTTAAGAGCATTTTGCCAACTAATTTTCTGTTATTTGCAGGTGTTGATAAGATTTTGAGAATTTGGCACCCGATTATTTTGTCAAGGCCAACAGGTGCGCTACATTCGATTTAGTTTTATGGTCATTTTATAAAGGCCAGTGTTGCCTTTTAGTACCGTAAATCTTCAAACAGGCCCCGGGGGTTTATTTGCAGAAAGGAATTTTTGGGTGGAGACTTATTCGGGGGGGGCTTATTGTAAAGTGTGGCATTTTCCTCAACCATGGACATAATAAGCAGAACAGTTTTCTGTCATCTAAATTTAAAAATTGCAAAGAGGCTATTTTGCTAATGAACTTTAGTAATCAATAACAATTTCTTCATCGTCCTCACGAAAGTCGCGTTTCTTTTGGCTTTTTTGTCTCCAGTCAAAGGAAGTAATACTGTCTTGCTATTGTTCTGTGGTGCCTTTCTTGAAAAATGGCATTATTCTGCAATGATGCTTCCTTGGAAAAAAGCCCCATGGAGGCTTGTGCCAGGGGGGCTGTTTTGCAATATGATTTTTCAAGTGGGGGCTTATTCGATGATTACGGTAATACATTCAACTCCTTGTGCTCATGTTGATGAGAAGAAACATTATGCTTTCCTACACCATGCTTATGGGAGGTGGCATAGTGGTAAAAGCGCATGCCTCCCGCGTGGAAGGTCTATGGTTCGAGTCCGACTCGATGCCTAGACTGAATGTTCACTCACTGTTCACCCATCAACAAATGGGTACCTATTGGCAACACTGGGGACATATAGGCGGTGAGGGAATGAACTGCCCACCCTACCTCACATGCCGATGGCTCAGGATAATTGTCCTCTGTAACAGGTACTCCCTTACGTACGAAAGTATGCTGGACTACTTTACCCTTTACACCATGATTGTGATGTAATTAGACTTGATGTATGTCTACCCTCTATTTATTCCCGTATGTTTTGTGAATCAAGAGCTGCTAGAAGTTACCCAATATGGCCACGATACTCTCGATCATTTACCTTACAATATGGTTGTATTTGTAGATTTTTTGAAAAGTAACTGATGAGGGGCATCTCTTCAGCGTAGCTTTTCACTTTTCTCAATCCAATCATGTATACTTTTAGCTATATAGATTGTCTTTTCCATCGTTTAGCAGACAGTATTTTATTGTAATAGTCATATGTGGCTAATAGAACGAAGCATAGTTAGCAAAACCCATATTACCTGTGGCACTGTATTCTTGTTTGCTCTTTTTGTATGTTTATGCGAATAAAGCTCTCTTTCCACTACACAAACTAGCCCGGGGAAAATCAGAGTTAGTTTAACCCGGGGCGAATCCTGTTCCGTTTACACTGCTAAAAAATTTAAACATTTTTCGCTTCCTTCCAAGCAAACTGTCACTATCCCTTACTCTCTTGCTAGAGAAAATAAAGGGATGCATCCATAGTTTGGCCATCTTCCCGTAGATCCGCCTTTTTGAGCAAATATCTAACTGCTGAAGGATCTTTTCGTCTGCCTAAATCCTTATCTGGAGTAGAGCTGCATCACCAGCCCAAATTGAGCTTCTTTCAGCAGCTTCCGTACTCATTTTAGCAAAATTTGGTCGATTTCCAATATATTTATTAGTCTACAAGCACAATCAGTGAAAAACTTTTGAATCAAAGTGGCGCACATGGCTACAATTTAGAAACACGCATGTGCGAATAGTAAAACTGCCCTGGGTTCAAACCTGATATGCGTTTACACTGTGTTTAAAGCAACTAGCCCGGAGCGAACCCACCTCTGTTGCAGGATCAGTTTAAAGTGGGTCGAGCCCGGAGAGAACCCGGGTTAGTTACGTTTACACTACAAAAAATCTAACCCAGGTTAAACTAACCCGGGTTCGCCCCGGGTTAGTTTGTGTAGTGTAAACAGGGCTTAAGAAATTGTTGAGAAGCCGTGGCCTAGCGGTAATACACTCGGCTCATACCAACGTGGTCCTGGGTTCGAGGCCCACCACAGGCCATTGGTGACGTCAGGAAGGAAGGGCATCCGGTCTTAAATGCTCGTGCCTGAACTTAAGTCCTCTCAGAGGCACCCTCCACGCGCCAGGGAATTGGGGGAAACGGAGGTAAAATCGAGTAAATGCGAATAAGAAATTTTTGTTGTTATTTACGATCTGTGCGGTTATTTACTGCAATTCATATTCGTTTGATTGTGCAGCAAAGCTATGCAATTAATGAGGTGTACCCATTACAGTCTGATAGCATGTGTCATTTGCTGGTGATGACTTTTGTAGAATGTCTTTGAAACGATCTGGAATATAGGTGCATAGTCTTGAGTTAGTTTTTCTTGTCGAAAACCATACCAGCTTTTTTCTCTCTAAAATTATCTGATTATTGTATTGTTGTTTATCCATGAGTTTTTTGGGTTTCTCATAGGAAAACTGATTGGGCATCTGTTTACTGTCACTGATGTTGCATGCAATGAAAGAGATCAGCATTTGATAAGCCTGTCTTCTGCAAGGGTATTTTTTCTGCGTTGCTGTTCTTCTACTTTGCAATCTTTTTGCAGATTTGATTTATGATTTTTTCTAGATGTGTAGGCTGTAGGGCTAAGTATAACATCAAATTCACAATCAATTTGTATTCCACTCATATTCAATTCATATTCAATTTTTCGTCAGTTGTTGATTCATAACAACATGGGAGTATTTTTTCAGATTTTTCGAATATGGGATCTTCAAAAGATGCAAGGATTGCAGGTAATAAGAATTTATATAAATTTCATTACCATTTTTGCTTTTTGTTATGTTGACATTTAAGTATTTGCTTTACTATCACAGGGTTCCCACGCCTCCTTAAAACCCTCAAGACTCCTTAAAGAAAGAAAATATCCTTAAAAATCCTTAGAAATCCGTAATTATTATCAAATTTATTAAAATCTCCTTAAGTCTCCTTAAGAAATGTAGTTTCTAGAAGCAATTCTGATATTTTGATGAAAGAGATTTGAATATGCAGAGTATCATGCCACTTTTTTTGCAAAAATTCCTTGTAGGAAAAATCTACTTTTTTTGGTTTACAATTTTACGTTTTGGAATGGATTGATAAGGTCAATCTTGTCAGTATGGAAGGGGCTATTGACACGAAAACCTCCTTAAATCGTCTTAATAATTATGGGATTTTGACTTGATCTAGCCAAATTCTCCTTAGAAATTGCTAGAAAATCTCCTTTTTCTCCGTAAAAGTCCTTATTTTTTGAGATAGAAAAAGTGCGGGAACCCTCTATCATATTTGGAGACGGTAAAAAATCCAAAGGAGCACATTTAAAGAGAATGATTTGATAGAAACTTCAAATATGCCAAGTAAAGATCTACTTTCAATAATTTGATGTTTGTGCTTCCTATCAGCCAATTAAATTCTTTAGCAGTGCCCCCTGAATGCTCTCGGTGTGCACGTTTACAGACCAGCCTACAATCATTCCCAAAAGTAGTTGGAACACAGCGGAACATAGCTGCGAATGTACTCTGTCTTCCTTTCAAAAGCCTTGTTAGTAAATCACCCCGTAGATGAAGATGATAGCCCCCTTCCTCCGAAAAATGTTGTGTTTTGAAGATAAGACATCGTGTAGGACGAATCGTACCCAATGCTAAGTGATTGAGCCATATCTCGACATAGATTAACGTTGTATGGGAGAGGGAGAAGCAAAAGCGCAGAAAAGTGCTGAATTTGAGCTATGCGTTCCAACAGCTTTGGCAACCATTATAGTTGTATTTTGATCTATAAATATAATTCTGATACTTTAGATAGATTATTTGAATCTAATCCTCAAATCAATTTTATATAACTTTTTATATCAAATTTTCAAGTGTTTTGTGGTATATTTAAAGCATTGCGTATTGATTTATGTCCTTTAAAAGAGTTAGTGTCCCCAACGGACTCCTTAATGGTAACTTTTATATTTTTGTCACAAAATGAATACCTTTCAATTCTATTTCTTTAGACTTTTGCTGTTGGTGAGAATTTGACTGCAGAAAACAGAACTTGTGTTATGCAGTTTGATAGCAAATACGATCGACTGATTACAGGTAAAATTTTTGCTTCTTGTGGCTTGAGTTTTGACCTTGCCTTTTTCGTGTCTATTTTGCTACATTTAGTTTATTCATTTTTGATTACTTAAATGCAACAAATTTGTGATGAGCGTAAATTTGCTACTTGGGTATTCTCTCTCTAAAAAAGAGAGCAGTAAGTTATTTCATGGAAATAATCATGACATTAATTTATGCTTATTAAGATCATTCTATGGAAATTTGTGTAATAAAAAATGTCACAAATTTTTATAGGGACAAATATAATTGAATTATGGCCTCTGAATCGCGATCAGGATAGCCAGGTTGTGCCTCATACTCATGATCAAGCAATTTCTTGCATGTTGTACAATGATACATTGAACCAAGTTGTTTCAGCTTGTGTGGAATGCATTCTGAAGGTAATACCAAGTCATCATTTGTAGTCAATACCACCATTGTCATACTGTCATTATCATCATTATCATTATCATCATTATCATTATCATCATGCTAGTCGATGTTGCTACTGCTTCTGTACTGAACTACATTTAGTGTGTAATTTTTTACTTTTATTATAATCTATTTCATATTTATACATTTTATTTTTTTGCTCTTTTATTTTTGATTAACTACCATGTAAGCCAGCCAAATACAGATTGCCTATTCAATGGGATTTCTATTTGTAGATTTTAACATATATATGATGAAGTCTGAAAAAAATTATCATCGGTAGCATTATAATCGGCATTATCATTATCATCGGTCAACACTTCTCCTGTCATCTTCTGAAATGCAATTTACGTTCTGAAATTTAATTCTGGAAAATGTTGGATCTCCTGGTAACTCCTGCATGTCCAATGTTTGACATACATTTGACATTTATTGGCTTAGCTACCCATCTCATTGAAGTATGGTACTTTATTGCCGATGATTTTGGATCAACATAAAATTTCTGGTTGTACAGTATACACAGTCACCGAATTTTCCCTTCAAGTGTCCTATTTGAAGTTTGATCATTTGCCACCAATGGCGACACCAAACAGTAGACACGTGTGTGCAAAATCCTTTATACTCTATTGGGTTATCAATATTTCATCTAAAGCACCATCTGTTTGCTAAATCAGTCAGTACTGATTCTATGTTTCAGCAATGCCTTCATTCATTATAGCATTCATTCATTTATTCATTCAATGATGCATTTTTTAATTCCTCTTTCATTTGCAAGCCATGTTTTTCTTATTCTAAATTTGAAATTTTCAAATCTATTGACACATTCGCCACGTTTGTCTGTGTGTATTACATGTGTTGCGTGATGTTGATATTTACACTCTTTAGGTCTGGGAAATTGAAACAGGGGAACTGGTTTATAACATTTCTCAAGCACACGGTACTAAAACATCATATATCACTGCCATGGTGACAGATGAGACAGGGCACCAGCTGGTTACTGCGGCATGTGATGGTAAGTCAGCCTGTAAAATTTTTGAACTGTTCTATAGACAGGGCAGAAGGACGGAACTAGTATCAATACCTCAAGCTACACGGTTTTTTAAAAGAAACAAGTCTAGATTCAGCCTGGATGTTTCTTAATATTTCGTCAAATCCATTCTTAGTTGTTTCTTAGACTGTCAATGACAATATAAGCCTATATTAAGCAATTGTGATGCAAGAAAAAGAATGCTCAGGTTTTATGAGGCATGTAATGGATGTTCATTCTATTTTCTTGCTAGTTTCATCAAACATTTTGCGAGCCACTATTTGAAACTCAACCTGCCTGTTTCTGAAATGTGTTTCTTATAAAGAAAAACGTGTATACTTATTCACTACTTGACAAATTACAGGCCATTTTCGTCTGGCTATTTCAACCTAGAATCAGTTGGAGCAGTAGGTTATTAGAAATAAATACGGGGGGTTTTCAAATTATTGGGAACATTAGGGTGATGCCTGGCTCTAGCAAGTTCCGAATCTACAATTTTCTGTATCCTTTCCCTTTTGTGTTTTCTGAATCAGAATTGACAAGCAAAATGCATAACACTAACAGCAGGTAGCTAATTACACAGAAGCAATAAATTGTACCAGTTAATGAACCGTGATAGCAATGCAACATTATGAAGTGATGTTGTTGTAGTTGAGCCTATGACGCATATGTGTAAGTCCTTGTAAGATACTTTGCACGCAGACGCAGGCCAATTTCGCTACCTCTCGAGAGCCCTTAGACAAGAGCGTTCAGTTTCTAGTTTGATTACCGAGCTAGATTTCAAGGCTAATTTATTCTATTCTTCTTCTTTATAAGTGGCACATATGCAATGAATCAATTTTACTACATATTTGCTCTTCATAGGTGGTGAATTTTATTATAGTGTGATTATTGTTCGTTCTGAAAAGGACACTTATATTTTCAAGCTTGTAAAATATATACAGTAGATTCTGCCGAAAGCACATTTCTTTAAAATTTCCTGCACACTACGGTTTTGCTAGGTTTAGTTTTTAATTTTTTACTCTACATCAGACTTGTTAGAGTTGAATACCTGGCTTGTTTCGCTCGTTTTCTCTACCCGTCTCTCTTGCTCTCTCGTATACCTGTGTCTTTATTCACAATTGCAGCAGATTTGGACATGTTTTTCTGTATTCTACTTTTTATTGCAGGTTCTATTATGCTTCGAGACTGTATCAGCTCTCGATTACTCAAGGAATACAATCCTGAGGCTTCAAAACAATCAAACATTTGCAGTTTGTTCTATCAACATATTTACGGAGTGAAATATATATTTGCCGCAACGGCCAACCGGAGTGTTCGCATATATGAGGTACGTTTTCACCAGTTTTGTTTTGCACCTTGTAATATTCTATTTAATTCAAATACAGAATAAAGCCTATTATAAACTTGATAAGAATTTGAGAGATAAAACATCCGATTTAATTTTGTAAGACATGTTTCGACTGATTCCTCAATCATCCTCAGTTACAAAATGGTCATGTTCCATGTATGTGTAGCCATAAGATATATAGAAACGGTTAATTACTCCCTATGGGGTCTTACAACAACATTGGTATTATTTCAGTGGAATATATTTTGTTATAAGACCCCATAGGGGGTAATTATCCGTTTCTATATAGCTACACACACAAGGAATATGACCAATTTGTAACTGAGGATAATTGAAGAATCAGTCGAAATATGTCTTACAAAATTATATTGGTCGTTCTATTTCTCAAATTCTTATCAAGTTTATTATAGCTGAGAAACTTTGCTATTAAAAAATGTTTTGTTTTGAGAGAATTAGGCCATGTGCTGATATCACATGAAAGAATTTCTTTAGTGTAAGTCTCTAATTCAATTTGTTGCATTAAACTCGTCTTATTTGAAATAAAAACGTTGTTCTTAGCTGCAATACTTTTGATGCAGCACTGTTTAATTTCGCCATCTAATTAGCCAAAAAGCTACTGTATTAAGCATTCATCCCACATATATTTTGTTCTGTGGTGGCATCGTTCTTTGCTTTTCTATCAAGTTGCACTCTCCTTCTTTAAATCACCAACTCTTTTACTCTCCTTCATTACCATTCAACTCTCCAACTCTCCTTCATTACCAAGAACTGTAATTGGAGCCGCAAAGTATTTGTTTTTTCTGTAACTGCAACATAAATGTTGATTTGACAATTATTTAGGATTCTGCTGATGCAATCAATGAGATTTACATGTTATACGACACCGCTCTTCACATACAAGTAAATCACGTGCGTATTGGAAACACGCCGGAGAGAAATACGGCTACTAAAGGTGCTCGAAAAGCTTCCAAAGATAGAAAGCTGTTTGGCAGTGATGCAAAGCGACAAAGTAGCTTTGTAAGTTATTTTCATAAAGTTTGTATCATTTTTAGCCTAATCTTTAAAGTTGTGTCAAGCTAGGTGGAAGGCAAATGCTAACATAACGTTGAAAACTATAGAACTATTGGTAAGAGTTGAAGAAAGCTCAATTTGTCCTTGTGTAAGCTTTATTTCTCCAGCCAACTCAATGAAGAGACAAAGTATCGCCATGGTTTTTGGCGATGCATATTAGTAGACGAGAACGTTGAACTCAACTCTTTGGTCAATGCTGGAGTAAGTGCACGACCGCGCGACGTATAACAGAAGCCATACGGAGCTTTTCCTACGTCAATCTTTGCGATTGCTTGTGGAATTTCTCGCTTCTCTTTTGTATTTTTTCTGGAGTTACATTTTAGTTCTTTTATTTCAGCTCAGCAACGCCTTCTTATCAAATGATATTACGTGTATGGATTGCTCACCAGTTGATAAGTTAGTGGCTGCTGGATTTTCCAATGGAAATATTTTTGTATGGGACATGGAAGACCGCAGCTTAGTAGCAAAGTAAGTGCAAGTGCACATTTTTCATGATCAATAGAGCCAGCTCTTCCTTTGCTTTTTTTTTGATCACAATTAACAAACTTCTTTATCAGAATGTGAGAAGCTTCAATATTTGTTGTCTCATGGTTATTCAGGACCACAAAATTTAGTTGTTTCTTTCTAATTTGCAAATTTAGTTTCAGGTCGAATGTTTAAATTCTTGCAAATTGAGATTTTTTCAAAGATATTTTTGAATTCTGACGTTGGAATTGTATTCTGATAAATACCATGGAATATTTTTTCGTCAGTTCTTTTCTTTATGTTGACATTTGCAGTTTGTCCACGATGGACTAAATGGATCTTTGCTACAATATTGTATATGATTTACAGAGTCGAGTTCAAATTTACCCATCCCATGCTGCACTTTCATGAAGAAAAAACTAAATTTTTTAATTGTAGAATAAGCAGCAAAAGCCTATTCCATTCTTTGTCAAAATCAAAGCTTGATGTTGGAGATGCCATCTGCTGCTTGAAATTTCTCACCTACAAATATGAAGATAATGAAAGAAATATCCGGTATAGAAAGCTTATAACATTCTCTGAAATTGATCATGTTCTTTGATGATGCAGATACTTCCTCATGGTGATTTTGGGAATGAAATTGCAGCATTTCTGCATTGTTCAGCATTTCCTCCAAAAAGTCAACATCATGTATGGTACATTACACATCATGTACCCTAACTTCTTTTCTTCTAAGCATAGTGACTTTTCTTACAGAATTTCTGTAATTAAACAACTAATTCCTGTAATAAACCATATTGGAAGTGCTGTAGTGGTAGGTGCTAATGATGTCATGTTGATGTGCAATTTAACTGAGGCATTTAGTACAAACTTCTTCACATTAGCAAACGCTACTTCTGAAAGATTACTTTACGGCTTATTAACGTATCAGCCGATTTCTCTATTTCGTCCATTAGCATATATTGGCATATATTAGCATATATTGGCATATATTAGCATATATTGACATATATTAGCATATATTGGCCACAGCAAAGATCTTTCTTCCTAACTATTGCAAGCCTTTCTTACAAGAAAATATCGCTCTTTAATATGAATGCACAAGGCTCCAGTATTAACACCTTTATATTCTCACACTGTTGTGAAGTTTCACACGCAAGCATTACATTTTCATTGTTTGAAAAACCTAGGATGATTTTAGATAATATTGGGCATTATGAGAAATTTTCTCCTGACCTTGTTAGTCACCATTACTTCATTCCAAATGCCCAAATATGATGGCAAAATGCCTTTTTATTTTACACGCAGTCTTTTTGCTGATACATTTCATGTCCTTGTTGATTCAATCATTTTATGCTGTGAGTTGTACATTTTGCTTTACCTTTCTCTTCTACTGTAGGTCACACCATCATTTTATTGCTAAAATTTACTATCTTTTGAAATTTAGGGTTCGAAGCAATACAGCAACAACAACGCAAAGTACCTTGGTGAAAGAGAAGGTTGATGCAACCAGTTCACTGTCGATTCCAAACCACATAGGCTTGTCTGCAAGAGATGGTGTTGTTGTGTCTGTACAAAGCAGCCACCCTGCTTATACGGCAGATATTGACAATCAAAAAGAGAGGCAGACTGAGATGAGTGAAACTGAGGCCATCTGTGATTCATCATGCAGCAAACAAATTACTGTCTTGGTTGTTTTCAGTGAAAATGGGTCTGTCACGCTGTCAAATCTCGATGTAAGTGGTTTATTTAGATTTCAATAGGCCCTTTCAGATTACCACTGGATGCTAGGTAAAAATATATCAAGCAGCACCTTAATGTACTGCCTTTTAAATTCAGCCGCATTCATCCTAGTAGTACCTTAATACAGCCACATTCATCCTCTATCGCTCAAAGAAATAAGTAGGAAAATTCTTCCCCGGGATGCTTGAATAGCAATTGCAACAAAGGCAAAAGACCTTGTACTAATCCAAGTGCACTTTCAAGTTTTGACGTATATATGCATTTATGCTATGTTACACACCAATTGCTCTCCTTTTCAAAAGCCCATTCTATAAATTGGTATTCTACGGTTGACCTTCAACTTCCAGTGTATGGAGTTTTTAATGTGGTTTATACTCATAGTATTTGTGAGATTTATGATGCATTCTAGTATATACCAAAATTACTTTGGCAGTTACAAAGTTTTCTTTGTGTTTATTATCATTTTTAGAGGTATATGAGTATTAGTTATTCATATTAATAAATTTGCCTGCTACTGAAGTAAGATACTCCTTATTTTGTTTCATTATACCTTATGATATGTGTGAGGAATTAAAGTAAATTGATTAAGGTTCTTCATTCAAAATTAGTTTTGATTATGATACATCGTTGAATTTTGGTAGATATGCCCCTTGTAGCATTCCATAGCAATTTCGGATTCGCTATTACTGGCGATTTATACACAAGTAATATTATCGTGAAAGGAGAAAATACTGGGGCCTTTGCACACTGTGAATCAATAGTATATGCCAAACTCTGTTTACTGTCTGTACGTTTGGGTGATACAGCAGCCTTCGCAAATCAAACGGAGTTAAAACATGATAAACATACGTAAATATTCCTCTATTCAAGCTTCATAGATACCATACACAGAGTAAGGTTATAGATTCCTTATACAGAATGGTAAAATGGTTTAATTTTCAAAAACAGTTTCTTCTTTAATACACTTAAAGATGAAGATTCTTTTGTGTCTATTTGACTCAAGTAAAGAAAGTGGATTTTAGCTAGATCTGAACTTTTCTGTTTTGTATTAATTTTATGCGTTTAGCATTCGATAAGTGGTAATTAAGTAACGCTGGACTTAATTTGACTTGGTTTTAATTTGTCTTGAAACTTTAGAATTCGCGTTGATCAGTGCACCACGTTAATTGAAGCAGAACACCTTCTATTGCTCTGTGTCATTTAAATGCTTCTCTAGCTTTCAATTTCTTGTCTTCTTGTTCTTGAACTATAAAATATGGAGATTAACTGAATAGTTTTCTAAGTTGTTTTATAAAGGATGATGCTAATTCGCTTCATTTTCGCAGGGTCATGTCCTGATGCAAGTGTCAATTGCTAACTCAATCCAGAGAACACGATGCGTTACTGCTATTTGTGAAATTACAGATGAACCACAAATTTTTTCTGGTGACTCGAGTAAGTACCACTTTTATACACACTTGGAAAAGTTTCTCGATATTCTTTAAAACTCTTGCTGTATCTTCATTTGCCCTATTTCCTGCCTTTATGATTGATATCTCTATTACTTTTTATTTAGTGTCATTTATTTAATGCTTTCCGTTTTGTTTCTTTTTGTTTTCTGAATTCCAGTTTTTACGCTGCGCGCACTTTTTTAGCTGCTTTTATTTTCCTTTTTTCCTTCAATTGTATTCTTCTTAGATATGGTTTGGAGTTTCATTTTTAGACTTCACTTGAAAATTTGTTTCCTTGTATTTGCAACGATTTCTTGATATTATTTGGATTTTTATTTGTGATTTCAAAGCATATGAAACTTTATGCCTTTGCATTATACCAAGAATTTCAAATTTTACTTTCTGTAGTGGGGTATTTAACATGCTGGGACCTAACAGACTTTTGGAGAATCAATGTAGCAATGACTACGGTAGATACCGAAGAAACATCAACACCTCCAAATATTGAACGACAGCTTGAGGTATATGACATATTTCACAATCAAGTATAGTTACCAAACCTCATGTATAGTTCTAGGTTGCCGTTTTGTTCACCTTTCATTTCTTTGATATCGTAAAGTATAATGATTTACTTTGGGTAGAAAAGCAGAGCAGTATTCATTGCTCATCTATCTATCAAAGAAATATCTTTTTCATAAACCCTGCTTTATAAGTTTGAACGTTGAATTAAGAAAAACGAATATGATTGCAAAGTTTAGTAATATATACCTATATTGCGGTAAATTAGACTAATATTTCCCTGCTTTTACAGAACTGACACTTCTCCTTTATTTCATTGTAATTCGTAGACAGTCTTCCTCTATCTTTGTAAATGAATTCATGAATGGTTTTACTTTAATCCAATATGATCAGCAAGTGACAAAATGGGAAGATTTTGGGTTTTGCATGTTGTCAACCATCAAATGTTTTTATTTTTTATATCCCATTTAGTCATTTTAATGAATTTTTGTAAAGCACTAATTAAAGAATACTGAGATAGATTTAATGTATTGAAGTTTCATCATGACTTGGATTGATGCCAGTTGAAAGATTGAAATCCAGTACAATTCTTGCTTTTTGTGAATGGAAAGTAGGGAAGATTTTTGGCTGAATGTTTAGTGTAATGCTTGGCATTGTATGCCACAACAATTGCTTTTATTCTCGAGAAGAAGAACGATGGTTATAGCTAGAGGCGTTTCAAATTAGGAATGCCACAGACCCACTTTTCGCCAAAGCCGTCAGTAATCATTTGGCTTGTAGGAAATTTGGCTTGTTGGTAAAAGCTGGCGTTGTGATAATAGCTTGTCGGTAATTCAGGAAGCTTTGGCATCTATTGATAAATTTCTTCTGCTGATGAATCTATTAATTCTTCACCAGGACTCAATCGAGCGAAAGTTGACATGGAGGGCGCACAAAATGAAGATCATAAATCTAGAGCATATTAAGAATTACGATCTTGTCCTCTCTGCATCGACAGATGGATCAATTAGGTATATATCCTATGTTTATTTCAGTTAGCCAAAATAATTGAAGTGTTTTTGTAATTGACAAATGTATGACTTGGTAATTTTTTAGAAGTAGATTGATCTGCTTCAGAACCAGATCTGCCGAGAGGTTTTGTGGGGCCAGGGCAAATTGAAACGAGTTGCTCATGACATATTCGACAAATTGTAAGTTGACAAATCAAAAATTGGGGCCCCATGAAAGAATTTTCCAGATTCGTTTAAAAAATTTGCTTGTTTGATTAGGATAGATTACATTCAATCTGTCCTCTGCTTTTTCTTTATACTCCCAATCAGAACAAGCAGGGCCAAATTTACAAAAATAATACAGTAACTTTAGGACAAAAATGTGTTAATATTATTTGTATTTCGTGAGAGTTAGCCCTTACTTATTTTCTGTCTTGTATTTTGTTTTCTCACTCTTAGAATACATTCCTTTTGATATTTTGACCAGAATTTCATTTCAAAAATTCAATACTGCACGATATTACAAAAATTTTCATTCGGATCAACTTAAGGCTTGGCTGTCGTTATCAAAATTCCATAATTCAAGGAACTTAATAAGCAACTTTCACATGTCACATGACCATTACGTAATCTAACCTCTGATTGGTTGATCCTCAATTGGAGGGCAAGCGGCGGGAAAACATTGCATGGCGTAGTGAGCTGTGTGTTGTTATGTACGGTGAACAGCAACCATTTATCCATGTTTTGTTTGTTTTGTTTGGTTTGTGTCATGTGCAATTTAGTAAAAAAAGTCTCGACAATGATATTGGTCGGAATACGTTGATATCTGCGAGGAGGAATGGTATTTTGTTGCCAGTCGATTGAACGGAAGCACTAACGATTTAAGGCTAAAGACTCATCCTTCCATCAACTCAAGAAAGACAATCAAGAAGGGATATCACAGGTGCAACTTTCTGTTTTATCTTTATACCAGACAGACTTTAACTTAGGGTCACGAAGAACAAGAAGACAGAAGCAAGATTAAGAACAATGGAACCGAACATTTGATCCAGTTGACATCGAAGGTGCATTCCATATACTTAGGCCCGACAATCTTCGGAGTGCACAAAGCTCTATCTTCGGAGTTCGGCATGGAAACTGATAGAAAAAGATTTGAGGCGTGTAAATTTTTGAGTATTTGGCTTGTAAAACTGGATGGTGCTGCACAGGCATAGTTTTCGGCGCTCCACAAATATTCCCTGGCGTACACTCGGCGTGCAGTTTATAAGAGATACACCCTGTGTTGAGATGCGATCATCTACCTTCATGCTCCTAGCAATCGAATCGTTGGTTGTTCGTTAGTCAATTGTTTTGTTATGTTTTTTTCATGATTTAAATTATTTCTCGATTTTATAAAGTTCTTTATTACATACTATACCTGAGCAGAGCTACGATGGGATCTTAAGATTATTTGAGACATTGGGGCAGATAGTGTTGCGAACATATAGTTTATATGTAACACACCTCTACGTGGTTTGCAAAATCGTAAATAAATCACTTCTTGAGTAAAACATACATTTACCATTCTTGTCAAGAGCTAGCACCGAAGAAAACGTTATTATGGTAGGCCATATATTTTTCTCTCCCGCCGCTTGGCCTCCAAGTCAGATTAGGCCTATCAGAGGTAAGATTACATAATGATCATATGACATGTGAAAGTTGCTTATTGCTAACCGATATTTCCTGGAAGTACTTTGTCTATTGTAGTAGTTGACCTTGTTCTGGCATGCAGGAAGTTTCTAATTAGCTGACAATTCGTTGAATACTTTTTTGAGTAATAAAAGACCTGCGCTTACTTGTGGGTGCTTCTAACCGTTTTAGGCACTTTAAAAATATTAGGAAGTGTTACCCAGGAGTGTAGAGCTCAAGATGGATCAGCCCCCTAGTCATTTTTTTCTTATTTTAGGGTGCTAGAGCCCCCTAGTTATTCCAAAAAAACACTGGTTCAGAACAAAAACTGATAAGGCTATGGGATTCTCGTTCATGTCCTAGAATAATCAACATCACCATGATACTTTTTCTAAAGAGAAGTTCTTCCAACGGCTTCCTCTATGTTCAACTTTGTTATAACATTCAATCATCTTCTTTCTAAAGAAGCTACTTTTCATCCTTCATCAGGGGTCAAATTTGTGTGAAATCCTCCCTTTCCCAACAAATAAAACAGCTCAATTTTATAGTGCAATTGATTATCTCTGCAGGGCAATAATGCCTTGCCACATCGGAATTGCAGTGTACATCTTTCTTTCAACGCACTAGTGAGAGCTCTTATTTCTAGTGTTGGACTATACGACAGCAAAAGCAAGAGTCATCGTAATTTCTCTGTATTTCGTTTTCAAGTTAAAGGAGCAGCTTTCATGCCTTGTTCCAAAAGGCGTTGCCTCGAGGGCATAACTCTAAAATAACTTTCTGGGGGCAAGCCCTCTGACCCCCATCCTTCTCCCCTCCTCTTCTACAATAGTCCTGTGTTGTGAAGTGCTATAGGGTGCTTGTGTGCCTCAATTTTCAGTGGCGCTAGGATCTTCTGGCAAATATGTTAGTTCATCTCCGTCATGAATTACACTTGGCACAATTACTGCTTGGTATCAATCAATTGAGATTTTTCATGCGGCAAAGACGACGTTTTATATACCGTGTACTTCTGCTAGAATGGCATTCTTTTCAATTTATTATCAGCCTATAGATGTATCAATCACAGGGCAATATCCAGTGTTTAAATGAAAGTATAGATGTTACGGCCCTGACCTTCTTTTATGTAAGTTTCAAACTGGGAAGTAGCCTTGTTTTGGAATGGAATACATAGCCTCGTTTTGAAATGCATGACTTTATGCATGAGCCCCCCCCCCCCTTGGATATTAATCTAGCTCTACAGCACTGCTTTCACCCGTTTTAGTTCTAGCGTCTTTGGTCATTTTGAGCAAATTAAAGAAGATTCTGTTCCAACCGACCAATGTCGGTCATGGTCAACATCAGCTACAGCTGAAAACAGGCCTACTATGCTCTGCTTAGAACAGATGCTACTTCAGATTTGTTCTAAGCTCTTAGCAAAGATTTTCGAAAACCCATTCGGTTTTGCTTTTTGCAAGCTTTTCGTTTTCTTTCATGTTTAGAATGTGGCATTGCAAAACTGGACATTTTCTTGGATTTTTCGGGCAAACTAATGCTTGGACATTAAACGATGAGATTTTGATACCACCGTCTCCTGTTCAGCCGAGCGACATAACTGAGGTAAGGAGCAATATCATATTCTTTCTTGATCATTGTGTAATTTTTGCTTTCTGTGGTTACAGAAAGAATGAAGATTTATTTGAAATATTACTACAGTTGTTTTTGTTTGTTTATTACCGCAATCCTTTACTTAATACACTTATAGGAACGATGGTTTTCCTATCATTGCGCTTGTCCTGTGATCCTGTGACTACCCTTCGTTGGTTTGTTGATGTTAGATGCGAAGTAGTCTTATTTTACGTGCAGAGAACATGGAGCCAGAGACGAGACGATGTTGCTTAGTGATTTCTAACTGATTTTTTAACTGACTACACAAATGAATTACACGTACATATATACACAAATGATTAGACCTAAAATTAACATAGATTACGTAAGAAGGAAGAGTGCAGAACGTTGCTAAGGAACTAAACCATGGAATGGATAATAAGTTGCTGCTGAATATTGAGATGACGCTGTTTATTGTGTGGGTTGTGAATGCGGACTGATTTGATTTGCTTGATGTTTTTATAAATGAATGGATGAGACGAAAATGGTTGGAAAATGGCCTAGGCTACAATGTTTATTTCACTACACGCAGTTTCTTCATTTCTCCTTTATTCTCCCCCTTTCTTGTACAACTTTAATAGAAAATAGCCTGATGGAATTCAGAGGATAGCTACTAAACGTTTTCTAGTTAAAACAACTGCACTTTGCTTAATGTTGCTGAAACTGCATACAATTTCATTAGACTCCGCTAAAGCCATTGAAGAAGCTTCGTCTTACGAATATTACAACAAGGCCAGAAGTAGCAAAGTGCCCTCTAGCTTTTGACATCAAAAGGTATGCTTTGCACACATTGAAATTATCTGTTCACTTGTGTATGTTATTTTTTATATATTTATCGCTCAAACAAGAGCCTTAGTTTATTTTTATACATATGATATACTACATGAACAGCTTGTAGTGCAAGGACCATGCCATAGGGAGCAGAAGATAATGGCTACCCCGTGGCCTGTAGTTAGATTTATACTTGGAGTCTAGAAATCGGAAGTTGATAATTTAAATACACTTTTGGAATATATTCTGAGGGAATCAAGATTATGTTCTTAGTTGCATTGTGTTTTAAATTTTGGAGGCTTCAAGTTTCTGTATTTATCTAGGTGGACAAAAGTGTCCGATCTATCGACCATGAAAGAAAAAGATAGCCCAAGAGACAAGAAGTTTTTTTCTTCTTTATCCAAGCCAAGGGTATGTTGTGGGTGAAGCATAATGCCTTAGCCAAACTTCACTTGCTTATCAAGTATGAGATCCTGAAAATTGGTTGTTATTTAGGTTCAAAAAGCCATACTAAACGCATGATCCAATTTCTGCTTCTATGCTTCGGAAATACACACTTTTTATTTTATAAGGAACCTAGCTCAAGGATTAGTTCTAAAAGTTTCTTGTTTTGGGGCCTCTTTGTATTAAACTCTAGTACTAAAAGTTCCTTAATAGTTCCTTAATTTTCACTGCACATGTAGTGCCATAAAACCGGTACAAGCATAAGGAAAAATCAATATTCTGAATTTTACTTTTCATTTTGGCTAGAACTCAAGATGAAAAGCACAAATAAGGTAGGAAATAAGCTTCATTAATGCATGTATGTAAGTTGCGGCTGTAAAGGAATGAAACCGACTTCCTAATTCTTGATTATTTGCAGTTATCACAATTTTTGGAATTGATAAGCTCCGTAGGTTCTTCTGCATTAGTAATATAAGCTAAATATTGTAGCTGTCTTCATGTAAGTTCCTTATAAAGTGGTTCCTTATAAAATAAAAAGCGCGTACACGAAGCAGTAAATTACTTGTCTTTTTTGTTTTTTTTCTTTCAAAGTTTGTTATTTTCTCATCAAAGAAATTTTATTTCTTCGTTCGTATACATACTTGTCTCTTCTCCTTTGCATTTTTCTGTATTTGACATGACCTTCCATTAATGAGCTGCATTGCTACCTTACCAAGCTGAAGGAATATGTATTAATATGCATAGAAGTACTTGATTTAATATTCTGGAAAGACTATAAATATATATAGAATAAACGAGTGCTTCTCATTTACGACGGCGGAGCTTAAGACTTTTGGAATAGTTTGTTGACAGCCGTCTTGGATAATACTATTTTTATGATTGATGACTTCATTTTATGAATTTAATGTATGTATTATCTGTTCTTGTAAGTGTAGTTATTTAGTTTAGCTTACTTATTAAATGTCATGGCCATGGAGTAGATAATTTTCATTTTACTCCCCATGCCATCGTCTTGTCAATTTAGTTATTGTGAATGATTATATGTATAAATAACTAAGGAAAACTTCTTTTTAGCACTATAATACACATTTAGAAAGCAGTTCTGTTACTACCTCTTATGGCTCAAATTCAGTTTTCAGAACTTTACCAGTTTATAAGGTATTTCCAAAGTAATCTTCATTTGTTTTGAGAGGAGTTTCTTTGCTTTTCACCCATTTTTTGTCTCTTACATGCATATTAGTTTGGTAGTCTTTTGCAATAGGATAAAAGTTAAGCTTCAACCCTCGCAATACTTAATGCCAAGTTGTGTTGCTTCTTCTTGATAAATTGATTGTATGGGATCCGGAAATAAATACATGAAGACAATAGTGCAGTAGTCTTATAGAATTGCTATCCTCCCCCCTCTCATCACTACCATTTCATCTCAACTAGTATAAAGATAGCATGGCATAACATGGTTGCCACCTAATCAGGGAAATACAGGAATTCAGGGAAAGCAAGGAATTTTGTGTTCAATCAGAGAAAATCATGGAATATCAGGGAAAAGAGAAAGGTTTTTTTAAATCAGGGAAAGTCAGGGAAGATTTTGGTTTCGTTCAGTGTGAAAATCACCAAGTTCTTACCATTCTTTATATCATTCTGCTCTGTGCAGTCCTTATTAAGCACGACTTAGTGTTTTGTGAAGCCAAAGATTTGAATGTTCAACAATAGGGCCAATGTCCTCCCAAGCCCCATGTTGGTGAAAATTGGCAGGATTTTACTGAAAATATCCGGGAAAATCAGTGAATGCTTCGTGAAATATAAGTGAAAAGCCTGTTGTACTTGATAACAGCTTTGCGTTTTTTTCACTTTGAGAGAGGCATAGGGCAATATCAATAATTTGTTGCAGATTTTCTTGGAAGTTTGAATTGCACCATCACATTTTCCATGAGTATCTTTTGTCAGTTCGTGCTGCTGCCATCCTCTCGGCCACACAAGGCTGCGAGTTTGATGCCGTTCTGTGGTGCTTCAGTTGTTCTCATGTTGTTACTCTCATCAAACTAACTGAATTGACTGCAGCTATAAATATAAAATACAGTTTCCCAACACTGCGATGCATCATACATGGCTAAGCTATGCCTTGTTATCATTTTGGCTTAAACATGCATCAAAATTATTTTAATTTCTTTGCGTTTTTGTTGTTTGAATTGAATTGTAATTTCTTTCAACTCAAATGCAATATTATAAATCACCTTCTTTTAACTCCTAGGTTCGAAGCCCTCAAAGGCTGAAAACGCCACTGGTTAAAGTGAAAGAGCCGTCATGGTACAAAAACTGGGGCAAAGCATCAACACCACACAATAAGGTAAGTAAATATATATACATATATATATATATATATATATATATATATATATATATATATATATATATATATATATATATAT
>OLMO02000275.1:15400955-15419698 GCA_900291935.2 Cassiopea xamachana
AAAGACATGTGTGCCTCTGAAAATGTCAACTTCAAAATGCTGTAATTCTGGAACCAACAATGATATTGAGCTGAACTTTGGGTAAACTTCGTACCTTATGGATATATTCGTATGTACCAAAAATGAGCAAATTCTGAGATGGTGGGTTACAAAATTGAAATGTTTGTACTGTTTTGAGATGGAATGACCCAAGTCAAAACTGAGGAGAAAGCAGCTCAGATGTAAAAGAAAGTCTAAAGATGACAAAAAACAAGAAGAAGAGGGAGAATCTTATGGACTTTCATCAATGGCATTAAAGTTTAACTTTCATTATATTAGAACTATGATTTCGCCTGGGTTGATTTTGTGGAAAACACAGCTCTTGTTAGAATAGAGATAACTGAGTCAAATTTTTAGCATATATTTATTATACTATATATTATGCAATAGACCTCTAAGAAATTTAGCAGTCACAAGGAAAAAGTTTTCTCAGCGTATCAGAGTGGAATGAAAAAATGCAAATTTGCTTGTTGCATTTACTTTTCAAAAATTAAAAAAGTTGAAGATACTTTGCTACATGTTATAGGTTTGTTGTATAGATTCATACCAGCTTAACATATGCCAAAAGTTTCACTCTCATACAGTGTAGAAATTTAGAGATATCTTAGCCACCCTGGCCACACTTTCTGCTATTGTTTAGCTGTGTGTTGTTGCTATGGTAGACATATTCCAAAAATAGAATATGCATTATGCATTTTGCTAAAATTTTCTCCTATTAACTCTCAAGCAAAGAGTCCATTCCAAACTCAGCAAAATGGCAATTTTTTCTTAAAATGGGTCTTCTACGTGTCCTTTCCTCCCCACTTTTTGAGTGCTTCTAACGTGAGGAACTATTAAGGAAAGAATTTGATACAAAGAGGTCCTAGAACAAGGAACTTTTAGAACTAGGCCTTGAGCTAGGTTCCTTATAAAAGAATGTGTGTATTTAGAAGAACTGTTAAAATGGTGTATGATGTTTCTGTTGTTGCTCTAAGCTTTCCATTTCTGATTCTGGTTAACAGAACAGCCTAATTCACCTTGGGCAGAAAGCTTTGAACAACAATCTATGAGCTTGCAGGCAAATGCAATGCATGTTTGTTCATTTTCTTTGCCCTCTTCCTGCAATATGTCGACATTTTACAGATCAAAGGCATAGGGTGGGCCCTCAACTATGAGGGCATTTTGTCCTCACTACGGGGACAAGCAATGTGCCTCCAAGGACAAATTCCCCTAAAGTCACAGTGTTAAGAAAATGCCCTCATGAACCATGATTTAAATCAAATTGTATGGTAGGGGCAGACTGGAAAGCATCGTTCAATCCGGGTGCCTTAGTTCAAGTCCTTTGAATTAGTCCTTTCAAAGAAAAAAGTGAAAAGCAGAAACAGGGGAGCATTGTATTATTATGGGGTCAACTTTATTCTATTCAAGCAAAAATCAAGGTAGAAGGATTGATTGGAGTATTTCTGTTCATGCTGCTATATGCCTTAATATACAGGTTCCGAGAAAGCAGCTACTTGGAGAGAACAGTGAAATAGGGTCCCTTTTATGAATTTGTAAAACAGGTCAAGACCAGGGGTGATTTCTAGGGGGCTGAGGGGGGTGCCCCCTTGTTAAAATGTTATATCAATCTTGCTTTCCAAAGCGCATTCAGTGGTTTGAATGGTATTGCTATGATGAATTTCCACACTATATATGGCTATTGAGATCTTTGTAGATGTTGGCTATATTATATCACAATTAGACTAAATTATCATGTCTCCATCTTCAAAAATATGGGTATGGCTGCAAACGCGCCAAGCCCACTTCCTGACATTGCACCTAGAGCCCCCCTTATTAACATTGTTAGAAATCTACCCTAGTCAAGACTTGTACTCTATCTTCTCGAACCTGGCGATTCTCAACCAAGCTCATAGTACAGCCTGTCCCGATATACTCCTCTCCAGGCTTTTGTCACAGCCAGACTTCCAGATTACTGCAAAGGGTCGTACACAGAAAGACTCTTGAGATGGCGTGTTTATTCAATCATACCTGAATAACAACTAAAGTGCAATTCTAAATCAGCACATGCTACAGCACTGGACACAGTGTACTAATCAACACATTTGACATTCAAAAGCCAGCAACAGTGTACAAACAGTACAGTACAGTCAACAATACATACAGAGTAACATCATGATACTATTGATTTGTTTTACAGAGATCATGAGGAAATTACATATTTCACATGCAATTTTCACTTTTGAGGAAATACTTGTGAGTCTTCCAGGTTAGTGCATTGGGGATTCCCCATACGCACTGCCTTAATTGGATTTCGTTTTTCTCAAAATTGTGCAAGCTAATGATTTCTACATTTTTATTTCCTGAAAATATACATATTCAAGTAGCACAAAATGTGCAAATCAGCCATGATATATTTCTTGAGTTTTTTTCTACTTTCCGGCGCAGGGTGTTCCTATTTGTACGGCTTGCTTCAGAAGGAGAACATGCAAGCAGTGCGAAACGGAATGCTATTACTTGGTGGGGGATCCCCAATGCACTGACTAGGAAAAAAGCTCAAGAGCATTCCCTTCAAGAGCGGAAAATACAACGGTATGGAAACCAGATTTATGTTTAAAATACCTCATGTTATTTTTGCAATTCAATAGTGGATACTGGTGAGCATCAATTTGTCAATGTAAGGGGAATCTCCAGTGCATTGAGACGGAAAAGACTCGTAGCATTCTCATCAAGGAAGGAAAGTACATTCGTATGGAAACCAAGTTAGAGCTCAAAATATAGCGAGATATGTTTGCAACTCAAGAGTGAATACTACTGACCATCAACTATGGAAAAGCCTCGTCATCATTACCCGCATGTCAGCAGACTGGTGGCACCAGAGCATGCATCATTTCACCCAGAGCTGCTGCCATTCTGTCGAAGCAACAGCAAGTACGATCTCAAGCTACCAAATGGCATACAGCTTAACTTTGGCCAAATAGTTGCCTTGGCAGGCGATCTTTTTGGAGTACCTGATGAACCGATAATTGACCATAACAAACAAAACCTGGATACGATGACATGGCGAAAACAACGGTTTCTCTCCTCTCATGCTACCCTTGCACATGCTGATTACTCGATAGTCAAGAGAGAGTTAGACCAACTGATCTCGGTTATGGAGGATGAGGAACGAGAGATGAAAGACGCAATAGACGCGGGAGAGTCCATAAATGAGAAGAAAAGTAACCACTTTCATGAAAGGTATGACACAGCTCTTGGTGGTTATTGGCTGTTTGGCATTCCAGTAAGGTTTGGGCGCATGATGAGCTTGGCATCAAGCAATTTCGATCATTTCACGCCTTTTGCAAGAGAAGCATACGAAGTTGGCCATGATTTGGCACTAGAAAAAGCAAGAGAAGCTAGTCATGCAGCTAGTGAGAGTCAGGAGCTAATTCTTCAAGAGGCGTACTCCATTGATGCCTTCGCATGCCACTTTCTGACGGACAGCTTCGCAAGTGGCCATATCAGGTGAGTCCGTTGACAGTCTGATCTCATAGTGTAAATGAGAAAGGACTAAGAACATGAATTTCTTTTCAACTGAATATTTCTTCATTAAATCAAATATAATACAGCGGTCGCGGCGACGGGGGGGCCGGGGGGGCCTTGGCCCCCTCACTTTTTGCTAAGATGAAATTTGCGCATTTGTATTTTACTGTTCTTCGTTAGTATGTATTTATAACTTTTTGTTCATAATTTGAGGTATAAAGGGCTGTTTTTGGGGGGTATCAAAAGCTCTTTGGGACGCACAATTTTATCTGTCATCCAAGCATAGTGGGGCAGATTTAAAATTTTATCGAATTTCTGGCCCCCCCACTCAAATACTCGCGCCGCGACCCCTGTAATATTAATGATAGATAGACTTAAGAGATGATCATTGGCGTGTCAGGGGCGGGGTAGGTAGGTGACATTTTGAAATTTACTCAATGGTACGAAGAGTAGCAGCCTGGCTATTTCTGGCAGGATTGACTAGCATCATGCAGGGGAGAGTCATGTAAAGGAGAGCAAATGAAAATGTATTTTGACGTAATGAAAGCTTTTTTCGTCTGACACTCATTGGAGTGTGAAAACGTCGGATAATGACCTAAAGGTTAACCAAATATATAACCAGATGCAGTTAATGTGTTAGTATGCAGATGCAGTTAATGTTGATGCAGTTAACACATTAACTGCATCTGGATATATATTTGGTTAACCTTTAGGTCATTATCCGACGTTTTCATACTCTGATGAGTGTCGGAAGAATAAAGCTTTCAGTATGTCAAAATAATTTTGCTGCTTTTTCGTGCTGTGGTAAAGTTCTGTAGTATCAACAGACTATTTAAATGAAAATGTCTTTGATTTGGGTAACAACTAATTTTCCTCTAAGGGAGGAGTCATAAAGTATGAGACAGACTGGGGCGGAAGGGATTTCAAATTTTTCTAAAAAATTTTGTAGCCCAACACATACATCAAAAAAATTTTCCTGGCCCCCATGTATCTCCAAATAAAGTTTCATGGCCCCTTAAATTTTTCATTAAGACTTTTAGAGAAGGGAGTTTGGTACATTGATACAGCATTAGAGAATACCTTACTTTCTACAAGACTCAAGGGGATTCAGCTCTACATTTTAGAGAAGATAATAAATCTACATTGATGTATCACTTCAAAACATCATAAATTACTCCTACTTTTTGCATTTACTTTAAATATGTGGAAAAAGTCATCATATGTTCATATATATAGAGCATTCAAAATCCCAGTTCTTTCTACTCTGAAAAGAAATTTAAAGAACTATCATATCCACACACTTGTATCTCAAGCAGAAAAAGTTTACTATAAATTATTCTGCAATGGTAAATGATAATAAATTAACTCTATATCTGCAGTAAACCTAATCTTAAGTGTATCTTCCACCCTGGTGTAAAAAGTTCTCCTGAAGCTCTTCATAACTAGAAATTTCTAGTATCCTTTCTTGTCCTTTTTTCCTTCACTAGAAGTACTTTTGAAGTCCTCCTTCCCAGTAATGTTGAGTATAACATCTTCAACATCTTAGCTCCTACTTTCACCTCAAATATCACAGTTGCATCAATATTTTTGACAAATATTGATCTTTTTCTGCTGTTGAGAAGCAATGTGGTGGGAATTTCTGCTACTTTTTCTTATTCCTTTAGTAGCATGTAAGCATCCATGCTCTCTAAAAACTAGCACGTGTTTAGTGTTAAATTTCCATTCCCATGGTGAGACATGTAGTTTTGCTAAGGTTCCTTAGAACTATTTACAATACTCGTTTCATTCATCTTAAGTACAAAGCAATACTCTGATCCAGACTCACAAAACATGTGTTAAATTCCTACCACAATGCCTATAAGCCTTTGAAATTTTATGATTCACTAGCAACAGGTTCACCAAGAAGTTCTCAATATCATATCAGTGATGTGAACAAAAGTGTCTTCAACATCTAACAGAGACTTGCTCTTCTTTCGAGCATACTTTAATTTTTCCTGGCCCTTGAGCCAAGCTTTTACAGTCCATCACTAAAATATACATTACAGTCCATAGAGAAAATGATGGCTTCAATTTATCAAAAAGAGGCTGTGTAAAGATGGAAAAATATTGTGGCAGCTAGAGATAATTGCAGTTGTAGCATGGTTGTAACTGTTGTATGGACATATGCTGGATTATTGATACGATAGGATGCTAAATACGTTGCTCCAGCAGTGAGAATCTTAGAGGAGAATACAGTGAGAAAGAAAATATGTTGTATAAATTGACTAATGATGATTCACATGTGCTGAAGAAAGAGCCTAAAATAGGAAATATTTGTAAATGCACACATGTTCAGAAGATAGGTGCGATCCTTCTTTAGACTTATATGATGGGCATGAGGGAAATTGCAAGTCAAAACTTTGTATGCAAATCAAAACTTTATCCAAAAAGGAATCAATCATAGTGGTTTCTTTATGTACTAAGCCTAAATGTTGGGGTTTTTGTTATCACAAGGAAACCCTTATGAATGTTGGTAGATGAGGAAAACTATTGCTCTGTAGCAAAGACTAGCCATGAAGAAAAATGAGGGTCTGGGGATTTGGCCTTTAGAAGAAATTTTAAACCATGTCATTTACTTTGCCATAGAATGCATTTCTCATTAACAATATGCCTAGTTTTTGATGGACTCATAAAGTAGGTATGCCCAATCTACAACCTATGGTACTTGCTAGTACAATCTTTCATCAAGTACAAATGTAAAGTTTTGATTTGCAACTGCGCAAACTACAGTAAACACAAATTTATTTTGAGGCCTAGGGTCAAGATATGTAATCTCATAATACAACATGCTTAGTCATGGCATCAGGTAGCAAAGATGCCATTTCAAATGAAATCGATAGCATTGAATTGGAATAGGAAAGACAAGCAGAAGATGTAAATTACTTAGCAGAAGCATTGCAATATCATGCTGGAAATCAAGTGAATAATAATATTCAAAATTTCACTGAAGAAACACAAAGTCACTTTTGATTACCCTGGAAAGCCAGATTCATTCAACCATTGGACACACTTGCTGAACACATTTTGAGTACATAAAATGGTAAGATATAGAGAAAGAGGAAACTAGGAAATGACAAAGTGAATGAAAAGAAGGAAATGACAAAGTGAATGAGGCTTTATGAAAGCTGTGTCAGATTTGAATACAATTGCCAATCATAGGTTATTATGTGGTAAGGCTGGTCAAAGAGATTTTGGATCTTTGTTATTACTGCTTTTATAGACTACATGTCTTGTACACTCTACAACTAAAGATGCATTTGTTTGGTTTGAACATCCAATTGAACAGGTGCATTTGTGCATGATGGCTCCAGCTAAATTTCAAAGACATATAATTTTCACAAAAGTGTCACAGAAGACACAAAATTTCAAATATTTTTAGGAATAGCTTGCATAGGAGATGTAAACCAATAGATTATAGATGTCTAGAAATATGAAGGATAGCACTATAACACAGTTCTTTCAGAGAGAAAGGATGAAAGCGTCAGAAGGTATCAAAGTGATAGAAAGTTATATGTGAGAGGGACTCTAATAGTAATGATTGAAAATTGATATTTACCAGAAAAGCTTGTGGACTAAGCTCAATTATAAATTTCATGGCCCATCTTTTCAGCAGAAAATAAATTGTTAGCCCAACGTTTTTCTTTTAAAAGTTTTGGTGGCCCTGTACAATCCCTTCCGCCCCGATCTGCTCTGTACTTTGTGACTGCTCCCTAACTGCGTTACAATTGTAAATTCCATAACCTATAAGTTAGGGCGTTATTTTTACATAGAAGAAAGTAGCCTTTGAACTCGCAAATAGAGCGAGCGAAAAATTGTTTGAGTTCACACCCTCAAGACCAGTGGTTCCCAAACAGGGGACCGCGAAAGGTTTGTGGAGGATAGCGAGAAGCTGCCAAAGCTTGCAAGTTGTAAAGCCACATTCATAGACTTTTAGGTCATTTTTTGCATAATGCTATAATTTTCTCTAGAAGTATATTTGTTGCTACTATGTAATCGGGATTTGAACCTTGCGTTTCCCGGGAGATGGCTTAAAAATTGCGGAAGGCATACCTATCTGAATATCAAATGGTATGAAAGAAAGTCAGTTTGGAGTCAAAGTCAATTCGGAAGGTCTGACCAAGGTGCTTTCTTCCGCACGCTATGCCTTGCAAAAAGCTGCCACGAACATTCAAAATTCCTTGTCGCCTATAACGAGCTTAATATTGGGAGATACATTCTAAGTCAAAATACATAGCTGGTATGGTTTCAAAATTTGTTGTGGGGCTACTCCCCCAGACCTCTCCTTTCCTATTCACCCCAAAGCCTATATAGGGGTTAGTACTTTCTGATATTTACTCGCATTCATATGGACAGATCTTTAGAATTGTGGTTCTAGATAGTAAGAATGATAGCTCTGCAGCAAATGGACGTACTTCGCTGAATTTTCTAAAAAATTATGGATATAGCAAAACAAAGCTTTCTAGTTGCCACCCTTGATGTTGAATACACCCCTCTTCCAAACGACTGCCAGTAAAAAAGTCAAGAAGTAGTAGGGGACCGCCATGCAAAATAATTTGAAAACTTTAGGAACCCCTCCTCTACACTGTTGGAGAACGCCCTCATTTCTCATTTCCGAAATGAAAAATGAGGACGCTTTGCAACAGCTGTGAGCATTGGTTCCTAAAGTATGATTCTGTTTTAGCATATACCTTTTTGTTAAAGAGGGGCCCCTTGAAAACTAGGTATGCTAAAGGGCAACCCTCCTAAAGCATGCAAAAATACAGCCTTCCTTTTTTACATGTTTGAGGAGGGTTGCTCTTAAGCATACCTAGTTTTCAAGGGGTCCTCCTTTAAAACAAAGATATATCCTAAAGTAGAATCCCACCAGATACTACGTATAAGTATTATGCACGAATATTTACAAAAAGAGAAACAAGAATACCACAAAACTTAAAGAAAATAGGAAACAAATAAATGGCGCTATGCAAGCATGGTCTTTAAGCTCACTTTAAAAGTTGGAAAAGTATGAGCTGTTCTACAGTCATTTGGCCGTGAGTTCTAAATCTTTGCTCTCCTGTATGCCAGACTGTTTTGCCCAAATTTCGTTTTTAGTATTTTGGAGCCTTAGATTTAAATTGGAATTATGAAGCATTTTGTTCGTCACTGCAAATACGCTATTGAAAAGATTGGACAAGTATAGTGCTTGGCCATTTATTGCTTTTTAAACCATGCTGAAAAATTCTTCGACTACTGGAGCAAGTACTTTCTTTCAATAAGCATCTTACTTGGCGAATTTACTAGGCATTGCTGCTCAGTGTTGTATATAGCGTAAAAATAGTTTTTTAGTCCGTGCACATGATCAGGGAGCCATTTTGGTACTCGTACCAGGTTCCTCGCTGATCACGCGCTCGACCCATTCATTCAATATTTTTCTTCTTTTAAATTTCTTTGAATTATCTACGTTTTGAGTATAGTATTAAGCCTTCGAACTCACATCTGTGATACCCATTTGAAAGTGGTATTACATCAGTAATCTTGAGTCAATTTGCTCGTTGTAGTGCAAGTTACGTATGATGTTCAAAGCTAGAGGCAATGAATACAGGGATAGCTCTATGGGATGTCTTAGGGGGCAGCTGCCCCTCCCAAAAAAGAAATCCAAATAACACTCCGCCAGTAGCCCTATTAGAAAAAAGGTCACGAGCTTGTCGGCACCATGACTTGCCGAAGCTTGAGGTTGCTGTGTATCGACATCGGTTGGCTTACACCAGAATCTGTTCCGCCACGACTGGGCTGCAGAGATAATTTTTGGAATAGACATCGAGAACGCTGTCCATAAACTCTTGAACTGTCGCATCGTAGAATGTAGAAGGAACTACGCATGTGAGTTGAACTGGTTCATAGAAAAATGCACTTTTCGAAACATCGGATGTTTGCAAAAATGCATTTGCTGGCGTTGTAAGGAATGCAGTTTTCCTGGAGGCGAGCCCCAGCCCACGCTGCAACTTTTTTGGCAATATACAAAGTATTGGTTACATTATAGTCAATTTACAGGGCATGGTAATTAAAGACTTTTTCTTCCCTTTCCTTTTGTATCCAATAAGAACTTTCTTCCCATTTAGGTGTGACTGCCAAGTCCATCCGGAGAGGTTGCTCGTCAGCAATACTTTTTAAATCGTCTGAACTTGTGCTCATCTTGAGTTATCGGCACATGATGTTCTAGTTTCTAGCACCACCCCTAGATGAATATAACTATAACATTTCCATTACAGATACTCTTGAAATTTTTTCACACCTAACTCCATTTCCCTGTCTAGCTGGCATCTATTTAGCACCCTTCCTCTTTCCTTTATGGCTAGAATATGCTCTTCACTTCCAGGGTTAAACTAGATGCTCTTTAGTTGCACACATAGGACCTAGTCAGGAGCGGATCCAGAGCTGGACTTATGGGGGAGGGGGGGACTTTAATTGTCTTTTTCATATGAAAAGTTTCTTTTTTGCTATAGGAAACATTGCCTGCTAGGGGGCCATGGCCCCCGGCCCCCTGGCCCTTCTCAAACTGATCTAATATATTGTCTAGCATTTGTCTAACTAATGTTAGGTGAAATGCTATATTAGACCACTCCATCAAACATTGTTCTGTGTACACGCCCCGCAGCATCTCTATCACTGTTCTCAGGATCAGGAGATTCTATCAGGGTTGCCAGACTTGGAATTTATCCCAAGATCTTAGGAATTTTTGAAGGAGGTGGAACTTTTTTTGGATTTATTTTTTCGAAAAACCTTGGGATAATTCTTGGGAATTATAAAAACTGCTCTGGAAATCCATTTGTTAATACTGTTAATTTATTGAAAAGCGATTGGGGTTTATTTATAATTCCTTATTCATACTTTATCTAATTACTGAACTACAAAGCAGGTATTTGACGCAAAACACAGTGCTGTAGAGGAGGGGGCCCAGAAGCTCAGCACCCTTCTCTTTTTGTAAGTCATTTGAAATAGCAAGGATATAAGAGCTACTTAAAGTGTTATACAATCATATCATTTACAATATCTGTCATTTTCCATGCAGAAAAAACGTATTCAATAGATGAACTTCCCTGAGATTTAAAGGATGTGGTTCTAAAACTTTGTTCAGAGGACAATGTTCCCTGACTACTAGCTACATGTTTGTTCTACGCACCAGTTTTGCTGTTTTTATTACTTGCAGTAGATTGTTGGGAAGCTATGTTCTAAGGGAGCACTTTTATGGTTCAATAAAAAACACAGAAGACAGTTGTGTTTTTTATTAATCAAAATATCCGTGCATGGGGGAGGATACTTTCCTACATCCTCTTTAAGTCTCTGTTCTACCATGCTACTTTTCTAACGTTAATGTTCTCCCCATGCCTATTTATTTGAAAAGGACCTTGCACATGCAGCAGACCACCGTCATAATACATAGTTTGTCAAGCAAGGGTGAAGCAGGCGCAGAGAGAAAGCAAGACTATAAAGTTTTTTTTGATATTCTTGCTTCAACCCATGCTTCATGCTCTTGCTTCACTTGTTTCACGAACGTTCACACTCAGTTTGTTTCTGTTTTTGCTTCTGCGTCTGCTTCACAAGTATGAACTAGGCTTTAGATGAAATGCTAGATTAGTTTGACCAGAGTTATATGGTTGCAAACTTTTTATCGGTTTCAGTGGCTTTTTCTTTTTGACATAGCCCCTTCTAAAGCAGGCACTAGACCTGAAGAGCCACTATATCTATATATAAGAATTCAAAGAGTCATGAATGAATGAAGTTAATTTTAGCCAATATTATATAAAACAGTGCTCTGTCCTTCCTTAGAACACCTCGGCGTGAACTTAAAGAGCAGATAAAGCCAAATGCTATTGGTGACTTACTGAGCAAGTACATGCACGATGAAGACGGCTTGTTTGGCCTAAATGTGAGAAATCTGCACGGTGACCAATGGATTGCATATGGTGACGGGTCGCTTTTCCATAGCAAGAGTGATGAAAATAGACGAATTGCAAAGGAGGCGGTAGAAATATCAGCAAGTCAGGTTTTCGAAGCCTTTTCCCATCCTGACCAAAAAATATGTACTACAAGAGTGACTGATCTCATTCCGTTCATCGACGAAAGCAAGAAAAACAACTATCCATTGTTTCAAGTGAGGGATGGTAGTCTTGTCAGACGTAATGACCTTGACAACCTTGCCGACCCCAATGTAACAAACTTCATTGGGGTAACTACGCTGGCAAAGCTTAAATTCTACAAACCCAGTGGCTCATGTATCGAGAAGTGAGCTTCAAAATTTCACTTGACCGCTTCACCACTACACTCTTTCTTTATGAGTTACAAATTTTCCCTTGCCAGTTTCCGCTTCTAATTGTAATAGGCATATATGCAAAAATTCCAAATCAAAAAGCTCAAGGACACAATATTCAATTTCTAGATTAAAAATAACCAGAGTAACTACACAAAACCTTTTGGATAATATTTGGTAATAGACTCACAACTCAAGTTCTATACCTCCCTAAATTTCTTTGTAAATTTCTATACCTTCCTCCAGTCTAGCAACAAACATTAAGCAATTGTAAAATCATAGTTTACAAAGCAAAACAACATATTCAGTACTTTGGCAAATCCAGCGTTAAAACTCATATTAGGCAACTATAGTACGAGACTAAGCAATTGTAAAAGCATAGTTGATGAGCAAACTTATGGCTTGGACAAAATTATATTTGAATTGACTTTACGTTTCATTCACGAAACTGATCGTTTTGACTAGGATCTTTTCAGTTGGGCACAAAGCAACCACCAGATCCATTAACATAATATGTTGTCTTGCTTTGTAAATTATGTCTCACATCAGATGTAAGATTTGCTTAATATAACAACTCATGTACGAAATGAGTTGTGATCGTTAATCTATTGTCAGCCTGGCCTTACATCTAAAGTGGGACAGAATCTAGTATAGTATTGTATCCATTATATAGTAAATCGTTCGTAGTGTTGTCTTTAGCTTGGCATCGGGTGTCTTTATATTGCCCATGGGGTGGTAAGTGCCTTTCTCTCCTCACGGTATCGTCCCTGTAGTGTAGTGCAGTAATTAGCAACGTTTAGTAGAATGTAAGATGGAATATTGTAATATTTTTATATGAATAAGAAAAAAATAGTTGATGAAATCTCTCCAAAAACTTTGATAAACATCCAAGCCCGCTATTGCTTGATCTCTTCTTAGTAAATTGCTATGAGGTGCAAAATCTTTTATATTTCCATGTTCTCATATAGATTTTGCATAAACCAGCAAACTTCAGTAAATCTTGTTTCTGCTCCTTGATTAATAGACTTCATATACTATTCACAAATTACATAATGTTTGGTAAAATGGAATACTTTAAAGTCCCATCTTGATACATACTATCATCGTACTAGAACATAGCGTTTCATAACAGGCCGCTCTGCGGGACACAATGAGAACTGTTGTCCGCTTGCAATTAAAACATGGCGATTTTCCAAAACTTTCCAGTTTTCTAGCAATTTAAAAATAAGTTACTCACTTTCTAAAACCATCCTATAGCAATCAAAGCCTCATCGAAAAAACCATGTAGGTCATTTTCCTGCAGCATTTAAAAATGTCATGTCATTTTCATCATATAGTTTCTCACTGCTGTACTTTTCAACATGGTGTATCATAGGATGGATAATGGTGTACGCGCAAAATTTTCCCTTCACCTTTCTCTACTGCTTCTACCTCATTTTCAGATCCAGATTTGAAAATTACAGCCTCTTTTACGTAGTTGCTGCTAAAACTGAATCTGTGACACGAAAAAACTCATGTCACTTTGAAGGTTCAATCTATCACTCCATACACATACTCACTTTATTTCTATACTTTCGGGCTATTGTAGTGAAAAGCTTTGATTCCTGACGGTTTATTTATGGATATGGATTTTTTCTAGTAATTTTGTCGTTAGTTCGTTGCTAGTAAGTATATAATATCTTATCTGTAATTTGCATCTTTGAGAGCCAGTCAGAGGTGCTCTACAACATTTGTATTGTTGTTGGCCGAAATGAGACTTTTTGGAAAAAATTTGCTAGCATTATATATAGAAATATATTTCACCTTCATACTTCATCACAACATCATCATTTATTTAATGTTTGCATTTACAGTAGCACAATCTCATAATCATTTAAGCCAGCAACTAGGAATTAACAGAAGAATAAAAAAGACTAATTTACATCTATAGTTTAAAGGCGAAATCTACGCAAGGCATGATATTACAGGGATGCCGGAGCGATATTTTTTCCGTATTCCATCGAAAGCATCCAAGTCAATAGAAAACATCTTAAATTTCCATGTGACCCTGATTTCCAGGGTGCTGTTCCGGTTTCCATTCTTCGAGAAGTGAATGTTTGGCCCGAATGCAAGTTGACGAATTTACATCCAGACTCAGATTCAGATTTGGACTCAAATTCAGAGGTGTTGAGTTGAAAATGCAGCTGTCTGTTTCACACAGAAGTTATACGGTTAAGCATTTCAAATCTAAACACTCTTGTCGATTCAACTAGAGGGCTTTCAAGGAGAACGGGATTTGTCTCCAAAGTATACAATTAGGCCATCGTCAGGTAGGTGGCGAAAATTTATTTTTCAAAAATATCAAATGAGGCGAAATTCCCAAAGTGAGCAGTTTTCCACAGGAGATTTATATTAAGGATATTAAACTTCAAAAACTGCTACTCAATACATTGAAGGGGGTTTCAGGAGAGCTTGAAATGCACGCCGTAAATGTACTCCAGGCTTACTTGTGGAGAGCAGAAAAAAATGCTTTTTCAACTTTATATACTTAGTAACATTTAGAAGTAAATGGTTTTGTACAGGAGACAATTTCTTTTCCAAATTTATCAATCATGTAAGTTTCTAAAATGCAATTTCCTGCTATCCACAAGTGTGACTACGCGTTTGTTGCATACATAATCCGCTTACCCCTGTAATGCATCGATAAACAGTATTAGATTTGAATAGCCTTTAGCATGGATCTCCTGCGTAAAACCTTTTGCATTAAAAATTTTTCTGATTTAATAAGAACTAGAGATAAAAAACGACGAGTGCTAGTTTGTAAATTCTTGTTAAGCCTCCAACCATCTTCAATTATAGAATAGCCATATTCTCTGTGTGTATAACTATAGAGAAAAGTTTACTTACTCCCTAAGGGGTCCTAAAGCAAATATATTCCAGTGAAATGATAATGAAATAATAGGCTATTGATAAGATTGTGTAATAAAATTAGAAGGGGTACATCTGGAGACCTGATGTAATAAGATTGAAATAGGTTACTGGGCAAAAAGCTTTTACGCAATTTAGGCAATAGAAAATAGGACGGGGGTAAACTAACAAATAAAGCAAAAAATAAATCTGATTGATCTAAGTTCAGTTGGGTAGGTTAACTGGAAATTAAGGGATGCTAGAGTTGAGGGAAATTAAGAAACAACTCTAGCAGAGGAGAATGAAGATTCTCCTAACCTTCTCCTGTCAGGCGAGTATCATCTTAATCCAATAAATTCTAGTTTTAACTTTAGTCCGATTCTGGTTCGGGATGTAAGAGATGAAACCAATAAGGTCAAAACTTCGAAGGGCTTCTGAATTGATGGCAGTTCTAGCTATTTTCTGAAGCTTGCATTACCATCTATAGAGCACTCTTTAGTTCTAATGTTCAATAAATTCTTAGGAACTGCAAGTTCTTCAGATAGTTGGAAAACTGCAAGGGTCACCAATTTTCAAAGATGGTAAAAAGGAAGAAAAATCGAATTATCGCCCTATCTCCATACTTCCCGTCGTTTCGAAGCTCTTCGAAAGGATATTTTTCAATCAGTTGTACCAATATCTAAATAGTAACTCTCTTCTATAAAGGAGCAAATCTGGCTTTAGAGGACTCTTTTCCACAACATACTGTCTACTTGTTAACGTAGATGATTGGTACAAGGGAATTGATGCAGGACACTACATAGGCTCTGTATTTATAGACCTCAAAAAAGCGTTTGATACTGTAGACCAAAATATCTAATGTGAAATATTAATACACTATGGTATAAAACACAGAGAAATAGAGTAGTTTAGGTCTTATCTTTCGAACAGGAGACAATTTTGTCGCGTTGGTGGAGTTGACTCAGAAGTAAACTATGTAAAAGTTGGTGTAGCTCAAGGTCCATGCCATGGCCCCTTCTTTTTCTTGTTTGTGTCAATGATCTTCCATGTAGTGTCAAAAACTCAACTGTATCAATGTATGCTGGCGATACTAGCATCTCCTACAAGTCTAAAATCCTAACTCAGCTAAATGAGGCTATGAATGACGATCTCATGAGCTTGGAATCCTGGTTGAAGGGGAATAAGATATCACCAAATGTTGCAAAAACTCACACAATTCTCATTTGTTTTAAGTATAAGCAGAGAGCTCTCACAAATTCCAATGAAAAGCTTGACATTACAGTCAAGGATGAAAAGTTAATGGTAGTTGAAAAAATGAAATACCTTGGAGTACAAATTGACCAAAATTTGGAATGGAATGAACATATTAAAAATGTCTCGTCAAAATTTGCGAGAGCTATAGGATTCCTAAAATACACTAAAAACTTCATGCGGAGGAATTGCTTAAATGACTTGTATAAAATCATTGTGGAACCATATTTTCGCTATTGTTGCTCGGTTTGGGGATGCTGTAGTTCAACAGAGAAAGACCGCTTGCAGAAACTACAAAATAGGGCAGCAAAAATAATAACTGGCAGCAGCTTTACTACCTCAGCCCTGCCGCTAATTGAAAGTTTAGGTTGGAAAACAATTGAGGGGCTGATAATGCAGTGATTAGTAACATGAATTAAGAATAAGGCTGAGTTCATCTCCGAAAACACGTGTCTGTTTGTGCCACGTTCTAATAGAATATATACCAGAATCTACAATTGCGACGAGATTAAAATCGCTGAATCAAATGGCTTCGGTAAGTAATATTTCTCCTATGCCTCAGCTTGAACCTCAAACAGATCTTACGAACACAGGAGCTAGATGGACGGCGTGGATTGAGCGATTTGAAACTTACCTGATTGCGGCGGATATCAATGAAGGCAAACGCTAGAGAACTTTATTGCTTTGCCAGGCAGGACCAGAAGTTTATAAAATATTCAAAACGCTGCCCAAGACATGAGATACTAAGGATTATGCGAAAGCAAAAGATGCTTGACTAAGCATTTCGAGCCAGCTAAAAATCCAATTTATGAAATTTATAATTTTCGTCAAGCAAAACAAATAGGCCATGGGCAGTGAACCCATGTCGTTCAAGTTGTTTGGACCCAACTAGGAGACTACTATCTGACACCATGAAATTATAGAAGCTGACTGTTTTATCACGTTTTCACATTTTCTCGGTCGCGTAGCCAGCCCCGCAGTTTTTCAACTATGCACCATTATATCTCCGCATTTTGGCAGGTAGAAATGTCGTTCCGAGCGCCATTTCGTATTTTGCTTTGGGCAAACCACAAAATGCGGACCATGTTCAAAAAGAGGCTCTGTACATTATCTGTATTGATATGAAGCAGAGGCTGATGATTTCCGGGAACGTAAGAATAGAGTTTGGAATGGACGTAGGAAGCAAATCAAAGCAAACGATATTTCATAACAGTCTTCAAAATATCAAACTGAGTCGAAACAAGTGTACACTTATGTTCCAGCAATTTTTAACAACCAACAAGTCATTCAAAGTGTACCTCAACTATTAAGTATGCAGTAATGGTACAGTAAAGGGGTATTGCAGGACAGGTATTTTCAACCTCTCAGATATCATCAAGTCAGCTCTGATAACGATGAATGCGAACAATGATTACACTTGCCAAGTAAAGTTATAACACTGGCCCAATCAAGTACATTTTTTGATAAGTTTTGCCTATTATCAATACAGATAGCTTTTTTCGATAATACCATTAACGATCTCCCAAATACAAACTACACTTTGTTGTGCCCTTCAATTAAAATACCAATGATATTGGAACTACATTAGGTATACAATTTTCAAGGGAATTCCACTGGGCGAAAGAATCAACCCCTGGTATATACGTTTAAAAGCAGATACTTTTGGCGGATCAGATGAAACTTATGAATCCCTGATCTAAAGGGTCCTGCTTAAAGATCAAACTCTTTGCTAGTTATTTAAGTTAGAAGCAACAAAATCTTACGAAATATATTTATATTGTCAATTTTAATCTCAGTGTTGCTGTAGGTTTTCTTCTTGTCTAATCGCCCAGTTATCAAAATGTCTGTCTACTAGGCGACAATTTTTATGTAATCTACGCTATTTTGTCATTGGTACTTCACTCCAGAATTATGACAGCCTATAACGCATATCACAGCTCAAGCCCATCACGGTGTTCAAGTGGTAAAGGAGCATTGGAGACCTTCTCGTCCATTACAATTTTGACTTTAAGTCTTTCCTGATTTGGTTGATCTGATTTCTGTGATGATGATTATTATGGAGTTTCGTTTGCTGAGCTTCGACACTACCCTTCACCAACATACTGGTGATGATCTTAGGGATCATTCACCCATTATGTAACACCTCTAAAGGGGAGGAATGCTCTCAGATCAACCCTCCCCATTATGTGAAAAATTGTACCTCAATTTGTTACGCTATTGCCTACTTCATATGGAGGGCTATCTTAAGGAGCCACAGAGCGTTGCTAGAAGGGGAGGGATGCTCTCAAAAACAGTAAATTTGGCGTTACCTATCGCGTGAAGGACCCCTTCGACGTCATCTTGTCATCCGTGGACAACAGTTGGATTTGAGACATGCTTCATAAATAAAGCATTGTGTAAAAGTCAAAGTATTATAATCTTTCAAAGTCCTTACAGCATCTTTAGAAAAACGTGAAATTCGTGAATCTCTCAACGAGCTGCTTAGGCATTGTCAATAGAACTTGCTACACACTCCTACGTATGCTCTGCGATCTGGCACTAGATAGACGTCAGCAAAACTAAATTACTTGGAATCTCAAAAAATCTGCAATTTGAACAATATATTACATGTTGTGTTGTAGAGGTAACCCCTGGAATCCTCCTCAAATACTACTTTTAGGATGCAATTTCATAGTCTATTCAGTTTATATATATATATATATATATATATATATATATATATATATATATATATATATAT
>OLMO02000275.1:15423112-15493903 GCA_900291935.2 Cassiopea xamachana
TATCCAAAGAGATTCTGATTTCCACAAAGCAACTTCTCAAGAGCTGTTGGATTACATCAACAATCTCAACTTGCAAACATGTTTTTCTAAGTTTTCAAACTTATGTTATTAAACAAAAAAATTGCTATATCTTCCTCATCAGTAGAAAAGTCTTTTTCATGCTTAAAGAGAATTAAAACCTACTTGAGAAATAGGATGGAGCAGGACCGCCTTGGGTGCTTGTGTCAGATATCTGTGCACAAGGACATATTGCAGAGCTAGAAAATAGAAGTCTATTGCATTGCTTGATTTTAGATAAATTCATAGAAAAGCCAAGAAGGCTTATTTTGTATTCAAATAATCTTACCATTTTGCTGATATACCATAGCCTTTCACAATATGGCTTTGATAATCATATTCTGTCCCAGATAGATTCTCTTTCCACATTTCAATTATTGTGATAGAAGGAATCCAGTAAAATATTAAGTAAATCCTCTTTTATTTTCTGATATACCATAGCCTTTCACAATATGGCTTTGATAATCATATTCTGTGCCAGATAGATTCTCTTTCCAAATTTCAATTATTGTGATAGAAGGAATCCAGTAAAATATTTAGCAGAACCTCTTAAATGTGCTGATCACATTTTCTTAGTGCTTATCATGTGAAGAAGCTCCAATTGCTTCCCTAAGTTTTTAAGCAAAACAGTAGATCCTTTTATATAGATACTACTTGTCATTGGGATTTTATAGTATGTAGTGTTGGGGAAAACCCCATACTCTATGCCAAAGCCCACAACAGGGGATTGAATAGAATGATCAATAGAGAGAGAAATTTGATCATATTTTTTTTATGTTAAATTTGGAAGAGGATATCATTCAGGAATTTTGGAAGAACACCCCATAGATTGCTAGTGCTTGGAAAGCATGATGATGTGTGTCAGAGATGTTCCAAGACACTTTTCATTAGGGGGAGGGCATTTTGACCATTTGACCAGCTACCATTACTAAAAAAAGAAAAGGCTACAGAAATTACTGTGATCATTTCTCTTGCAGCATAGCCAGATTTTGACCAACTTTCTTGCATTTTTGAAAATATTGGGGTCACCATGCCCCCATACTCCCCATAAACATATCACTGATTTGTGTCATAGATTTTGGTGGATTAGATAGAGCAAGTTAGGGAGTGAGGGATTGGTTGAAAAATTCTTGTGTTTCTGGCAATTCTCAATGGATCTGGAACAATACTGCTATTTTCTTGTGAGCTATGTCCTTGTACATACCTAAATAAATGGAGAAGTCAGCAGAGGAAATGCCATTACTTTTTTTGTAAGCCAAAGGACTTATTCAGGTTGCTTACCCCCAATTCCTTCATTGCCATGGAATTGGTGGGGTTCCTTAAGCCTAAAAGGAAACTCAAGCAAGAGGCAAACCCTTGACGTGGGGCTTGAGCTTAACTCAGTATCCTATATTGAGAACTAATTTGCCTTGGCAATGGTACTAAGCTCTACACTGCATCTGAACAGTAGATAGTAGTCATAAATACTTGCATTAATGTAACCAGTGAGAGCTGGTTGATAACTCATACATTAACAGGATTGCATTGCGCATGCGCGATCATATTTGCGCATGCGCACTGAATTTTGCATGACCAACTCGTCAGAGCTAGCTTCGCCACTGCAGTGAAGACGAAATGATTGACAAGTTATTGGTAAAGTACAAAAATTTTCATAGGAGAAGGAAAAATCAAGGGACAATTGGCAAAATTACGCATAAGAGAAGACATCACACCAGTTTTGCAACCTCAACGCAGAATACCTTATCACATGAGGAAGGCTGTTTCAAAGGAGCTGGAAAAACTGATAGCGCAAGATATCATAGAACCAGTTAAAGGTCAGCCTACCCCTTGGATATCTCCCATAGGATGTGTACCAAAGAAAGATGGAGGCACACGAATTTGCATTGATATGTGAAAAGCAAATAATGCAATTATTAGAGAGAGACACATAATGCCAACTTTGGATGATTTCAAAGCAGCAGTGAACGGATCGAAGTATGTTTAAAAAATTGACTTAAAACAAGCATATCATCAAGTAGAATTAGATCCTGAAAGCCGTTTTATCAAAACTTTGTCTACACATGAAGGCCTTTTTCGTTACAAAAGATTATCTTACGGTACATCTAGCAGTGCTGAATTGTTCCAAAACATCCTACAGCGGAATTTAAGTGACATCAAAAATGTAAAGAGCATTGCTGATGATATTATTATTTTCGGAAAGAATCGACAAGGACATGATACAGCGCTTGAAAGTTGTCTAAAAAGATCATCTGCTCTTAATATCAAAGCAAAGGGATCAAAGTGCAGTTTCTTAAAAGGTGAAATATAATTTTACGGTCTCATATTCACTGAAATAGGTGCAAGACCTGATCCAGATCGAGTGGCAAAGCTTCAAAATGTTGCACCTCCACAGAATGCGTCTGCAGTCCGAAGCTTTCTAGGTATGGCCAACACCTGTAGGGATTACATTCCAAATTACGCTGACATGACACTACCCTTGCGAGAGTTAACGAAGAAAAATGTCAAGTTCAAATGGACCCTGCTTGAGCAAAGAGCTTTCAATCAGTTAAAGCAGAAACTGACCCAAGCACCAGTAATGGCTTATTTTGACACCCATAACAGAAGCATGTTAACTGTTAATGGATCTCCAACAGGAATTAGTGGAATTCTTATTCAACTAGACAATAATAAAGCCAGCTATAAAATTATTTCCTACGCTAGTCGAGCTCTTAGTTCTCTTGAAAGTCATTATTCTCAAACGGATATTGAAGGACTTGCATTGGTATGGGCTGTAGAATACTTTCGATTACTTTTACTTGATACTGAATTTGATGTTGTGACAGATCACAAAGCTTTGGAAGCTATCTTTAATAATCCAAAGTCAAAACCACCAGCTCGAATAGAAAGATGGATTTTAAGGCTCCAACCGTACAGTTTTAGAGTTATTTACAAAAGCGGACTAACAAATGAAGCTGACTATTTGAGTAGACATCCAATCGGGGTTACAAAGAAAGAGAGTTCAGAAGAACGCATAGCTGAAGAATATATAAGCTACATCGTAGAACATACAATTCCTAAATCCATGACGTTGAAAGAGATACAACAAGAAGCCAAGAAAGACCGAGTATTGCAAAAAGTTCAAAAAGCACTAGAAACTAGAAAATGAGACACTCAAGACAAAGATATTCAGCCTTACCAGATATGCATGGAAGAGATTACAAGCAATAAAACAGAAGATGTGCTAATGAAAAGTAGTAGAATTATTATTTCTGAAAGTTTGCAAGAAAATGCAACTAGATTAGTACACATAGGTCATCAAGGCATTGAGACAACAAATAGTTTATTGAGAGAAAAGATTTGGTATCCGAATATGAATCAGAAAGTAAGAGAAATGATAGAAGGATATAGTTCTTGCCAACCAGTGGGTATAAGTAGCCCTGTTGAACCAATGATGATAGCACCAACTGAAGACATACCTTGATCTCATGTAGGAATAGGCTTTCTAGGACCAGTACCAAACTCTCATCAATATTTGCTAGTGGTGATTGATACATATATAAAGTTACAAGAAGTAGATATCGTGCATTCTACGTCAATCCAAGATATAAATCCAAAATTGGATTGAATCTTTGCAACTCATGAAATTCCTGTCAAACACAATAGTGATAATGGGCCACCGTTTTACGGTGCAGAATTTGAAAGATACATGAAAGTACTAAATGTTGAATGGAACGCAAGCACTCAATTATGGCCACAAGGAAACTCGAATGTTGAAAATTTTAACAAAACTTTAGTAAATGTGTTACAATCAGCACAACTAGAGGAGAGAAATTGGAGACAAGAGCTTCAAAGATTTTTATTTTCATACAAAGTGACACCACACGCAACAACAAAAATGCACCGTGTGAACTGCTGTAAAATAGAACAGTTAAAGGATATTTGCCAGGATTACCGTCAAAGAAATTATTAAACAAGCACAAAGAAGCAAAAGAAAATATTGAAAAAAGCAAAGAAAGAAATATAGAAAGCTATGACAAAATACACCATGTAAATGAATCTGACATTAAAGGAGGAGATATTGTTATTTGTGTACAGAAGAAACGAAATAAGTTGACTCCAAAATTCAGTTCAGAACGATTTACAGTAATTGCACGTAAAGGAACAAGACTTGTAGCCAAAAACAGATATCACATGATCCCAAGGAATATATCACATTTCAAGAAAGTAGACCGTTATGAAACTACAGAGGAAGAAGATGATTACTCTGATGGTGAAGCAAAGAACACAAACTCAAATGTGGAACTACACGTACAGAATAGGGAAGAGAACCAAAAAGCTAGATTTAGACGTTCACAAAGATCAAGAATATCAATACCAAGATTTGGAACTTTGATACCATCAAATTTGATAAAATGAAGATAATGACATTTAAAACTTTTAACCTTTACGCTCTGATGTTTTGTTTTTTTTTCAAAACAATAGGGGAGCGATACAGTGATTTGTATAAGTACTTCATGTAGGGTACTATAAATTAAGAATAAGGCCGAGTTCATCTCCGAAAAAACGTGTGTTTGTGCCACGTTCTAAAAGAATTTATACGAGAATCTACAGATCAGTAACAAAACTTGGGTATTAAAGGCATTAAATGATTTTGCTCGTCAATATTTGACTGAGCTGTTTTCGAGAAATTCACGTAGAACCCTTCACACCCTCCGAAATACTCCTAACGATTTTGAAGTTGCCACTATTCAAAACTGCAAATGGCCAAAAATGCTTTACGTTCAGGGGAGTAGAATATTGGTATAGCTTCTCAAATGAGTCCAAACAAGTCATAACATTACATAGCTTTAAAGCATTCATATAGATATGACTTTTTCTGTTTTCCACTTACATAACTTTTTCCATATATTTAAAATTGTATATTAGGCTACTTTTTAACTTGTATGTTAGTTGTCGATTATTTAAGTGTTTCATTTTAATTGTAAGGTTTTTAGCTGAGGACCCCTTGTGAATCAGTGCTTGCTGCACTGTAGCATTGCTGAGATCTTCCGCTCGCTTTGGGTCTGGTCGTGTGCCGTTTTGTGAAAAGATTTGGCCAAAAAACGAGAGCTTTGTTTTGAGAAAACTGCATTTGGAACTGTTCAGGACAAGTCCTTTTTCCGACAATCTCTCTAGGCATGCTTAAAGTGCTCTGTCATGATCATCCCGAGTACTACCAAACACAAGAATATCATCAGCAATATTCTTAACACCCTTGATACCCTGTAAATGCTGTTGTAAGGTGTGTTGGAAAATACTCCGCAGCTGCATTTGTACCATAATTCAGACGAGTATACTGGAAAAGGCCTACATGAGTGCTGAAGCTTGTTATATGTCGACTTTGCTCATCAAGCTCAAGCTGATAGTATGCCTGAGAAAGGTCAAGCTTGGAGAATTTGGCTCCGTTTAGCTCATAGCTGACATCTTCGACAGTTGGTACCAAATGTCGGACACATTTGATGGCAGTATTAGCAATGCACATATTCACACAAACACGAACTGCCCCGTCCTTTTTAAGAACTGCTACAATTTGCGAAATCCAAGGAGTAAGCTGCGTATCAGGAACTTGTTCTATAATTCTTTCCTTTTCGAGATCTTTTACAGCTTTTTCCACCTTGTCACGTATGAGATATGGAATTCTCCGTAGAGACTGCGCTTGGCAGTCAAACGCCTTGGAGCGGCCCATCAAGATTGCTCCTGCGGACCCTATTTTGTCCAGGACTGACTTGCATTTTTCAATAAATCTTACTAGGTCCTGAGTATTGTAGCTCTCGTGAAGTCCACAGAGATATGGAGACAAAAGAGTTTCCAAGTAAGCTACCAATTGCTCAAACATTAAGCATTCGTAAACTTTAACAACTGCAGACAGCATAGCATTTTTTAAGGAATTTTCACCTCGGCCTCTAAGTCTCGAAAGGGCCTCCATTTCAGTAGAGTTCTTGCAGTGGTCATTCGGGTATATCCACCAATGATTATTTCTGACTGGGGTGTCAAACAACTTGCTAGCACCCCCTTCAGAAGCAACTAAAATGTTAATTTGTAGTTGCTTTACAGTTACTATGAATGAATAACTTCATTCACGACCTTAGTCGTCATGACTAAGGTCGTGAATGAAATATGGCGGTCGAAACGTCTAAAAGTCAAATTTGGTTAAAATAAAGTCAAAAATCTTAATTTTCTGGAATAGAGTCAACAATATTAAGTATGGCCAAAAAGGTCAAAAACCGAGTGCAAGACGTACGTGTATTTACTTCATACCGTTAAGCTTGATTCTTCGTGGCAGCTAATTGCATGTCAATAGTCGTAATCTGACTATCATCTACTCATGCTACTGGAATTTGGTGCAAATGGTGGAAATCGTGCTTCAGCAAGTTTTACAAGGCTGTCACAGGGGCTCAGAAGCTTTGCATGGGGGAGCACCTATGCAATCCCAAACTAATGCATCTGAAATGCTACAAATGGATGCAATCCTATCTTGAAGGGTTTGACTCAAGAATATGTAAAAGTCAAAATTAGGTCAAAAATTCAAACTTTCAGGTCAAACATTTCAGAAGATAAAGTCAAACCTGACCGCCCTATTTGTCAGTACAACATTAGAGTTACCCAAACAACTTCTGCTTTGGGTAGACATTAAGTAAAAGCAAAATTGTTTATATTTTAAGGTACACCAACTATTCTGAAAGAAAATAGTCCGCGAAGATCTTAATACACTAGTGGAGCGAGCTAGAAATTGTTTAGAATCACGCCTTCTAGAACGTCGGAAAGGCCCTTAGGAGAGAAGGACAAGAGTATAGTAATTGACCTCTGTACAAAGAATGGACATTGGAACTAGGCGCACAGTAAGCACGCGCCACACTTCCTACAAAGTCGTAGGAATAATATTCTATTAGGCAAAATACCCGCTTTGCTCCTTGCAGAGCTATCCTGTTGTGCTCGTGAGGGTACCCCTTAGTGCATTTGCCCCGCCCTCCCCATTACTTGAATGCTTCCAATGTCAACAGCTGCTACTGAGCTGCGTCCACTTTATCTGTAAATTGTCTTCTCGTTTGAATCGTAGTCAAGTTGAGTCTTTTCTCTTCTTCAGTTGACAATTCTGGCTGATGAAACTATTCAGAAAAGCTTAATGTACTTCAAGCTTAGCGATAAGCTTGCAAGCAATTGCAATACATGTTGAACATTTGAAGAGTTCAATTCTTCAAATATTAAAGCAATAATTCAATATTTTACATATAAAAGGCATGAGAAGGGCCCTCAACTATAGGGGCGTTTATGCTTCTCTACGTGGGGGCAAGCAATGGGTCTCCGGGGACAGATTCCCATTTAGTTTCAATGCATATAAATGCCCTGATACGAATGAGAGATGCTATGGACAATAATGTCATAAGAATCCAGAAGAGCTTTTAAATGTCTAGATCATTTATTAAAATTGTATCACTCTTGATAACAGTTTTACGTAGACAATTCCAATTCAATTAAGAAGGTGCAATGTCTAGACCAGGCATGTCCAAAGTCCGGCCCGCGGGCCAAATCCGGCCCTCGGTCAAATTTTATCCGGCCCGCAGCCTAGTCATGAAATATATAACGCTGTTATACTGTTATTTGGCTAGCAGTATTAACATTCTTCATTTACCCACTAGAGACCAACAGCACTTTACACAACACAACCCCCAACCCGCTAGAATTCATGGTCAGTGGTTTTCCACCAGAATTCTCACGTAAGAGCACAATTACTTCTGTTTAAGAAAAAAGGTTAAGTGAATATTTAAGTGCATGTGATATGCTTGTTTCAAATGTACCAAAAACATTCTTAAGATGTTGAAATTGAAACAAAAAAAGCAAATGTGAAACACAAAGTGGCTTCCAAAATTATCGTTTTCTTAAATTATCATTGCTATCTGTAAAAAAGGTTGGCCCCCACCACTTTTACAATAGAAAATCTGGCCCCCGTCGCAAAAAGTTTGGACACCCCTGGTGCCCCTGGTCTAGACCATAGAAATACTAGGAATTGAATGAGCTCTCTATTGTTCTAAGCTCTTTGGATTGACACATGCCCGTGGAAGCAATATGGCTTCCAACGACTGGCAAAAAGACTGTTGTTGCTCAAAGACTGATGGCCGCCTTTGCAAAGGATATTTTCTCCAAACTATTTAGCAGATATTTATTTTTATACCAACTGCAGTCGATTTTCTGCAATAAAGAATTGAAAGAATGACTATAGCTGGGTGAAACGCGCTCCATTTACATCGATAAGTTGCTTTAGGCTGTGTTGTTCAGTTACTTTTCTAGCTTGATGGTACAATATGATAGTAAACAAGGTAAAAACAATTAATATTCAAGAAGATTGCTTTGTGAAGACTAAATAGCCATGGCCTCAATCACCATTAAAGGTTTAAGCTTTCTATCGCAATATTCTTTGCGTAATAACTCTGGAGTAGAAAAAAACCGAGTAGGGTTGGAAAATTTCTTGAAAATTAATAATCAAAAAGGGCTGGAATAAATTGGGGGCTTTCACAATAAAAGCCATGTATATTTCGATTAGCTGTTTTCACATTTTCTTTCAAATACTAAGAAGGACTCTCAAAAAGAAAATAGTAAATAATGAGGGTTTAACTTAGTATACCTCAGAAGACCAATACCTCGCACGAAATCCTCGAAAGTAATCATTTTTGGCTGTTAAAAGTGTGAAGGGCTTAAAAATGTCGAAAACTAACAACCACGGGTGACGATTGTTAGATACTCAAGAGTAAACCAGTGGCGGCTTTTTAAGAAAAATTAGAGGGGGCAGCGGTGCTGAACTTTCCAAGCATTTTAGAGGTAGCCGAGTATTTGCCGTGTACACGTTTTTTTCTAAGAAAAAAGCTGATAAGACAATTGAGACTCAGCCAAATAAGTTCTCTTATTTAAAAAGATGCTTATTTAAACTTTAGTCGATGACACCTGGAGAGACATTTGCCTCCTTGCCCCTCCCGAAGAACCGCTAATGTAGTAAACACAGCGAGCATGCAAGCAATATGGGAAATCGAACACAGGTAACTGCGTCGAACACTATTATGGTGGCATTGCCCCCTAAAATTTGCTGGTGTTGTAGCTAGAAGTGCTCCGCAATGTCATGAAGTCATTCCAAAACAGAATTTAACATGCTCTCCTAATCTATTTCACCTTTCTGGGTGCTGGGGATTCAATAGTCGCTTGGAAGGATCCTATTATCGCATATTCCCTCGTTTTTATTGAGGCTGCACTTTCCACGATGCATTACATGGAAACATTTTTATCAACAGATCTCAACTATCAAGTGGGTATGTGCTATCGAACAGCTTGCATGATAGGATATCTACATAAAAAGGAATTCAGAATCAGTTTTTAAAGCACTTGAAAACAATATTTGGAGAAGGTTGGCTTGGCCTTTCGTCAGCAAAGGGCTTAAGCCAGATGCATACTGAATAACTTAGAATGAAAAGTCAGTTTTCTCTTTCCTAAAGCCAGATTCTGCTTTAAGAGCCACCTTTCCCACGCCAAAATGTAACACATGACACCACCATTCATATTATTTAGTTAAGTATAAAATAGAGCAGCCAATGTCGAACTTGTAATAAACGTTTTCTATGCAATCCTAGTTCCATGTTGTACTTCCCTCGGCTTTTTGCCAGTCATTATCAGCCATTATGATTCCTTATTGATGTTTCAAGTCACGTGACAGAGTCCTTATTCTAGTTCTACTATTTCTGTGGTCTAGACACATCCAGAAGACTTTAATAGACCGAAAAAGATATCGTCTCATCTGTTGAGAAACAAAGACAGGAAGAAAAATGGCTTTATGCAGGGGGTACATTCGCAAGGTATGTGCAACAGGAGTACGTGATGTTATTTATAATAATTAACAAGCAGCAAGAGATTAATTTTGATTTATTGATCAGATATAGCACTGGATTGCTATGCAAATAGATATAGTATACCTCTTCAAAGCTTGTCATTATATTTTGATTAAGCTCATTATATAAGCAACCAAAAACTGACTGAATTTTTATTGGGCTTCTATTGATTGTCTTGTATGGTGGAAATTTTTTCCAGATTGCTAGCCTAATTAACGTGCACGTGCGTATATGCAAAAATATATCATATACATATATCAATACAGCAGCATTAAAAATTCCGACAAATTCTATGAAAATCATGAGTAGATAAGCATAGGCTTAGGAGAACTTCAATTTAGGGGAAGTGTAACAATTCTGCTCGAATGAGTAAAGTGACATGAAGAGCAGTCAGAAAAGTTGTCAGAATTTTCTATTGTTCTTTCAAGACAATTGCCCGAATGTAGCGGATTTCTGCCCAAATACGGTGGGCTGCAGCCTCCCTACCATCCCCTCTCCTTTTCTTATGTACATGTTCATGTGATCATCAAAAGGCATATCTTGATAGCATATAGGTGTGGTGGTATTTTTCACATAGAGTAAATCACGGGACAAAAATACTTCTTTCAACGTTATTTAATGCTTTGTAGGATGCATAGCTTCCTCTACCCTACTCAACAAACTAAATTTTAGCGCAAAGTATTTAATAGCAAAGTAATGAACTCCTCATATTGAATATGCTTAGGAAAATTACTAGCTCACAACGATTTATGGTGCAGCATTTAACTTTCTTTCTCTGAGTGAGGAACATTCTTGGGATTGCTTACAGACTATTAGATGATTAGCTTCAAGAGCCCAGAAAATGTCTGTATGCCTCACCTTGAAGTCGCTATTTCTATACTATGAGAACATACCGTTTGATATTCGTAGTATTTGTTCATCACATACTGCAATGCAGCATATCATTCAATTTCCTTTCTTCTAATTTCCCTTGTAATAAATGCTTGGCTTTTCTTTGTGTTCTTCATATGATGTTGGCAGCCATATGTTGCTTATCCACTTCTCGCCTTTGATTACATCACATCCTCCGTGTAGGCTGAATGGATCGAGTTCTCCAAGGAATTTTGACTCTGCATCAACGTAATGGTTGTACCAAAGCAATGCTGTTCCCTTCGAAGGCCTTACGAGTAAGTTAGCATCTTGGCAGTGCTTAGATAGATTCAGTTGCTCTGCAGGAACCTGTAGAAATTAAGTTAGTAATGTAACGAAACTGGATTACAGTGGCGTAACCAATATAGGTTAGAGTTTGGACCACTTCTAAGGGTCTCCAAGCTTTTGAAGTCCTGAGGAAGCCCCTTACAGGATTCCAAGAGATAAGTTCTTTTTGCATTATTTTGAGTGACAGCTAAAATGGGGCCCCATTCTACTGATCTCCCAAGATCTTCGAGTAGTTTTTTTCTGTCGATCTACATGAAGCTAACTAGCATGTTTTCAATAAGCTACAGTCTCTTGGGGTAAGAGCGGTTGGCTCTTTGAGTTCAGTTACCGTCAACACTTAAGTTTGCACAATATACAAAGGCCTTGAAGAGTTCCTAAAAGCAGCCATTGCCATATGCTCATTACTGGAATGGAAAGCACTGAAATTTTACTGGGAAATACCAGGCAACTCAATTTTTGTCTATCATTTGTTTTGTCATTTGTAGCTTATGTTGGGGAGGGGCTTTAGGGCCTACAATAAAGCTCTGGAAAAGGATAGAATAAGAAAAGGGAGAAAGGCTAAGTACTAGATAGAGAAGCAGTTTTCAATCAGGGTTCCCCGAAACTCTGGGGCTCTGCCAGTACAGTCCAGGGGCTCCGCCAGATTTTTTACAAATGCTACGATCGGCAGCAAGTTTTGAGTCTTCTATCCAGATAGTGAATAGGGGCTCCTCGGGCCACTGAAATTCTTCCTCGAGGTTCCGCTTTACCAAAAAGGTGGAAAACAACTGAGATAGAGAGATAAGATCAAGTTTGTTGGAGTTAGCTGTGACGCAAGACAAATTGTAGGATTTGGAGAAGGCAATGTGTTCCAAAGTTGAGAAGTTCTGTGGATGAAAGATGACTTTTAAGCTAGAGTTCGTGTATTTGATAGCGTAGCTTGGAAAGGGTGTGATGGTGAGATATACTCAGTAATCAAAGTATGAGACTTAGTACTATCATGTAGAACCTTATCCATTCAATTCTAATATCACACAAAATTGCTGAACTGCAAAGTAATTGCAAGTCAAAATTACCTGATGATCGTAAGTCATGTTATCTGCAATCACAAAAGCTGTTTCCCCACCCTCTTCAACATTATTCATGTACGTCATAATTGTGAGGAATCTACAAAAGAGTTGATTACTTGCCACCTATGTAACTTCTATGCACGATTCATTAAATATGAGATGAGAATTCCCTTTGTTAACACATTATATAGTGTAGCACCTCTTCAATGCATTCCCATATCCCAAGTAATGTCTAAACTACCTTTCAGTCTTGCATCTTGAGATACAGTTCTCAAAATTTTCTACACCGTGTCAAACTTCTAATGACTTTGGTGTGACTGATGACATTAACTGATTAATTTAATGCATTACAACATTTAACGATATTGCGTCATTTCTGATATGAACTCATACACGCAGAGCAATGTGGCTGGTATTCCTACCAATTACATCTACAACTTCTGAAGGTTGCTTTTGTTGGTGCAAAAATCACGGAGAAGCAGGTACAGCTAGGGCCAGGGGACGACATGCGTTTCTACTGCTTTGTCAGAAAGATGTGAGGGGAGCAAATGTGCTATTCTTGAAAACAATTATTCTGCATTTCTAACTGTAATATGAAGTGATGAAAGGTGATCATGTATTTTAAATAAGCAATATTCAATTTTACTATGGAACTGTTCCTTTAAAAATGATAAGCAAGGTCCCTGTATAAAGATGGCGATGAAGGTTCCCAAAGAAGTGCTTTGGGGGTCCTCAATTTTTCGGCTCTCTTTGCTCGCCTATGCTCATTCGTCTCTTTTTGCTCGCCTATGCTCATTCGTCTCTTTTCGCTCCTGTTTGTCTCCCTCAACCTACTATTGTTTCAGCATTCCTCAAGTAGAGTAGTTTCTTTTGTTGTATATACGGCAAGATGGCAGAGATATTTTTCAGCAAGATTTAGCTGAAATCAAAGAGCCTACCTGCAAACGATGCAATTGTCGCTGCTATTTCCAACCTGATGGCAGCAAGGTTGGTCTGACTTTATATGTGATTCACTATCATAATGTGCATGGTAGTGACCGCTTGGATGATAAAGGGAAATCTAAAATTTTAGATTGAAAGTTTACAATTAAATTTGTCATAGAAAAGTTTATTTTCAACAAAGATGAACTTGCATGGTGGTCAACCATCAGCTGATTAACAATATCCAGCTGTTGTCGGTGGATCATTAGATTGCTTCATTTGCAACGCTTACCTGATATTAATGCAATCTCTTACCTGTATAGGCTCTCCACCATATACAACCTTTTTTGGCAACTTTGTAAGCTTTGCTACCCTGAAATGATGAATAAGATGATTGCCATAAACTGTAGTGAACGTAAACATCTTAGTCAACACGACATCTCGCACTTTCACCCACTCACTCTCTTCATCTGCAAAACCTTCACAAATACCCCCACTACCATAATCCGCACTAATTTTAGATGTATACATGCATGTAATTGACTTGCCTATAGTCAGTCAGAAATGGGTCTACAGACAACGTGTATCTCTTACTCCGTATTCTCTGCACGAAAAATAAGACTTCAAGCAAACAGCAACAAACCAACGAGGATATCTCACATGCAAGATATAATAGGAAGATACACAGTTTCCTATAAAACAAAAGCTGTTATAAATTTGCAGGAGAGAAACTATTCCATATCCCTGGGAAGTAATGGTAAGCTGCGTGTTTGAGTATTGTATTTAGCGTCTTTCTTTGGGACTTAAGGAGCAGTGGTTATTTCTAAAAATTTTAACAAGGGGGCTCTAGGCACAACCACGCCCATGCTTTCAAAATGGAAACATGATGATTCAGTTTAATACTGATATAGTATAGTCAGCAAAAAATGCTTCAATAGCCATATAGCAGTGCACAATTGATCATAGCACTTTGGAAGCAAGGCAATAAACTTTGAAAAGCCAAGCCAATGCAAGAGTTTTAAGGGGGCTGAGCCCCCCAAAATAAGTAGATTTTTTTAACAAAGGGTGCTCCGCCCCCCTGAGCCCCCTAGAAATTATCCCTTTTAAGGAGCATTTTGTTGCCCAGCATTGGCGTTTTGTTCTGTTATGGAGAGAAGTTTATTCTTGAGCTGCAATTATGTGGGTGATGGCCACTACAACAGACCCATCTCACTTTCAGATGTGACAATGAGTGAATGTTAAATTTGAAGAGTTCATAGGAGGAAGAGCTCGTCCTTCAGAGCAATGACCCATTGGATCCCAAACTTTTATCTTAGATAGTAGGTTAGGAAAGCTTCTCAGTGTGGTTTTTGATCGTTGTTAAGGGTAAAACTTGATGTACCTATCTCGTATATCCATCAATAATCCTGTTTTGTCATTCTCCCAAAACAACCACGTTTCCTTGCTGTTTCTGAACTTAAATCGTCTATCTTCAGCAAACCAATAGTTGAATCGATCTTCAATTCCTATGGTCTGCATATCTATCCATTCTTCTCCTGAAACTAGCTCTAAAGCACGAAAACAAGATGAAAACACGGTGGGATTTTTAGAATCGCCATATTCAATCCTGAACCAATCAATAATTTCTCTACACTGGTAATCACTATATTTTCAATGCATTTTTCAAAAGTTCATTCATTCCAATCCAGGTGAAATGTGCATGTCCAGTGACGCAGTGACCAAGAAAGGGAGGGAGGCTACAATCCACGCTAGCACAATCACACCAACGCTACTTTAACGAAATTCTCTAATGCGAAATAGACATTATAAAGCAAGCAACTTAATTTACCAATTTGATAAGCTATGTTCAAGGAAAATTATCCAAAAAAATTTCATCTCAAGCAGTCATAAATCTAACCATCCATAGCACCCCTACGTATATTCTATCAGGTATACAAAGTCATTCAAAGAAGTGGAATGCTAGACTGAAACATTGTAGGCAAATATTGTTATTTATAAAGTTCTTTAGCGTTTTCAATGTTTGAATATTAAGCACTCGAGTATTTGTAGAAAATGTTGTTTCAGAATCATATTCAAAACATACCATCTTCAAAAACTGATGGGTCGATGCTTTCGAACCTCAAATAATGAGCAACACACATGTAATCAAGAAATATTATCACACATTTCAAGTATTCATTTCTGAGATGTTTGGCTTGATGTCAACCATGTTAAAAATCTTGGAAGAAAGTGCAGAACAGGGAGGTAGAAGAGTGGAACCTACAGCTTTAGCATAGGGCATGTTGCTTTTGAAAGTATTCATTCAAAACAATAAAGTAAGATTTCTGTAATGTGAAAATCTCCTAGTTCATTGTTGATCATACTAGAAGTTAGATTTTTGATCCTCAATAAAGCTAGAAACTAAATGAAAGGCTAATGGAGAGTAGAAAAACTGATCAGCTTTGCCAGGAAATTAACATGTTAGAGGCTATAATCTGAATTAAAGAAGACTTCTGTTAATATCTAGAACCAAAAGCAAGAATTTGTCTTACATATCTCTGATGTCATTTTCGTCTGGTCTCAAGAAACTGTTGTGACGCGTGGCAGCATCCATTGCCTGAAACAAACAAATATCATCTCATAAGATGACAAGCTGTGGGGAAGCGCCTTTAACGTCATAGGAGTTTTTCAGATCCAATCAATTTGAAACAACATTTAGCAAGAATCTATCTAAATGCTCAAATTTCTACAGGGATGCTTTTATGGTTCGGTAACTAGAAATCAAGCGAAAGGATTGCCTTGACTGTCAATCTCCAAATTCTTTCTGATTGGCATAATAAAGGTACATCAATGAAAGATACAATTTACTAAACTCGGCAAATAATTAGAGTCTAGTGCACGTCATAAGAGAGCTTTGTTTAAGAAATTGTAATTAGCACTGGTTGGAGATTACGTATTCTGTGTTTTTAAAAAGCATTTCTACGAATTTTTTCTACTAGTCTGTTTCTTACATCGTATAAATATTTCTAATTAACTTACTGCATTCAAAGACATTGTTTAAGTATGTGAATTTATTATTACTCTGCACAAGCATGCTAAAACACATAAGTTCTCAAAGGAGTCAGTATACAGGGACGCCTGCGCGCAGGGTGCAAGGCTTTCTCTGAGGGCACATCTATGTATATGTATGCCTCCCCACAGAGCATTCAAACACGCTTGTAGAAGAACAATGTATAGTAGTTTGGGGGCTTGTCAACAGAAACATTTTTTTAAGTTAGACTATCTACAATACTGGAAAATGCCCCTTTATAAGATAGGAGAGGTAGAAAGGGCTCAGTATGAAGGAAAATCCTTGCCCCTCCTACTCCTCATGATAGAGGGAAGAGGGGGCAGTTGCCTTCATGCCCCCCAGCGTAGGTGCTCCTGCCAGTATATGACAGAAGATTGCGATTATTTTCAACCGTCAGCACGACTAATGCTTTCAACAATTTCTTGGCAGACAGCCTATGCCTTGTCTTTCGTATTGCCAAGGAATTCAGTCAACAGGTAGTTGCTTGCTTTATCTTTAATTACAATTCAATAGTGAAGGTTCAATGGGTTCGTCATACTATCAAATTAGAATCTTCAATTGAAGGAAAATTTCATGCTTGTACATTAGGCCAACGTCTGATACCTCATAAATATCAATAAATCCATCATTGTCTGTGTCCCAAAAATCAAACTCTGCCAAATGTCCGTTGGCTTTTCCTTGTGCTACGAGAAATTGTTAATTTTACCTTAAATTCCTCTATCTGAATTTAACCTAAAAACAATAACTTTAGTTAGATGTTACCACCGACGGATTTTCGTAAGAAGTCCCTGCTATTTTACAGTTCACTCTAGAAATAGCAGACACACAAGCAAACGCTGTTTGTTTGGAAAACTAGAGTTGTCTGCTGTTCAGTTCCTGGACTGCTGAGAGGTTTTCGAATTTTCATATAACAAACTGCCTTGTACATTATAAGAGGTTTATTATTGAGCATAGATTATTTCAATCCATATGTCATGTGCTGCCAGAGATAAGCAGGGGGCTGCATTACTGCCGCCTGGGAGCAATCAAGTCCGCCAGGAACTTATTGATACGTTTGATTGCATATATACCCACAACCCTCTGGAAAATGTAGTCCCCTGTCCGGGAAATCCTGATATTGCATTCCTCTCTGGGTAAAATTAATTCGAAAGGAAATTTCAATTGCAAACATTAGAATAAAAAACCAAGTTATATCAAGGATACCGAAGAGCCATGACTGCCAAAATGATCTTTTAACTTTTCATGGTATATTCCGATTACGAATCACATCTCTCTATTGATAGGAAATCTGTATCTGGCAGACAAGGCTACAACTAGTTAAAAATAAGTACTTCTCCAAAGAATAAAATTATAGAAAAAGAAAAAAATGGAAAAGCCATTAAATGAACGAATTTGTAAATATAACTGATTTCTTGTCTAAAATCTTGATTGAAGAGAAGATCAGGGTTGGCTCATGTATTTTACGTTCACAGTCCCAAGTACCATTAAGTTGCATCCGAATTCTGAAATTAGTATTTGGCTACCATATAGCAACAGGCTATTACCTACTGCTTCTATTATTCGACTTTTTTGATCTCAGTAAAGTTCTGGATCATTTAGTTGCAAAGGAAATAAAGGAAGTGTGAAGACTCTTAGCTTTATCTACTCCGTTGGTACCTTTGAGTCGAATTAGCTCTACGGCTAGATTGGATTCCTAACTGGAAGAGACCATTTCAATGCCCCTTCTTAGAGTCCTTTGCAAATCAATTAAAATGAAAATACTCTAAGATACCTGCAGTTTTTACATATTCTGATTTTTCAGAGAGTCCTGACTCTGCTCCACCTTCATCCATGAATTGTTGTTTAGCTTTACCAACCATGAACTCGATCTCAGAGTCACTAAGAAAGTCGGGTATTTCTGCAATAAAATAAACAAGCCTAAGTACTTTGAATAAAGCATAAAGTATAGCAAATATATGCATTTATATAGCAAATATATGCATTTCTATAGCAAATATATGCATTTATATAGCAAATATATGCATTTCTGAGCTCCTGCCGTTCTCAAGTAGCAACTGAATCACTCGCTTCTCTGAAAGAAATGCTTCTAATTGTAATAATCCCTTAGCTTATCACAACGTGTCATCTTACTACATCTATGGTCCACTCAGAAAACTTCTGTCATATGCTTCTGATGCAATAATTCGTTGAAAGAAGTTAAAAATGAAAAGTAGTAATGCGCAGCTTGCAGTTATAGAAGATTACACAAAACAGTGCTTACCAAAAGCAAGAGGCATCAAGGATCTAGTTATCAACGATACTTTCTTGTCCTTGCCTAGATCCACTGTCTGTAAGTGCCCAACCTGTAATGATAATATCCAGCATTTGCAATCATTGTGCTCTTATTGCCATAAGGCAGGGAAAGCGATATATAATAGATAGATAAAAAGATAGAATGATGTGTGCACCTGCAAGGGCTTTTTTAGTTGGCAAAATCTTTGGGGGCCATTGTTCTGTGTCGGGGAAATATGATTGGGAGCAAAGCCCTCTAACATTTGTTCTGATCATGCCCTTTTACCGCAGGATAACGCCCCTTTTGAGCAAAAGAATTTTCCCTTTATAGATGAAAATCTGTCTAAATGAAAGTGCAACAATGAAAATGAGCTTGCAAGATGACAAAGAACTAAGATAATAGGAGGATGACAATTAGAAATGCATTAATGTATGGCGAAATGCATTAATATTTGGAAATTTGCTATAAGCCGTTGCGTAAATGCAAGCTCAAAAGGCACAATTAAGGCTAGAGGGATATTTGTAAAAGTCAAGTACAGAAGCAATCCATACGTAATATGATCATTCTTGTATATCTTCCTGATTCTCGATTATTTGCAGTTAACGGTTATTTTAGTAATTCAAAATTTTATGCCTTCCAAGAAAATGGGGGTTAACAAAGGAGCTAAGGAAATTTCTAGGGGCTATAAACTCCTGGCTCCCCTATAGAATCGCACTGTTTGCTTGTGTACTAGTGTCATATCTAGTCATAACAACATTACCCTAAACCCTTGTAGTCTAGTCAATGGTCCTTTTTCTTTTCCTGATCCATAATCATATTCCATCGTCCCTTTGAGTTCATCTGATCGCTGCGTAAACAAGAAAACAATGAGCTTATTTGAGTATAGCTTATTTGCAACTGCAGATTAAATAAGAGATTTGCTATAAATTTAGGCTTTATTTAAATATATTTCCGTCCTCTTTTGCTAAGTTTTACTTCGATAGATTTCTGTTCTCATTTGTTAGATTTCACTTAAATAGATTTCTGCTCTCTGTTTTTGATTTTTATTCCGTTTTTGACATTTATTCACGATTTCTTCGTAATGTATTAAATGGCTGTCATTAATTAGCCTCGAAACATGATACAGGCCGACCTTAAATGAAGATGTAATAAATTATAATTATTTCTCACAATAGAAAAGACTATATATATATATATATATATATATATATATATATATATATATATTCTGCGTTATTTCATTGTCATACATTATATCTTAAGCATTATGATAGGCAGTATGATATTGTTTTTCTATGAGTTTCCTTCCTTTCAGAAAGCTTGTCCCAGATACATATGCAACTGGTACTCTCTAAGTTTAAGCAAAGCAAAAATTCAAAATCTTATTTAATGGTTTATTATGAAAGTTATCGTATCTCACCTCTGACGCAAAACTTTTCCAATCTTTAATTCCCTTGAACAAGAAGATTGATGCAGCAATAGAAGCAGCAAATCCCAAGATCTCTAGTTTCTTCATTTTATATTGCTTTGGTTATGCAAATTGCATCCTTGCCTGTTAATTATACGCAAGTTAAGCGAACAGAAATGCTCCGTTTGACTATGTTGTACAAATACAATGTTCGTGCATAGTACGTGGTGAGCTGAAAGTACTTACGTAGTCAAGCGCTCTTGACCGTACTATCAGAAACCTAATGTCGCTTTGTATATCACATGTGCTTCATTCCATTCTAGATGGAAACACGTATCCAAGAAACGCACTGGTAGATAGTATCTGAGGTGGCATAATTAAGTGTACAAGTCATAATAATGATGCATAAATTAAGTGATCTTTCAAATATGCAGAGGTGATAATTTGGAATGCAAATTTCGTCATACTTTGTCTTGAACAGATGAATAGTCCTACTGTTTGGTCAAAGCATCCAATTGTGACAGCTACACCACTAGCACTTGCTGAGTGTTACAACTACGTGACATAGTTTATCAAGAAGTTACTGAGAAATTTATGTCACAGCATTTTGGGGTCATTCAATAATTACGTAGCACCTAATTCGGGCATTTTCACGACTCTCCCACCCCCTGTAACGCAAAATAACAAATCTAGTGCTACCCACTCCCTTGTTGCATAAAAGTTTGAGTTTTAAGATCTCCTTATCAATTTCTTCGTTATCTGCTCATGTTTCATTGCACCCACTACTTCATGTAACAAATAATCATTCAATCAAGTTTTAAAGAAAGTTAAAATTAAAGGATTCAATTTTAATTACATTCTGAATTTAAAGAGACATCCCGAAGTGATGCAATTTCTCATTTTAAAAGTTGACACATAGTTGGATTTTACGCTTCCTGATGTAATTGCTAGAAAACATGCATTTGAAACAATTCTCTGTTACATGATTAAAGAGCAATAACAACCACACCTCGCTAAATTAAAATTTTTATCGTTGCGATATATGTTGGTAGAATTTTCCATTTGCTGCACATAGCAGATATTTACCGTTGATAAAAATAGGGCAAATGGGAGTGGTTCCATAAAATGCTGCCAGTAAACAACTAGAGCGTGAGCAATTGGTGAGATAAAAGTGAAAAACAGCAAATATTATTGAAAACAACTTTTGAACATTTTGTTATTGCTTTTGACGGTTATTTGGCGATGCTTTTGGGTCTGAATCAGGAATTTCATGTTCAGCTCTGAATAAATATGTGAATCAAAAATTATCTTTTTTGCTCAAAATTACTAACTGGAACGCTGCAGTAAGAATGTATTGGTAAGTATTTTTCGAACAAATGAAAACACGTTTTTTTATAAGAAAAAGTTTATTAGAAAATGAGGCTCAAATCGTCAAAATCTTAAGAAAATCGTAAGAAAATAAGGAGGCTCAATTTCCAAAATTAACTGTTTTTATAGGCCAAAAATTGGTATTTCGTCGTTGTTTCATTGAAAATGTTAAAGATGGAATTCAAATTCAAGTATACAATATTATTAATGAAAGTGTAGACCACTCTAGCCAGTTTATTTCAGTAAAAGTTAAGAAAAATTTAAGAAAATCTCAGGCTCAATTTTGGGAAATGTTAAGAAAATTGAGGCTCAAGCAAAATAATGATTTTCTTATTAAAAAAAACGTGTATTTGAGTGGGAAGGACTAGAACGTATTACTGATAAAATAATCCTGCTGCATTTGAATAGAAGTAAAATTTTTTTGAAAAACTTTCTCTCGTATTTACAACAAGGAAGGCTATTTTGAAAGCATGTTTTGCAACATTCACAAAATAGAACAAAATTAACTATATGTGGAACAATGAGTTCTGTCGTAAGCGTCCTCTACTGACGACAGATGGCTGAATTTCAACATGGTGGAAAATTGTCAGAGTGCCATATTAAAAACAATTGTACCCTAGTCATGTCGTATTTACGTCAGTTCTGCGTTCAAAAAGAAGAAGCCAAAAATTCGTCGTTGTAGTTAAACAACAGTTATCACCAAAAGCCTATGTCAATCAACTTACCAGAATTAAAAGTTGACAGCTTTATGACGACAAGAGCTATGATTGTTTAGCATTTGGTAGCACAATCATACCTTTATGGACTTCTAGGAGGTGACTTGAAATCCATTAGCAAAATTTGTCGAAGGAACTCTTATGTACCCTTTGCTATTCATGGAAAATGTGAACAGCAACGTCATTATTTTGTTTGCTATTCTTAACCGCGCATACATACACTTTAATTCCCTTCTCTAGGGCTGTTGGCTGGCCATAGAGCCAAAAAACTACCTCCAAATTAATGTATTTTTCCATTTTACTGGTAATATGAGGTGCAATGTCATGCTGAGCAGTAAATGCATTAACGAAAATTTGAGTGGATAATCGGAAGAGGTTGTCTCGAAGAATAGTGATAGATTTTACAGCGCTAATTCTTCCTTTGCACTCTACCAAATCACTGCCATAGCCCCCCTTCACAAAGTGAAAAACAACAAATTTTTCGGAGATTTTTGGCATACATACTACCCTTTTACCCAATATTTTAGCCCCCTTGTCGGAAGAGTCAGCCCCCGTCGGAAAAATTTCTAGTGTCACTCTTGACCAAAATTTACAAAAAACGGACTATCCTTCGGAAAAATTGGAGCAGCTATTGATTGTCACTATTCTACGGTAATAAAAGAGTTGTAAGAGCATTGAAAATACAGGTTCTCCTAATAAGCTATAAGAATGTGGAGGACAAGAGAATATTAATGTTTGTCGAGAGAGATGTTTGTCATCTTGCAAGGCTCCGTATGTCTTCAAATTTGGAAGCCATCCCATATTAACTAACTTCCACCCACCAGCAAAGATACCTTTCCAAGTGGACTGTAAAGCTGATTCTCAAGAAATATGCTGATGTAGCATTAAATACTACTGTATGCCAGAAAATGAAAACCATCTGCTTCTTGTCAAAGTAGGAGAGCTATAGTAAGGTGGACCAATGCTGTTCAAGGCGGGAAGTACCCCAGTGGAGAGACATGGTGTTCTCCGACAAGTGTCAAAGGTGCTGTCTGTGATGCTTTGGTGGTGCATTGGGCCTAATTTCATTGGTAAATTGATAGTCTGCGATAGAAACAAAAATGCAGAGAAGTTTGGTAGTCTTTTACATGGCAAGCTTTTTTCCAATGTTCAATCAGGGTTTGGAATTGATGATAGGCTTTTCATAGCTCAACAGGGTAATGCTCCATCTAATTAGTTGTATCTTTCTCTTTGAGATGCTGTAGCTTTACCATGGCCAGCACAAAATCCTGACCTGAACATGAGTGAAAATGTATGGATGTTCATAAAAGTAAGCTTAACTTTGACCTACGAGGTCCTCCAGCAAAGTGTAGGAGAGCTTCAAGTTTTAGTTCTCAGAATTTCGGAATTTCGGCCACAGAATTTCACTGGCAAACAACACAGGGATCCCATCTACTAAGAATTTTGGCTGTGAAGAGGAAGCATGGCTACCCAACAATGCACTGAAAAACTTACATTCTTTGTGACTATAATCACAATTCTAGCCTAGTTCATTATTTTGTTGTTCATAATTAATTACGTAATGGTTGACTGATGGCTAACACAAAAGTGTGTTTAAAGAAGCCATAGACAGTTTTCAAGCAATAAAAATGGTGTAGTGTGCTCACCTAGAGTAGTTAAAAGTGTTCGTAATGCCTAACTGTCAAAAGTATTTCTGGGAACCATACTCCCAGATCCTGGGGTCTTTCCCAGCTCTGCTATCAAGATGATAAATTGAAGATCCTAAGCAGCAAACAGCTAAGACTTTAGGACACACCTCAATCAAACTATTTATAATTTGTGTGCAAAGAACGCTTACGACAGTCTCCATTGTTTCAAATATTATAAATTATGTTCTATGTAAAATAGGTTTCGTTGTTATTTTGACTTTAACATGCGTGAGAGATTTCTGTGATTTGCTATCCAACCTTCGAGCATTTTCGACGTGGAATCTTTCCAGCATGACAGTATGTAATATTCAGGACCCAATAGGCAATACTACGGTCGTATAAGTATGCAAATCTCAGTAGGAATTCCGGACGAAAAAGACGGATTCTTTTATGAAAATATGAGATTCTCACATCATATTTCATGTTTTTGAATGGCATAAAAATTATGCAGTTTTATGCCACCTAATTTGTATATCATCAAGAGAAACATTATAAAATCTGCAGCCACCAAGTAGTGTAATTGAGATCTGAATGATATGAGAATCTCCTTTGTGGCTTAAGCCCACATAGCCAGCATTTCTGCATTGTTTTTACCATAACTAAAAGGCCTTAGTTCTCCAGAACGGGACCAAATTCCCTACAAAAGGGTCCTAGCTAGTTTCTAAAAGGGGCCATAGTCCCTAGAAGGGGGCTTGGGTCCCCTGGTTGTTATTACAGGCATCAAAAAATATACCGGTCACCTAAACAATTCTTTATGCATGTTTTCTTTGCCAAAATGGCAGTAATAGCACTCCTTGTAGGCTTAGGCCAATTTTGGTCTTCCTCAGCTTCGGACTTCTCCCACGTTCTACTATAAGTTCCTACTCCAGTTTTTCATAGCATGCATCACTAAATTACTTTCTCTATTGCTCCTAGACTCTTGAGCATCATCATTTACTTATTGAACATAGAAAATTGTGTTTATTTATCATTTTTAGGTTTTAACAACATTATAGATGAGTAAATAATCCCAAGGTTTTGCTTGGGAGTTTTTAGATTTTTGATACTACTTTTTCAACAGAAACCAAGATGAGACCACGATAAAACTTTTACCATAAGTTCAATCATGTATCAGCATTAAATAAAGTCCAAATTTAATTTGCTTTGAGTTAGGCCTTTAGAGAGAGGGCGCCAGAACTAAGTACTATCATGTAGCTTAGCAACCAACCTCGGAGAGAATACATATGATGTCAATATTGATATTTTTGAATTCTGGATGCCCGAATGCATCAGTAGTACAATTATCAAGCGTTTTGAGCGAATTCTACTTCATCAAAAGAACTTTCCACCTTGAGCAAAATTCATAGCCAGTCTGTCCTCAAAAAACATGCAAATTGGGCAAAAGTTCAATGGCCCATAAAATTGGCATGCTTTGGAATATTGGAACAAAAATTGGCACAGTTGCTAATAGTACGAAACTTAGTTAATACAATCATTTTCAGTCAAATCTGAGAGGTAGGGTTGTGAAATCGTGTTTTTGTTGGTGATTTCATATGGAATGACCCACATAAAAATAATTTAAGAATATTATTAGGCTTAAAATCAGAAAAATTTAAGGACATTGAGGATCGGGGGGTCACGATGAATCCACCAGAAATACAGTATGATATAATTGGGTAAAATAGCATCATCTGTGCAAGATATGAAAACTGCTCCTTCTCGAAGTGTAGATTGAAGCCTGTCTGAACATGCTTGCAAAATATTTTTCAGTTATTCGAAACTATGTGTTACAATTTTTTTCGTAAAGAAGCACACGCTTTACCACCAAAACACGCTCCTCGATACTTTTTGAACAAATTATCGTAACATTTTTGCAAGAATCCTTCGATGGTGATTCCTTTGTTAAACAGTCAAGAATTGACGCCTATGCTGGGTAAAATTTGCACGATATAATATCCATTTCTGTTTCAAAAATGGAGTAATGAAAGGACAAGGTCAAAATGGAGGTATCTTATTGGCTACTAATTTTTAGTAAACGATCTGCTGATTGGCCGATTACAAAATTTGCCTCTGTTTTGCTAAAGTGACAATAGCTTCTGCCTGTATAGAACAAAGCAAAATAAAACTGCAATACGTCAGAATAATAATATGAATCCAATAATCTATTTATTTACAATTCAAAATCTTGATAAATACTGCTTTCCTATCAATTATTTATGTGATTAACTGATCCTTATTTGAAAACTTCTAGGATGCTGTATATAAATATATTCTCGTAGCAGAGATAAAGTCAGGGATAAATAAAGATCCGAAGAAAGGAGATTCAGACGCCTTTACCAACATGCACTGATAACTATATTCTGCCAAAGCACGTGAAAGAATGTTTGAGGCATTTGGAAGTGGACAGTGGGTACGAATGCACAATGTACAAGGCGAATTAACTACTTCATTAGGGCACACATATCAACGTCATGCATACATAATTAGATCGGCTCTGTATACGCTACTATCATATGCTTCAGTACAATGACATTTACAGCTGCTGGTGCTATACTTTCCTTGAATACTACACTTTTCACAATAAACCTCTGCTCAATGCTAAATATTCAATAGAAGTATCTTGGGGGTGATTCCAAAAGTCCTACCCTTCATCTATCTGACTATGAAAAAGCAAACTACTTTGACCAAGACTGGAATATTAATATCAAAGTAACATCTAGTAAGATCTCTACAGATTGTAATTATACTGAAACAATAGAGGTCTCAAAAAGCTACCTGGCTTCTAGTCAAACAAAGTAGTTATGAATTAGCTTCAAAAAGTATGACATAAATATAACATAATGAATTTAGATCCATTTAAGAACCTTTCATATTGCATTGAAAAAACCATATTGAATAATTGAAACACTATATACAAGATATATTAATTATACAGAATAATTTAATTTCACTGAAAGTGTGATAACAAACACGAGTTCTACTTGCATTTTGGAGAACTAGAAATCTGTTTTCTCCATTAGCAGTATGCACAAGGGATATTTATAGTGCTTGTAGAGGGCATCTCTAAAACAGCATTTGCTGAGGAATTACCATTTGCAAACATTTCAAAATGAAATGAAACCTTGCCTACTAAAAACATACCATAGCAAAAACTCCAGAGGGGAAGAGAAAATGTTATGAAAACAACCAATTGCAACAAGAAATTCTGGGTATAGGGATTATCCTATATGGGATTCATGTTTCCAGTGAAAAGAAATACAGGAATGCTCACAAATATGCCTGCACCATGGAGATCAAAGGCAGCAGTGGAAATCATGCACTTTTTGGCAAGAACTGTACAGTACATGGAGATAGAAGCAATACAGAATGTAAATGCTGCCATTTGATGAAAGTTTCACTTTGAAGTATCCCTAAAATGGTCAATGGCATTTTAAGTGTTGCTGTTCAAACAGTATGTTGTGTTTAAACATTTCTATCTAGAAATGAAAAAGTCTGACTAACTATTGTTCAAATCCATCTGCTCTTCTTTCTCTGTAAAATGTTGTAAATGCACTTATTGGTAAAAATCTTAAGTTTGGTTCACTTTGCAAGGATAAAATAATATAAGCAGGGCTCAGCATCAGTGAAGTTGCAAAACATCTTGCATGCCAGCACCAAGAAATATTTGCAAGTGAAGCTGAGAACCATTAATTCAAGGGGATTGCAATGTTTACAGTAGCTTTCCAATGATGTCACTAGTACTATTTTCTATAACTTGTCAGCTACATTTACTATAAATCAAACAAAATTATAGCTACCGTACAATGAGCAGGGGGACTGCATTTCAGAGAAAAAACCCCAAACTAATAAGGATGGTATCCCAACAACAGCTAAATTTGTGTATATAACTTTAAAAAACATTGGAATTATGAAAAGCCAACAACTGGCTGTCTAAAGGTGCAACATACACTCAAAAGGAGGGTGCTACACAATTTTGCATTGAAATAATGTAATCCTCTTGGAACCCCTTTGCCCCCAACTTATACTTCACATGGTAGATAAGTTACTTTTTGTCAAAACTGGCTGCATAGATTCTCAGATGCAAACAAATGACTTGTAAAAGATGGGAATTTAAAAACATCTAGACATTTTATTCACTGGAGAAGTCATACTCCCATAGCTTCCCAAAGTTCTCCATTGCTACCACAAAATTTGACAATCATAAAGAAAAATTGAATAAGATACCTTCTAATTTGGTGTAAAATGATAACTCCAAATTAAGGACCATTTACATTTGTCTGCATTTATTTGAAATACGGTAGGGCAAATTCAGTATCATAGTCCAAACAAGTTACAACTTATTCCCCTTAGCCTTACATATAATACATAATTATGTTATCCATTTAACTGGTGGCAATTGGGCAGATGAGTGGGAAAACATCACCTTGAGAATGCTACACGAAAACCAACATGTGACACAATCTTTGCCAAAATATCTTGAACAACAACACTCTTTTGTACAATAATTTCTCGTCATGGAATAAATATAAGAATGAGTAGCAAACTAAAATATTCTTGAAAACAATGTAGCTATAATACAAACATAAAATAATTTAGTATGTAATTTACAAACAGTAGAAATTTACCATAAAGATTTCGAGCTATTTCCATCGTACGCGAATCAAAACATCTCACAATTGCCTTTGTCAATCACTGATGACGTATCTCTTCAACAATGAAACTTTCACGTGTTTTGCGAAAAGATTCTTGTGCACAAAGTGTTCATATCCCAAGTACCTTGGACAGGTCCATAATTGTCTCATGCTGATCTTGTGATAAAATTCCTTGATCTCTCCCCTCATTAGCAGAAGAGTAACTGTTTGTCATGCTCATCCATCTCTCCACAGAAACTAAACTTTCAAGTAGATCTTCATAAAGGGAATCGAAATTCGCACACAGAACTCCGAGATTTAAGTCAATATCAGAATCTCCTGACAAATCAGAGAGCGCATTGGATTTCTCTAGGCATGGGTATGCGCCCGATATCGCGCTGGCTGTTTCTATGTCCTTGTTATTGTTCACTTGTGGTTGAGTTTGACTTTCCACTTGCCGCAAAAACAACTCAACTTGTTTTGGGTCGTCAACAAGGTCCTTCTTAGCGTCATGAAACTCGATGAGTGAGCGCATTTCACTGTGTTCCTCCATTACTGTATGTAAACTATTAGTGTAGTGCTCATTTGCGCGACTATCTAGCAAAATATCTGCCGGCATTCCACATTGAATTTCCCGCCGGATCCTCTTCGACGTGCAGCCAAGCAGAGCGTCCATTCTCATATCTGGGTGCGCTTTTCGTTTGTTATTTAATAATTTTCCCTCAACTGATTTCAAAAAGTCTCTAGTAGACATCATTTTATATTTCGATACATTAAATAGATCTGGTTATTGTGCAATCCAATAGAAAAATGAGACAGATTTCTTTGGTCATGAATACCACTTAAGCTTTTGACATAAACAATTCCACACAGCCAGTCAAGAGCTTTGTTTATCTGCAGCCGCAGTAAGTTAGAAAATTCCAAGAAATAGCAGGCAATTGATAACGCTTGTTTGGATAGCCGTCTCTTGATATAGAAATGTAAAGTCAATTTCTCAATGATGCATCAAGTTTACGATATGACTCCTTATCATAAGATATCATCCGAACTGCAGGTGGCCGTATCTGGCAAATCGGGAAATATGCCCACTTTTTCTTACTAAAATCCAATGGTAAAATACCTCTGCGTCAAACCAAATCGAGTATGGATCGAAGAAAAACATGAAATCCTTATAAATTATAAAACTCGTCGCTCCAAAGCACAGAAACGACTACTCTCGCTGGTATCCTACCACTGTGCTTCCTCTTTCACATTTCAACTGTGGATATAGATCTCTTGAAGAGCAGGTAGATTCCATGGCGATTCCAAAGGATGCACTTAATTGGCTAATAATACAATGCTTTACGTTAGACAATTGAAAATCAACCATAATGCCTTTTCAAAAAGCAATCGATTGGCTTTACACACAAAGGGAAGACAAAACAGGCTGTCAATCAATTTGTTTGTAAGTATCATCGTATTTGAGGAGGCGTTTAGCTAAGTGGGCGATTATTAGTAACCTTCGTTTCGAAGTCTCCCTTTGTAAATACTTTCGAACACGTGAAAGATTTGGATTTGGAGCAGGTCGTGTATGATACGAGCCTCTAGTTTCAGGCCCCTCAGCTGAAGCAACATGATTTACAGACAGAGCCACGCAATAAAATGCCGTTTAGAAAACCTAGAATAGTAGAAAGTCATACTAAATTCGGTGATCATAGCTTAATGACAAAACGCAGTCATTTTGTCATTCTTAAGGTATATATGAAACTTGGTTCGGCAACTAGTACTAAAAGGTTCCTAATTTGATGCAAAAGTCTGGCATTCTAGTACTAAAAGTGTATTAATTAGTTTCTCATTTTTGAGGCTGAAGCTCACCTTATACGTCGAACACTTCTAGGTGGATGCAACCGCTCAACATCATGAACAATGTCCAAGCAGATCAAAATAGCAATTTACAGTCTTTCTCAAGCAGAAATCGTACAAATTAATGAGTAAAAGTAAATCAAAATACTCTGTTTTAGGCAGTTGGTATTGTACGGTTTCCTAGAAATCAGTTTCTTATAAAACAACGTGTACTTGTCAAGCGGCCATTTTTAAACATAGGGGATTCCTGAAAGCTGGTATTTGGAAAAAACCGTTGAGTTACTACGCTTTATAGCGTACAAGTCCCTACAGGTTTGATGGGCTGTGTGTGGCATCCAATACCCCCGGTTGCAAAGGCTTTGTTGGCGACGTTTCTTTGTCACTTCGGGTGCTTCAAGGTTCAAGCACATATCAGTGGGGGCTTTGTGACCGAGGGTATGGTGATCCACATCTGAATGACTATTTTGCAGAGAATTTCATGTAGATTGTGCAATAGATGGGAAGCAGTTTAGGTGCGGACCATTAGTAAATTTTTGCAACCACTTTTTACAACTGATTTTGTTGTGAGAACTCCTTTTAAATTGAAAATGCATCTGCAAAAAAGAGTGTTTTATCGCTTAGTGCATGTATGAAATTAAAATTTTGTGAACTCAGGTTATAGATGGATTTCCAGAGAGGGTATAAGGGTTGTGACAGCCCACAAGGGCGTGACTGGGAATTTTTGTGGGCATAGAAAATCCAACGTGTGCAGGTTGCTTCTTGTTGTCATAACTTTAAAGGCATACTGTACTCTCGAGTACCAAATAATCGGGGGGGGGTTCGAAATAATTGGGGGTTTGGAAAATTCTCGAAAAGTTAATAAATGGGGGGGGAGTTGAATAATTGCAACAATTTTTATACTTACGGCATTGGTCTAACGATTCCAACTAAAGTGGGCACGTTGTCCATTATTAAATGTAATGGATTTTCGTTTCTGGTTCGCGTTTGAGGCAAATTATAAATTCACGTCTTCAAAATTTTGGGAAAATTAATAAATGGGTAGGAGGGTTGGAAAAGATCTCAAAAATTAATAATGGGGGGGGGTGGCAATTACTTTTCGGTAATCGAGAGTATTATGTTGGAAATGTGAGTTGTGGAAGCAGGCCGTAGTTCACTTGTTTCTTGTTTATAAAATCTGATGCTACAAATGACAAATGCTTTAAAAACGCTCACCAAATTTCCATGAAGCCCTACTAGGATGTTTCCCAAATCCCAGTGGACAACCATATCCCTGTAGCAGGGGGCGGTCAGCCATCTCAGACTTGGAGGATTTTGGGTGTCACGCCCTAAAATTATGACGCAATGGGACTGCCACGCCCACTTCAAAATTTTGCTATAGGTCCCGCATCCCAACCCCTTACGTTTTTCCATTGAATTTGAACGAATTAGAAAATTGATCTTGGCAAAAAGTGGGGGGGGGAGGAGTCCCCCTGTGGTAAATTCTTCAATGTTTTCGCACCACCACTCGGTAAACTTGAATTTTTGTTTTTGCTTTAATAGTATTGTGCACTAAAGACATTAGGTTTTCATAAAAAAACAAAGCTTTAATCCAACAATGAAGTGTAAATGGGCGTGGCTTCATTATCCCGATATCTAAAGGGTGTTGTGCCCAACACTCTTTATAATCCTACACCCCACTGATACTTATCTCATAAATCCGTCCTTGACTGAGTTTCTCTCAGTCCTTTCTACGAAGAATTCAAAATTCTTACCAGTTCTGCTGCCTGTTCTTTGTACTAATATCTTTTCTGATAGCAATAATCACCTTTGAATGTGTGTCTGAGAATACGAGTTGCTTGTGACTTTTTAAAACATTTTATGATTATCAAGATTTGTGATTTTTGTGATTTGTTTTTATATTGACTTCCCTTTGCTAGTTTTGATTAAATTTTGTGCTTGAGATTTTTTCACGTGCATGCGATGCCGACAAGTTCCTTGTTGTTCTAAAGCACCAACATATGAAATCCTGTAATTTTCAAACACTGGAAGTAAAAACTGATCATTGCTCCAAAATGTTGATATCATTTTGGTTTTCTCTAAGCTATCATTCAAAACTGGTTTTCAAGTATAAAATGCTGTTGCTCCTTATAATAATAGTTATATTAAAACACAGGACGACTTGGATTTCGTGGATGCATCTGGTTAGTTCTTGGTAAATGAGAGTTCACTTAAAGCTTTTAAATCGAAATAATAGTGTTCTTAATACAAATTTGAGAATAGGTAGATAAGTATGAGAACATGTAGTTTCCAAGTAAGAGGTCATCCATAAAGTACGTCTGTGCATTTCAAAACAAGTTATTTACCATAAAAAGAATAAGCTCACAAGAGTAACTAAGCAAAGCTACAACCATAAATTTTCAAAGTTCTACAGTGCAGCTATTTACTTACATCATATTGTAGATTTATATCTATATACATATATATCCATGACATTAACTTAGGCCGGAATATGCATTCTCTGTGAACCTTGCGGAAGCCCCTGGAATATAATACGTTCCCTGGTAAAAACGATGGCTCAGAATGTAAATCACTCTAGAGCAAAGAGTATGCTCTCTTTTTTGAAGGCCACTTTGCAAAGATCTTTTACAGGGAAAAGCATTCACACGCTCAGGTTACTTATTGCAAGTAATCATAGAAGGAAACCAACGAAACTCCAAGGGGATTAGAGTTGTCCACAATCTGCAGACAAACTTGCACATTAGTCAAAATTTACTACTAAGCTCGTCTATCTTACATCCTTGAAACTTCACGATCGTAAAGCTTGCTGCCAATTTCGCAGGGGCATTGAGGAACAAGATATAATTCAAAAGAACGGTCTTTGAATAACTTCCAAGTATTTGTGAAACCACGGTCAGAAATGTACCATATAGGCAACCATTTTGCAAATAAACATTGTTATTATTAACGAATACAAAATCCAATTTTGATAAAACTAAACTGCAGATCTTTATAATGAAACACTCACTTACTGAAACGAACCATCACACAAATGAAACTTCTAGCAATAAACTGAATCAAGACCATTTCAGTCTACGCATACTACAGTTAATAATAAGCAGAACTACTTTAATGTAATCAAGATTGACATTTGCAAACTCTTAACTATGTACATTTGCTGGTATGAGAAAACCATGAGATTACCAAGGGTAGTACAAAGAAATGACTACAGTCTTCAAATTATATCTAGAATAGTTTATGGGTATCGTTTGAGGCAAGACTAGTAGCCTAACCATGTTAAGTTTCGCATATCTATACAAACTGACAACTTTCTATCTATTGACAGAGTAATGCTAACAATAAAGATAGAACACTGCAATAGTCAGCTTTATCTCAACATAACATACTCTCTAGCATAAACACGAAACATTTTATTATCTGTTCACATACGGCTACGGCACAAGACACTTCTCTTGAGAACCAAAGATATAAAATTTACAAGATATCGATAATTTCTTTCTATCTAAGGAAAACGCAGAGAAAACCAGATTTCTCACATATAGTCAAAAATAAAATGAAAACAGTTCTTCACGGAGCTTGGTAACTGCAACCGGGCACAGCTAAGTGTGGCATCTTCAGGTTGCAAACCTTTAACAGCTGCAGTTCCCGCACACTGTAAATAAATCCCGCAACTGGACGTCGTAAGAAAGCTATCATTCAAGCCAAGCATCAATCTTGCATTTCTTCATTCATTTCGTGTGGGTTTAATATACCAGGTACAGCCATCTGCCTCTTTCGTTTCTCTTCCTGAGCCGCTCGTAATTCTGCTTCACGCTCTTCGATGTATAGATCAGAGCATTCCTCTTCTTGGAACTCCTGAAGAGAAAAAAAATACAATGTTTAGTACTAATAACAAATGGGCTACAAGTCCATACCCTGAGAAGAATTGCGCACGAACTCAGAACTACTTGGAGCTACACGTGCAATGCGAGATACCGAGAATGATCAAAACTTAGTTTGCAAAATCTATGCTAGAAGCATCATAATACAATTTACAACAGTTTTGAGAATAGTAGCTTAATGGAAGGCCAATAAATGCACAGGAAGTTCGCATGTTGACACGGGTGATCTTTGACTCGTGCTGTAGCTTTCGCACTTGTGTGCATGCGTGCATGTGCGATCGCACATGTCTCATAGCACGGACTTCACAATTCCACTACCAAAGCCTAAGCAACAAGAAACGGCAGCTCATATACAACTATCGGTAATGCTACATTCTTATACTGTCAGTGAACTTCTCCTTTAATTCTGGACATGAGAAAGTATCAATATAGAACTAAATCTGGACCAAAACATCTGAATTGCTGGTTTTCAAGTAGTAACCACTTTCAGTTCTCCAGGACACTTTGTTCCGGACGCTGCCATCCTTCAGAACAGGGGTAATCAACCTTCCTGCTGGTGCGAAGCCCCAAGGCAATATCCCAGTGCTGTGAGGAGCCCCAGTTCACATATCTGCACAGGAGAATTACAATTTACTATCATAGCATTTGTGTAGCTTCTGGCGGAACCCCTGGACTGTACTGGCAAAACCCTGAGGTTCCGGGGAACCGCGGTTGAAAACCACTGCTTCAGAACAAGCATCATCATCGTCATCATCATCATCGTCATCATCATCGTCATCGTCATCATCATCATCATCATCATCATCATCATCATCATCATCATCATCATCATCATCATCATCATCATCATCATCATCATCATCATCATCATCATCATCATCATCATCATCATCAAGTTATTTACAGTTGGCTATCTTCTGTTTTAGCTAAAAGAAGCTAAATAGCAATTATCTAATTAAGGCTAACTAATGCTAAAACTAAAAAAAACTAAGAAAGATGTAACTACAAATAATTATTACATACAAACTAACCCAAAAACCTAAATCCTTAATAAAAACTTTGCACAATCTGCAGTTACAACAAATTCCATCCCACTGTTTTATTCCTCTTAATTATAACATAACACGAATTTCGGTCCATTGTAAATATTCTTCAGTAGAAGCTACTGTCCTTCAGAACAGGAAATTACATCAGGCAAAGTGCTTTCAGTCGGATTCATGCAGTCGCAAGTAATTGGTGTAAAAAATACTGCAGCAATTGAGCAAGAAAAACAATAGCAAATTGGTTACAAAGTGAAAAATAAAATGACAAATAAACTAAAAAACACATTACACTTACCTTTATTTGAATAAGGAAATCCCTCAGGTGTTCTTTGAAAGATGATATGTCATTGTCCAAATCAAACAGTCCTTGTACAAATAATTTTATTTGTGGTCTGCAAGAAGAGTATCAAGGTTGACAAAAGTCTCAGAAATATTTGCAACATCAGGTAATATCACAAGAGGTTATTGAAGTCCAGGACAAAAATAAGATTCAGAAATGCATGATAATCGAACAGCTTGACAAAAACGACAATGATTAGCTACTCATTTATGGTAACAGTGAAATGTTTTTCTCTTGCAAGTAAAAGAAACAGGCACTAATGTGAGGAATTACGTGAAGACTTACTGCAAAAGATGAGGATAGGCTTGCTTAAGAAGCGCTGCCGTATATTCCTTTATGTAAAACTGCAAAGAAAAACACGATGAAAATAACAAGGGGAATACGAGAAGCAAGTAGGAAAATACCGTAAATACTCGCATTGGCCCCCCATCGAACAAGCCCCACCATAGAACTACAGATTTCTAATATGTCCCCTCGAATAGGCCCCCAAGCATGTAACTTCAGCTATTTGAGATTTTATTAGTGCTTTATAGAGTTAGGAAAGAGAAAACAGCCATTAATTAGCAAAAAATCGCAAACGTTTTTTTCTATACGAAAAAGTTTCTAAGAAAATGACGCTCAAATGGTCAAAATCTCAAAAAAAATCACAAGGCTCAATTTTCAAAATTTAGTGTTTTTATTGGCCAAAAATCGATATTTCGTCGTTACTACATTCGAAATGTTAAAGATGGAATTCAAATTCAAGTATACAATATTAATAACAAAAGTGTCAACCATTTTAGTCAGTTTATTTCAGTAAAAGTTAAGAACAATTTAACAAAATCTCATGCTCAATTTCAGGAAAAGTTAAGAAAATTGAGTCTCAGGCAAATTGACGGTTTTCTTATAAAAAAAAACGTGCATATCCTTTAGAAAACACCCAATGCTTGTATTTGACGTATCAAAAAGTAGCTTATTGGCAGAACAATTTAAAATGGAATATGACCAACTACAAGAAATAATTTTTAAGTACCCCCCCTCGAAAAACCACCATGCAAAATCCACGAAACAAATAAGCCCCAGGGGGCTTATTCGATGATTTACGGTGCCACATCTACAGTTGTGCTACGAGTTTATTGGAAATGTCTGACAAGGAAAAGGAATTCTTAATTAAGACGGAAAGCTACATACATGTTCTTCACTTCAGTAAAAACCAAAAAGAAGACAAGACTATATCCAAAAGCACTAGAACTAGGTATTGAATAGCTCTAACCATCATCTTTCAATAGAGTGTCATTACGGCATTGATGAAACGCCACAAAGGAAGGAATAATACACTCCAGGTTGGAAAACTTGCACTCACTTGCTGATACGCAGCGATATGAGTTCCCCAACTCGCACCAAATATGAGCCATACCCGCACCTCTAAGAAAATTTTCTTCGCAGTTCATGCAGTTTCTCTACAGTGGTATTCGATTCCTTCTGGTTTACAACAAAGCCCTATGATGCATATCTTCTCCCGCGAGTCTCTCTATTCGATTTTATGTGATTCAAACAGGACTTTCAGGAAATGTCACTACTTAATGAAAAGTATATTGAAGGTTTTAGAGAAGGAAGGAGGCTTGGGGGCTGAGCCCCCAAGAAAGTATTTATTTACCCAGGCCCGTAGGCAGCTGAAATGGATTGGGGGGGGCATAGAAGTGGAAGTGAAGCTAGAAGCAGGAGGGCGCTTCCTTTTTATACATCTGTTCCAATAGGAAATAAGTATGTGCCAAAAATAGTTTCTTTCCATCGGTATTCTGTTGGAAAAGGGGCGTTTGGGGGCCTGCCCCTTGAAAACTTTTTCGAGGTAACACCCTTTAGAACATCGGAAAACGCCTATTTGCAAAATGGAATGTAGCAGCTTTCATCATTGATCTTCATGCAAAGATGGAGAAACTAGCTCTTTTATCTAGTTTCATCGAAATTTGAAGATTTAAAATGAAAAAGGAAAAGATTGAACGGATTTGTTCTCTTTGTAACTACGTGCATGTACACTGACGATAGAAGCAAAACAATCTCCTACTAGTACACCGAAAATAAGGCATTTATTACCCCATACTTCTGGCATGGGCTACAACGCACTCAGAAGGAACTATACCCTACTCCCTAAAAGTGTTGTCTCATCTACAGGAACAAAACTTCTTACACTCGTGCGAAGAAGGCTGAAATGGTTTGAAGTTTGTCGCACAACAAAATCAGGATACTTGCAGGCTCAATATCTGTGTTGTGATGCTCCTAGATTCTAGATTGGGTAGAAGTCAACTGAAAAATGATTAAAAAGTACAGTGAAGAGTACTTCCATATACAACCTCGGAGAATTATTGGAAGGGGGCAATACCCCCTGCTTCCCTCTAGTGTCTATGGGCCTGCTGACCACGTCCTTTACTTTGGCTATAAAGCTGAAAGACGCCCTTTTCGCGCTACAATGGTATCAGAAAATACATGAAAATGTAGTGTTCCAAGTTTAAATTCAAGACAGTGGTGGCAAAAGGTTTCATAAATTCACTTCTTAAGTCATGTTGTTTCAAAAGGAAAAAATGTATTGAAATTGAAGATTCTTGTTTTCAAATAATGAAGTCCTCTTCCTTACAAAGGTTAATCACTGCATATTTAAACTTTTTCCACTGCAAAGACACAATCTATCACTGCACCTCAGATGACGCGTTGCGAAATTTGTTGAAAAGTTGTAGGATGTGCTGATGAAACTTTCCCATGAGAGGTAGTACCACCGCAGAGACATTTCAAAATATTCCATTTATTTCAATCTAAGTTCGCAGCTCGCATCTGACTTTGGCTCCTCTCGCAGTTCGCATCTGATTTTGGACCTACTCGCAGCTCGCACCTTTCCAAATCAAACCACCTGCAGCTACGCGTACATGTTTTCCAACCAGGAATACGCCGGCCGCGTAAGATCACTTCAAATCAGTTTTATAATCTAATTGAAATGAGTTGCATAACTAGAAAGGGTCTTCTGAGATAAAACTTTTAAGGATAAGAAAATATCAGAAAGATTCAAAAACTATACAGATAGAGGTTTTGCAATGTAAACAGTTAGTTTAACAAGGTACCTCATTCGTCAAATTACTATTCTCTGGGAGTGATGTATCAAAAAGTGGCACAGTAATCCCACCACTTTCAGCTATACCGAACATGTGTGCAAGAATGGTCGCGTGTTTTGTTAATCCTGCAAAAAATGATCAATACAAATTTAACTTATAAAGATCGACAAACATGGCTGAAGAATTCTAAAAGAACGACAAGACGTAAATGAAAAGTCAAGATACCCGTACAAAGAGACTGCTCTTATTAGCATGATGATATTTTAAATCCTAACCAAATGCAGGTCTTAACAAAAACTTGTTGTGCCTGCGAGCTCAGATCTGAGGGAAAATGTGCCTAAATATAAAAACAGAATATAAAAGATAGCAAGATATACAGCGATCGAGTTGGGGAAGCAAATTTGATTAGCAAATAAGCTAGCAAACCGCTACTTTGGGACCTGGTTAACATCTTAGCATTCACACTTCCTTGGAAAGATATTTACCATGATTCGTAAAACAAGCAAAGTCATTTACAATTTCCGAATTGCGATCCCTGATACAGATTTAGATTAAAAGCGCTTGCAATATTTGAAATTCAACAGTTTGTGCCTGCGAACGGCGCCTACGCGCTGGTGCACATTACTAAGCTCTGACCAAACTTACCCGCTGTGTGTGAAGTATCAGTGACGACAGACAAGATATGCTGCAAAATCATCGTATAGTATCCTTGATAAAAGCCCTGAGCTTCACTGTGTGGCTGTATATTGATCAGTAAACCTTGAAGAATGTTTAGGCCTGGAGAAGAAAGTTTTAAAGGCCATTAATTATGCCAATTTATAGAACTAAGAAGTCTGACTCCATATATGCTACTGTTTGGACCAGTTACGGCCAGTCCCAAACCATGCCAGGTCAAATTCTGTCACAGGTTTAATAAGTGTAAACATGAAGGGACGGCAGATAACACAAACATGAGAAAACCATTTCACTAATTTAACTCATCCACACGAACAAGAAATAGGAAGAAATTCTGTAAAAAAAACCGCAGCAGCAGAAATATTCCACATACTTACAGTGTAGAACAATGGGGAGAGAGTACTCTGCAATATGTTAATTCGCTACACTCATTTAGTGAATGCTATTTACTCAAAAGGATTGAAGATGTATAGCAAAATTGATCTCACAACACAACCATCAGCTGTACTTTAATGGAGTGATTTTGTCAATATAAACTGAGAGGGCACTATTCTTCAAACGGTAATTTGTGAAATTCGTTCCGCGTAAACACCAGATCCTTGGTGACCAAATAGAGTGCTGTTTTGACCTGATTTTTCGTAGGGTAGTAACAATAAAATTCAGAGCCAATAGAGTTCATTTGTGTGAAGTCATAAAAATTCTAGTTTTAGAATATTTTTAATTTGGTATTGACAAATTTCAGCTCGACCTTCAAAATAATGACCAAGATATAGGTAATTTAATGCTGACATAGTTCATATCAAATCACTGTAATCTGGACTCTGGTTCTAAACATTTCAAATCTGCTGCCTGTTAATGGCCGTATTTCGGTCTATTTTGACAACATTCACCTAAAATTGTCAACACATGCCTATTTTGAGGAGAGCTTTCGCTCCATGTCTTCAAAATATGAAAATTCTCAAAATATATTTTTATGAGGTCATCACTAACGACCTCTATAACAATATCCTAAACTTGTCAGATATTAAATCTACGAAAAACCACCATACGTGTATTGCAACCATCCTACATGAATTAGAACATTTTGTGTAAAGGTACAGGCTCTGTTTTACGACTCAAAAAATCGAGAAGGTAATCTCACTAAGGAAAGCAAAAGCCATTCATAGTGCAGACATTAAAGTATGGTCCTAAAAACAGTATTGACACCAAGTAAGCTCAATTGATTTTTGAATTACTAATCTCTGGCAATAGCATGCACAACCGAGAATGCAGGCTTATTCAATGATAATAGACACTAGAAAACCTGTTTCAAAGCTCAGCCACTCCAATGGAAATGAACCTGACCTAGCACAACAATGACGCTTAGCAAACACACAAATCTGACTACAAGAGATACTTACCAATGTCAGCAACATTTCTCATTGTGTGTTTAAAGGCCCATATTATTGAGTCCAATACTAATTTAAATTGTGGAGCTGCAAGCTTCAGTAGGGCTGAAAATGTGAATGGGTAAAATATCATAGTGAAAGATATACGATGAGAATGCTAGAATAACATGATGACATAAATTATAATATGATAAATGAACGAATGCTATTTAAAGTATATAACAAAGCAGAAGAGGATCTAAGAAACTCCCGTACTTATCTTTAGCCATAAAGAATGAATTAAAAGCTATGGGACACAAAACTCGCACTGATAGTTCTATAAACGAAAAACGATGGAAAACTCTGACGATACTTTAGCCTCAATCAAAATTTCAACTTCAATTGTAAAGAATCCTTCACACATTGCAAAAGGTTAACTAAGTTCTTAATTCGTTGTTGCAACTAACTAAGTTGCCAAAAACACATTACGCGTGCAGAGTTTCTAACCAAATGCTCTCCCTCTCTGAAATCCATCTTCTGTAAACTCATCTGAAGAGTTGACTCCATTTGATTTCAACATTCTTCTTTCACTTTCCTCTTTTATATTTATATTTCTCTCTTCTCCTTTCCATTTCCTTCTTTTCTAGTCCTGAACTATCCTAACCACGGATTTATTGATCTTAAAAAGCATCAATTCAAGCGAAAGAAAACTTGTATCTACTAGAATCAAAACAACAACAAAATGAACTACATATTGTATACATGCTATGCTCTGAAATGTCAGATGGAGCGTAGGTGAAGTCAATTCTCTATTAAACTAAAAGTAATAAGTTTGAAAAATCAAAACTTGACAAAAAGAAAATGAAAGCATGCACACCTGGGAAACAATGCTGATTCACTGCTTGCAACAACAAAAAAAAGTTTGTTCGATGCTCAGGAAACTCTTCAAAATCCTAAAGTAAACAATGACATTGGATCACAATCACAAAATGCAAAGTCATAATTAGGTAACTTCTCAAGCTATAACACAGCGTATGAAATGAAGCCAAGACACCTAACCTACTTCAGCAGGGTTTATATCCAATGTGGAAATCAAAATTCCCTGACTATTCCCTGATTTTACCCTGACCGATAGTCAATAACACCCATTTTGTCCCTGACCCCTATTTCACATATTTAATAAAATAGGTAGAGAAAATGAAGCCCAATAGATAGACAATACATATATACTGGCTATAGCACTATGCAAAATGGTACAGTTCTCGCTTACTGATGACAAATGCATTAGCCACTTTGCATACAACCATGCAGATATTTAATGAAAATGATAAGCTTACTAAATGATTTGTTTCTCTGACCTGAACAAATTATAGCAAAATTCCCTGACCACTCCAGGTTCTCCCTGACTTTTCGTAAAAATGGCCTACTTTCCAGGTTTCCAGGTTCAGTATGAGCCCTGCTGAGGCTTTTATATATTATCAATTAAAGTATTACTTATAGGACAGCACAACAGTAAGCCAAAAAAAAACGAAAAATGAGAAGCTAGAGAAATGCAGCAACAATATACCTTGTTAATCATGTCAAGAGTGCATTCAAATACGGCGTCAAAGATCAATGGTATTTCCTCAACAATCTCCGTCTATGAAGAACAGCTTGGCATAAATAATATAATAAAGAGGTTATGAAGAAAATTCATTTGCTTTCCGCGGAGCTGATACATGGAATAACCTTCATAATGATGTAAAATTAGCCTCTTCAATCTAGTTGTTCAATGCAAAATAAAACGCTCATACTTGAGTTTATTCAAGGAAAACTATTTTCAGCATTTTAAGCTTCGCCTTCTTTCTTAAAATTTTCCTATATTTATTTATTGCACATATGTCCTTATTTTCATTTCTAGTTGCAGGGCTCATTGAAAAGCAATTACTCGCATTAAATGGAGCCCTGGGTAAAGCAATTTTAAATAACATAAAAATAAATAAACTGCAGAAGACATAAACAATTATCTATAACTCTATACGGATAGAAATACACGCATAGAAATAGTCCATTTCACTTACATCTAATTTACTAATAATTGTAGCCATAGTGTTGAGCACTTCAGCCTCCCTGGCCTGTGGGACATTTCTGCTGTAGTCATCCAAAACTGTTGACAGCAAAGGAGGGATGAAGTTTTCTTTGACCTTTAAGAAAAGAGAACAAAAAGATAGTCCTACCATCAGGAACTTTCTTTAACAATAATTATACATGGTTGTTCTAGAAAATGAAAAGCAAAACTCTCTGATTTTTCGCTGATCAAAAATGCAATGTCACGCGAGAGATTTTAGTGGGGGCTACATGCACTAAGAGCCACGCCTTTAGTGGCCAAACCCACTTTACTGCAAAGATGTTGACCACCTAAAGTAACCCAAAAATAATTCCCTGACTTTTCCTTGATTTGTAGTGTTTTCAAAATTTTCCCTGACTTATTCAGGTTGTCACTGGCTTTCTTAACAATAGGCATTTTCCAGCTTTTCCAGATGCTGTGGCAAACATGTTGCATTCTAGAGAAGGTTTGGGGAATGCACATAAGGAATGGCGTTCAGGGAACAATAAGGAAACTTGGATGCTCAAAGGAAATAAGGTAACTGAGGTGAAAAGTCAAAATTATTAATTGTAAGATTCATCTCAGAAAGTTTCATGTGAATCATTTGGAGCGTAAATGCATGCAAAATGTTACAGAGCTGCAAAGATTCATATGATAAATGCATAGTAGTGGATAAAACAGCCTACAAACTTGGAAAATGTTGAATACTAATGACAACACACCAAAGCTTGATCATTTGATTTGCTAACCCATCCAGTTATCAGATTAAGCGAGTCCTTTTTGACTCCTCTCATTGCTCTGATTAGTGGCTGCTTTGTGACTGCCTCCCCTTAAGAAAAAAGAGCAAAGAGATCAGATGAAATTTATTCAGATAACGAACTTATTGAGGCCAAAGAAATACTATTCCAGCTTGCACACCATGTCAATCCTTGCGAAGCAATAAGCTTCTGTTGAAAGAAAATCAGAATATCAGCATTGTAACTAACAATACAATAGTGTAAAAGTAATAATTAAAGTCTAGCTTTTCATTCTGAAAGTAACCCAATATACTGAGAAGCTATCTTGTAGCTTTTATGACTATGGCTTCCCAGTAGATGGAGGTATAAGAGGGAAATGTGACATGGATCACAACCAGGTTATTCTTATAGAATAGGTACCAGAAACACTTAAGAACCATATCTAGGATATGGCTGTTGTAGCTATGAAAAGAATGAAGTTGCAATGTTATTCCTGGAAAATTTATCTGGCATGATGAATACAAAAAAGAACCAACAAATATACAAAATGACGCGTCATGACGTTAAAACCGAAATGAGTGTACTAATTAAATTAATTACCATGTTCTAGAAATGGAAGCAACTGAATAGTTAAGAAAAGCTACTGGCCTTTTACAAACAACTCCTCCACCTGTATTTAGGGTGGCCCCTCATATTTTGCATTGAAATTCCAGGAGCTTTCCAAGACGTTCCAATAAGAGTTCCAGGATATTTGGAGAACCTCGTCACTCTTTGACGCTAATCATGTGTTTTATAATTAGCTTTTATAAACAACACGATCCATTTCAATTGAGGGTAGAATCAATTAAGTAGAGCAGTAGTGGAAACTGCCCAGCGGCCAAGTAGTCAGGTGGATAAGCAGGCGTAGGGGAAGAAAATGGGCGTCTGGGGGGTTGTCCCAAGAAAAATCTTAGAAGTAAACTCTATGGAATGCCTGAAAACGCACCCATCCTAATTGTGTTCTACATTAGTTCTTACAAACTACATGTATTATTTCAAATGGAGCATGGAATCAAAAAGGTAGAGGACAAGTATGAATAGCCTAGCTGCCAAAAAGTTGGGAGGATGTGCAAACACAGATGATGAAAATGGGAATCTGGGGATTGCCCCCAGAAAATGCTTTAGAAGCATACTCTCTAAAACGGCAGAGAACATCCCTTTGCAGAGTTGGATAAAAACTGTGCTCCATTGGGGTGGGTTGCTTAGATATCAAATGCCAACTGCATTTCAAAAAACTGACTTCCAGGAGATTTTACATTTTCCAGGAGTATTTTCAAGAACTAAATTGCATTCCAGTAGTTTGCAGGAGTAGTGATCACCTTATTTGCTACAGTGATTGGGTGTTCCAGATACAATTTCATTGTTTCTTAACAGAGAGGACACGTATTCCTTGTCAAAAAAATAGGGGATCAAAAGTTTGTATTCTAACGAAGGGTTCTCGCAGAAAGACGAATTAGCTATAACACAATTGAAAGCGTGACAATTAAATTTACCGTGTTGTGCGACTGCTGAGGATATGTTTTCACTGAGCACCTTGTACACATTTACCACATCAAGATAAATTCTACCAAGCTGCGATACAAATGGGTGCCCAACTGATTTACACGTAGCAACGTTAGTTTTGAGTATATTTCCAAGCTGCTTCACAGTCTCCAGTTCTTTTAAAACATCAATGTTCTACGAAATATATGGAATTGAAATTGAACAAATGCCATGTGATAATACTGGTATGGGTCGGAAAATAAACGAGCAATTGCAAGTCGTGTCTCAATGTGTCTTATCCCTGAGCTAAAACAAGCCGCATTCTTCATTGCTATTTGACAACACTAGCACTTTCAATGACTTAGAAATAATAAAAAGTTCATATTTTCCCCTAAATAAAGAAAAACCCCTGTCCTTTACTGAAACTCGACTAATTCTATACAGATGCTTCTTTTGCTGTTCCAGGTAACTCATCATGTTCAGTGGACTTGAAGAGTTCCTTCCAAATGTTCTCTGAAATTTCTTCAAAAACAAGAAAGGAAAGGAAAATACGAGCTTTGCTTATAGTCAGTATTTACTAATGTTTGCATGTACCTTGGTGGCTGAAGCAATAATACCATCCCATACTTGATTTGGCAATTGCATGCACTTTTCAATTAACCGATCAGTAACAACAGAATCCTAGGAAATAAATGTCAAAAATAAATCAAAGTCAGAATGGATAGAAGTGAAACTAGAAATTTGTAATTGAAATCTTTCACAAGATGTTGATGAGATTCATCCTTTGATAAATTCTAGGGCAGATAAATCATGCACCATTCCCGTATTTTGAGCCTTTTCATCTAAAACTACATATAATCCTCGAACACTTTCAATATTCCTGGAATATCATACTCAGTATGTAAAAACTATTCTCTGACAAAACATAATTCTATTGTTGAATGTATTTAGCAAACTGTATCCTTGTGTTGTGTAATGTAAATAAAGACTAAACAGATATATGACTATATATTCTATATTTTCACTCATTTCAACAAGATCAAAAACCATATCGCATACTTGATCGAATAACTCTCAGAAGCCAAAAAGATTATTATCAAAATGTTGGTTTACATCAAATGCATGCTTTTTATAAGACAAATGTTCATAGGCAAATGAGGCTCAAATGGCCAATATCTTAAGAAAATCTTAAGAAAATCACAAGGCTCCATTTCCAGACTTAATTGTGTTTTTGTTGGCATATAGTCGATATTACATCATTACTACATTCATAATGATAAAGCTGGGATTAGAAAGTGTAACCCATTTTAGCCAGTTAATTTCAGGAAAGTTAAGAAAATTGAGGCTCAGGCAAAATGACGGTTTTCTTATAAAAAAAACGTGTATGCAAAGAAGAGTGAAAAAAGTATGAGAAGATAAGGAAATGCAAATGCATACCGTTTGAGCACTAATCATACAACCAACAGCTTCATAGAATACGTGAACCTGAATAATGAACCATAGAAATTTAATGTCTTGACAGAATGTCTAAGGGATTTATGAACTCCATAAAGGTACATTCAAACATTCCATATAAGCTTTATATATTTTATATATCAAGCTTACTTAATACTGATAGTGTGTATGCTACTATACCATGTCAAACAACAACTAAACTTAAATTTGAAAGTAACGCTAATACACCAGGGGTGGGTAGCCTTTTAGGAAAGGGTCCATATCTTTCAAGCCTTCCATGTAGGCAGGCTAAAGGGAAAAGCCATGGGCGATAATGTACTAATACTAGCAATAATGGACAATTAAAGCTGGTGCCATGAATTTCACAATATGATTTTATTTTCTGCATGTGGCCTGTGGGGCATAGGGCAGCCAACCCCTGTTACACAGCATTGACTGCGAAAGCAATGAGATCAGTAGCTAAAAGTAGTAGGTTGAGAGATAAGGAGGGGAGGAGCAGAGAGAGAAATTGGTAAATAGATACATAAATCTATTGATAGATATTTCGACAGAGAGACGGACAGACAGATAGGTAGAGAGATATGTAGATAGATAAATAAAAAGATGATAGATAGATAGATAGATAGATAGATAGATAGATAGATAGATAGATAGATAGATAGATAGATAGATAGATAGATAGATAGATAGATAGATAGATAGATAGATAGATAGATGGATACATGGATAGATCGATGGATAGAGGGATACATAGATCAATAGATAGATACATAAATAGATAGATAGATAGATAGATAGATAGATAGATAGATAGATAGATAGATAGATAGATGGATACATGGATAGATGGATACATAGATCAATAGATAGATACATAAATAGATAGATAGATAGATAGATAGATAGATAGATAGATAGATAGATAGATAGATAGATAGATAGATAGATAGATAGTTAGATAGATAGATGAATAGATAGGTAGATGGATGCATACGAACAGCATAGAAATACCTGCTGTGGTTGTAGATCACAAATAATAGTGCTGATGTTGTTGAGAATTTCTTCAATAAATGGCATCACCTCTCCAACTTGAACCTGAATAACAAGCATCATGATTAACAACATGAATTAAATACATTCACAATAGAAAATCAAGTAAATAATGGAGGATAAATGCAAAGAGGCTCTTCACCATGCCTGTACAAAATCTATAGGAGCTACAATTTATTTTTCATATGAATACACCCTGAATGGCGACTCCTCTTTGAAATATCTGTGAATTTCTTGAAAAGTGCACATGCAATATTTCTTACAAAACTATATGCATTATACAGGGTGTCTGCCAATTACGGGAAGTTGTTTTCCCTGAAGTTTCCCTGATTCAATGTAAGTCCTGAGCAAATACTACACTTTAAACTTATCACAATACAAGGCCATTTAAGCAAATTTTTGCCTATTTGAGCGAAGTGTGTTCTACTTCCATCACGGAAAATGAAATCTAACTATTTCACCACAGGCATTATGTGGTTTCTAACAAGTGTTTTTACCATACTAGAAAACTGATTGGTTGAAGAAACAAAGATAAACATTTTCCCTGATATTTCCCTGCTGGCCTCTAGCATTAGTCAAATTCCCTGGCTTTCCCTGATATTTTTAAGTACAGCCCATTTCCTTCAGTTTTCCTTGAATTCCTTGACTTGGCAGACACCAGGTTATAATAGACTGGAATAATGCTTTTCCATTTTCATGCTAGTACTAATATGCTTTCTATCATTTATAACTACCTGCACAAAATGCCTTCTGCATCTTTGTGCAATCTTTATAAATGTATCACATGCCATGTCTTGAACTCCATCGTGCGTTTCTACAATAAAATAACAAAGAAATTTCAACGTAAAATTCAGCAATGAGTTCATCTCAAAAACTTATAAGAAATTTAATCTTCAAAGGTAGACTTAAATATATACCAATATGAACGTCTATTCAAAAGGATATTATGCTTTAGCAATTCTCATTTGAATGCATGTTCTTGAGAAGCGGAAAAAGACTCCAAGTAAAAGTGCTGAATTTCTGATGATATGACTGTATTTGTGTACACGTATATGCTAACACCAAAGTAAAACAATCAACACAAAATGAAATCTTACCGTGCATAAATTCAAAAAGTTTATTTACAACTGTTTTCAAAAATTTCCAATGAGCCCTAGAAAACCGTAAAAACGATTCGTTTGAAAAATATAAAGAATTACATCCACAAATGAAATGTCTTAATATTTGGGCCTAACCAGCGACTACTGAAACCCCTTGACATAACGAAGCATTGGCAAATGAATCTACTATACATGCTTTTATTAGAAACAAAATCAAAATACTACCTCAAAAAGCGGGGATACTGTCCAACTATATACATAATATTGGAAGCAATGATTGCTTTATTGTCCTTCCCTCTCTTCACTTCACAAAGACCGAGTAAATCCTGAAGAGTTAAAGTTCTGCCGTCAAACTAGATAACTCTAAATCGCCAAATAGAAAAGGCCATACTTGCACCACAATCATTAATAGTTATACAGTAAAGATCACATATTTGCTAATGGCTGATGTCTGTACCAACCTAACAACTACAACAATTTAGCATAACCACCATTTCGGTATTTCACATTTAAATTTGCCAAAAAACAAGTTAATTCTTCTTTTTTACATATCAAACAAATAAATTGAGACTATTGAGGTATATAAGCCTTGGGCAAACCCTGTTTTCTTGAAACACCAAAACAACTGAAGGACACTGTAAAAGGAATACCTTAATGAAAATGACCAAAAAGCGTTTCTCATCCTCTTCGTGCATTGCTCCACTTATAGATCCAATGGCCCAACAAAGCTGTAAAAGAAGAACAGCCAAAAAATAAAACACTCAATAATTCATAAATCATGATATGCGCAAACAAATGGGGGGACTGACCAGTTACCTTACGCCAATGAAAATTTTCACCCGTTAGGCTGGGATCTTATTAATAAAGCTGTGATTGATATCTACACAAAAGCAATATGCTTTCAAGTTGTGTGAATAGCATGGATTTTTTATGAGCAATGCACATTCGGATAAATCGAATGAATGGCCATAACTCTCTTTCTGATATAGGAAGACTTGGTGAAGTCACCCACGTGTTTAGCATTGTGTTTCACGCATTGAAATACAACTGCCAAAAAACCCTTCAAAACCAATAACCAGATAACTTTCATTTAAAAAGAGAAAGAACGCCTTTTATCCACCGCAAAAACTATACAAATGAGAATTTCAAAACTTTTCAAAAACCATTCTTTTGTATTACATACAACCATATGACATAGTCTATATAAACCCCCCCCCCTAATTAAGCTGAAAGGGGGTCCCTTGAGAGAGAAGATAATTAGACAACCATATCCCTTACTGTATTTAGATTTTTCCATGACCATTCTGTTCCATTTACTTGATTTTTCAGTTTCTCTGTCATAATTCTTTCAGTATCTTGATAATCCAAATGTGTCAAGTACACTAAAGCACAAATTCCATCATAGATATAAATTAACACAATATGAAAACATCTCATTCAAGTGAAAGCAAGGGGACATATGTTTGCTAATTTCATATCTTGATAGTGCACAGTTTATTTCTCTAGTGGAATTCAAATCTTGCAATCTCTAACTTAGAAATAAAATACACAAAAAAGGGAAATGATTGAATTGCTATTCACCGTAATAACTCAAATAAGCGCCACGGCGTTTATTTTTCCTTGTACTTCAAAGTCCTTATTCGATGGTGGTGCTTTTTCGAGTAATTACGGTATAAAAAGGATCTAACAAGAAGCCTAGCAAATTCCAGGAGGATGAAATGAAAGTTTTAAAAATGTCATTTTTACCCAGTGTTTCACGCATCGTTTTGTACATATTTATTGAATCCGTGTCTTTCATAAATTCTCTTACAACTTCGCCCTGGTCATTTTCAACAACTAGAACCTTAAAACAAACCACATAGTATCAATAAATGATAATATTTTCACTTCCAAATAAGGTATTTTTATCGCTATTCAACATTGAAAATCGATGCCTATTGAAGTAGGGATGTCCTCAACATTCAACTTGCAACTGGGTTTATGTACCAAGAACAATTTTGCTAAAATAAATTGCATTCTTGCCTATAAATTTGCACTCCACACAAACCATTCACTTTCAAAATTAGTCTTCAGTTTCAGCATGTGTCAAATTCTTTTAGCTGAGCTAAGCCTAGGCTCTGTCCATTCCAAAATTGCAAAACTCGATAATAGAAATAAAAGTGCTTTGTGACATATACGAGCAAGCATACATGAGAACACTTGAAATTCTCCCTTTACCCTGTCCATTCCTCTTACTTTCCTTCCATTCAAATAGTCCAATCCGCTCACACTTCACCATGTCCATTCCTTTTAACTTTCATTTCCTATCGATTCCTCCAGTCCTTTCGTATGACACTTTACGCACTCCCTAAGAACACAGTCATACACCAATGTTTTGAGATGGCTTACCTCCTCTGGCTTTGCCATTCTTGATATCATAATGAGCCTAATCTACACAAAGATAACAGAGGAACAAGATGATTAACCAAAAGATATAACTGAAACACCAGTTTCATGAAACAAACACTGTTAAGGTGACATCATGTCCAAATTTTGAATTCTAATACATCCCCTTATCTCATAGAAAGAAAACTGCACAAAACCTTACATATTCCAAAATACTTTGATTAGAGATGAAATCTTGACTTGAATAATAAATAAGACCTAGCCCTATTTCAGATGAAATGTCATAAAAGTTGCAATATCTTACGATGGAGTCCTTGTATGTTAGCATAATACCTGATATGTTCACTAAGAAAATGCCTTCATCATATAGCATGCAAAAGAATGCGAAAAGACTGCAATCTCATCCTGCCAAAAAGGCATAAAAAGCGAAAGCATTTCTCTTCATAAATCAATTCATTAAGCCCTTCACGATTCCAAATACTTGAACATTTACAAGTTCAAGGTGGCTGTTCTCTTTCTGCTGTAGATTTTTCTTGATGCTCGAAGCATACTCTTCTACTCTAACAACAGTCGGACACAAAAAGAGTTCGCGCATTGGAAAAAGATCCAGAACAGAAAGAGAAGCAAAGATTGTGATTAAAACTACATATGAGATATCAACTACAAACCTTTGAAAGTATTTCCAAATAAATATGCCGTCGTGGAGGGATATTTAATGACGAGGGTGAGCCAAGAATTTGAGATGGTGTTGAAAAGGGACTTTCTCTATAAAGATCGGAAGCCAATGCACTCCAATACTCCAAACATATTTTAAATATTTCTGTTTCCTCAACTTCGGATATAAGAATCAAATAATGTAGACCCTTGAAAGCAAATTGAAATTAACATTACTTTACAGCATGATAACAGAAAACATCATACGAAGTAAAATTGAAATGTGAAAAACGCATGTCATTTTAGTAAAAACTGAAAAGCAAAAGCAAAAAACTAATGCAAACAATGAATGGTGATGAAACACGTGGATCGATGGCAATTGGCGTAATTTGGATGACGAACAATTAAGGGACATATCACATAATAAGTCATCAGGAAAAGGGATTATAATAACTAGGGCAGTCGAAAAGTCTTAAAGTCACATTTGGTCAAAATAAAGTCAAAATAAATTCAAAATCTTGATTTTCTGGAATAAGGTCAAAAATACTGAATACGGTCAAAATAGTCAAAAGTAGAGTGCAATGCACGATTCTATATCTACTTTATAGCGCTGAGCCAGGCAGAGGCGGATCCAGAGCAGGACTTTGGGGGGGCCTTAATTGTCTTCTTCTTGTGAACAGTTTCTTAACACTATTGTTTGCTGTAGGAAACATTGCCGTGTGTGGTCAGGCAAGCTTGCATTTTTGTGGCGGCTAATTGCTTTCCAATAGTCTGTTATCTAATCATGCTACTGGAATTGGTGCAACTGGCGGAGAAAATATTCTCCAGCAAATACCATAAATTCTCTTTTTAGCCCCCCTCTTAATGAAGCCCTACTCCCAATAAGCCCCCTTTTTGGGAACAAGAAATTTATGAAGTCCCCCCAGAAAATATTTAATACTGCCAAGCGTAAGTAAGCTTCATAGAAGTAAGTAAACAGCGGTTACTACACAGTTTTTCAATTATATGTGTCCTGATGTGAACAAATGATGTATAAACTAAACAATATGAGTGTTTTCCTCTTTTCTCAAACAGCAAAAACTTAGGTAACTTTTGAAAATTTTAAAGAAACTTATTAAGTCCCCCTGTAGAGTGCTTGAAATTAATATGCCTCACGGGGGATTAATACAGCATTTTCAAGAGTACCACAGGGATTCCAATGCTTGCCTCTGGGGGGAAATAAGTGCAATTCAAAACTGATATTTCTCAAATACTACAAATGATTGACGTTTAAGAGATCCTAAGCTCAAGAGTGAGTATCAACGTAATCCCCTCCACTATTGAAAAGCTGTTAGAAAACTACAGAATGAGGAGAATGAAGCTTTTACATCTCAACAAAACAATTTTAAGAGAAGTGTCAGGAGAACAGCGTTTTTGAACGTGCACTGTATGATTCTACATTTAAATCAGGGAGGGCTTGACATGATAGTAATAACGCCAAAATTATTTTCATAGTCTTGCAGTATAGTATACTCACTTTCATTCAGTTTATCAGAAAAAAAGGAAGTTTATACGGAACTAGGAAGTCGCCCCATTTCCAATAATGATACCCTTTAGGAAGCTCCATAATATAGTATTGAATTGTACTGTATTGCTAGTAACATCCGCAATTCGAACACGGAACCATTGAACTATAAATAGTTCAATGCATGGAACTAATGGATGTGAATACCATAAATTCTCGAATAAGTGCCGCCTTCCAATAAGGATCGCCCTCAAACAAGCGCCAGACTTTTTGGCTGGATTTCAAAATAAGCGCCCCAATACAACTCAGGCTATGGCTATCGGCGTTTCAATGGTATTGATAATCTTTGACATGATGTGCAAGGCATAAAAATGAACAAAAAATAACACATTAACTGCATCTGGATATATATTTCGGTTAACCTTTACGTCACTATCCGACGTTTTTATACTCTGATGAGTGTCGGACGAAAAAAGCTTTTAGTATGTCAAAAGAATGTTGCCGCTTTTTCGTGCTGTAGTATACTGTATTGTTAAAAATTACTTTGTTTCTTTTCTTTGAAAATAAGCGTCGCCCTCGAATGAGTGGAACCATTGAATAAGCGGCGCATTTGAAGTACGAGAAAAAATAAGCAATGCCGTGCTTAACCGAGAAATTACGGTATGTATAAATAGCGATGTGAATGAGAGAGAAAAAGAAGTCGCTCAAGCTTCGATGGCAGACGAGTTTGGAACAGCTATGAAGTCTTTTCGTCCCAACTATCTGCGAGGACTACAATTCTGTGTTTGACGTTTGTTTCAGTGAAAAGACCGCTCGTAAAATATCCCATTTTACAGGAAGGAGGTCATTGCAAATGCCTACACATGTGGGGAGCTGGAAGGGACAGTGGGATGATGACAAAATCAAGGGGGTCATCTATACAATATGCATGTATAACAATAAAAAATATAGTGTCCCGTCCCCATTTGTACGCTAACATGTCCATTGTGCTAATTCCCCGCTCTCCTTTAGGCCGCATGCCCTATTTCAATGGCTCCAAATACATTTGTAAAAATTAATCTGCTCAAACTTCCACTTCTCATTAACACGACCTTGCAACTCTTATATGCTCAATTGTAGGTCAGTTGAATTAGCAGGGGGTGGATGGGTGGATGTTTTTCTAAATTTTAATAAAGTGGACCTATCGGGAATTCGCAACAACCCTGAAAAAAGTAGAAGAGTTGATGATCCAACCAGATGGCGTTAAGCAAAACTTGGATGGAGTGGTAGATAGTGTTCCACCTACAAAGTTGTGAAGTGCTTGGTGGAGAGTTGACTCGTGAATGACTGGTTGAAAATTTTGCTGATAGTGATGATGCCCAGATATTGCTAACATGGGGGGGGGGTTATTATAAAATGCTATGAGGGGTGAAAAATTTTAAAAAGTACAATATGGCCCCCTCCCTACAATTAAGCACAAAAGATTAGTTGCTTTTCTAACATTTACCATTTATTGTTTTGCCATATTTTAAACATGTCATGAGTTCCTCTTAGCAGGGGAAGCAAATTATGACATTATCAAGGTGGTGTCTAATTAATTATCATAGGGTACTTTGCTATCTAAAATAGGCTGCAAATTATGATAACATATGCATAAGGTGTCAATTCGGTCAATACCATACCTCCAAAAGAGTCGCCTTCAAATCCACCTAAAATCAAAATGATATCAACGTCAAGAATAGCAAGTCTAAACATGAAAATGATCATACAACTAAAAAAATGAGAAGAACGCTAAAGATCTATCAAATGAAATGTTAAAGTATTAAAGTATATCAAACTGACATGAGAGGAATGTAGCTTTTCTGAGCAGCTCCTAGGTGTGCTTCTTTTTGCAAATATGACTAACTATCTGTTTCTAAATCGAAGTTCAGAAAACATACTAAGTGAAAAATTGTTAATCCATAGTTTACTCCCTTACTTTTATCATGAAAAGCTATATTTATGCCCTGACTGTTCGGAAAAACAACCCTTTCCCCCCGACCTATAGGGTCAACATTCAGTCCGTCATAAATGACAGCCACTATTTTGAACAAGGTGCCAACATCTTGGACTAGAGACCTTAAATGACAAAACTAATCCACATTTTTCTTGGATTGATTAAATTACAAATATAAGGATAAAACTTGGCAAACGATAAATTTTAATGAAAACAAAACAAATTAAATACTTTGATCAAACAATCATTTTTTTCTCTGACTACAATACGAAAGTACTATTTTCCCATACCAATTGCAAATTTCCATGACTTTCCCTGACCTAAGTCAAAAGGACACTTTTCCTCAACTTTTCCTGACCGTAAAGGCCCTGATATTTTTAACTGGTGTTGGTTCACATCTATCAAAGAAAATGCTGGTTTGCCTAGGTACTAAAAGAATGAATTTAGGCGTATTTATAGCCCCACAGCTCTATACTAGCATTTATGAGCAAAAATCACCCCATAGCACTACATTACATGCCTACCTATGCCCAGGGGTACAAAATGCAAGACGTGTGGGAATATCTTCCCAAGGAAACCTAAGACACATACTATATGTTTGCATGCACCACCTTCATTCATTAACCAATGATCAACACGTAACTTTTTATATTGCCCAATGGAATTCATGTACAAGATAATAGCTATTGCATAGTAGAAAATACAGAGCTACTGGTGACAGAGAACATGAATTCCTGCTACAGAAACCCTATTGTCCAAATAATCACCAAAAATACAAATGAAAGAATGCAAAATACCAGTCAAGCTTTGTTGTTAAATTTCATGACCCAATTTCACTACCATATCAAATTGAGCCTATTTGTTTTAGCGTAGGACAAAATTTTGGCATTGATGGCTAGCAATCTATATGGAAAAGTCTATGACCATACTAAAAATAATGCCTTTCCTACTCATTTCTCTATTTCCTATACCTCAATGATGAGAAATGGGTCACATTTAATTTTTTTAGCTACTGTACCTTTAATTGGATACTAGGTTCCACAGTTTCAATAACAAACCTACCAGAATACTGACGGGAACAACCCACCTGTAACAACAGAATAATTGTACAGTGGCGTTGCAATGACTTGGCATTTAATCAGTGAGGATGGGGCTGCTAGCTCATCATGACTCCACACAGATTATATTATGTTGATGGGTATTTTAGATATGCTATATATGGTGTAAAACAATTCAGCTAACAACCTCTAACTATAAAATCAATCCTTATTTTCTATAACCAGATTATAAGAGTTCCTAATAGCTATGTTATGTGATATGATTGTGGCCAAAAGTTCAAACCAGATAGCAATGACAGTTTTCAGCATAGTGCATATATGGACAAAGTCAACACAAATGAGATTGCACAAACAGAGGAAACCGTTTTGATATGTGTAAGGCCCGATACATGGAGATGGGATTCCTCACTGCAGTGAGAAACTATTAAGCATTAAGGTCAATTTCTAACTTGTGCTACATTTACGTGGAAGGCAGTCCAGCTCAATCAGGCAAGATTTGCAAAAAGGACATACTGATCTTGCTGAAGACCTGTGTCAACATTAAGTTCTTCCGCTTCTTCTCTTAGAATTTGCATGCAAGGTGAGCCAGCCTGGCTAAGTAGGGCAGGAAAACAGCACACACAACTACTTTGGCATGTCAAACAGCTAACAGTCACAGCTGATAATAAGTAAATGAACTTCTCAAGAAAGAAGAGACCTTTTAAGTAGATCTCAAGATATGCTAATTTTCCTCAAAACCTGCAGAATTAATTCTTTTCAAATTTTCCTTGTTCTCAGCAGACTTATGCATTGCTTTCCTGTTTCAAAGGCATCCAATATATCTTTCTTCAAGAGCAGCCAATACACTGCTAATATTGCTTTGGCATATTGTGCACAAAATCAACAATTTATGCAGCTGCACAACTAAAAAAATAAAACTACTCAACTGAGCCCCAGTGAAGAAGGCATAGAGTCAAGGATATAGAATTGCTTTGTACCATGCTTTATCAAAATTGGTTCTAGTGCTCCTCAATCTCTTTTTACAATCAACAAATAAGTCAGTTCTGCAAACCAGACTTGAGATTTTATTCCCAAGTGCATATTTGCAAATGGTACCCCCATCTTGACAAGCAAGCTTATCCAACTGAATTGGTCCATGTAAATAGGTCCTGAGAGAGCATTTACCAAACCAAACCTTAACATCATACTCAAAAATGTTGCAAAATGTGTTGCTAAATATATGATCCAGAAATAATTCTTACTTTCTTTTCCAGTAAATGGCCATGTTCTTTCAGAAAAGAGCTCAAGAACATTGATAAGTTCTGAATAAACTTTTGCTCATCATCAGTTCCACTAACATATGCTCCTTTGAGGTTTGTATCATGTGGCAGTAGCTTTAACAGAAACATAAGAGTTGTTCATAAATCTCATGAGAAAACCATTGGTAATAGTAGAGCTTTTTGCAAAAAATTACCACCAGTGTGGTACATGGCCCATGTAAATTAGCCTAGGAGGGTTTTGTCCTTTCAAATGTTTCTTTGAAGGATATAAATCTACTATTTCATCCAAACATTTATGAAATTTCATGCTGTGTAATGCACATTCATAATATTTCATAGCAATTAACAAACTTTTTGCTAGGCCTGGGACATTTTGCTTCTTTTTAATGCCACCTGGGAGGCCTGCAAATGTGGCATGAAGTCAAAGGGCAAGTATTATCATACTCAGGTAAACACACAAGTACATTCCTATGATTGTCCCAGTCTGCAAGTGACAAGCAAAGTGACAAAAATTTCAGCATAAAAATCAAACAAAACCATGCACCAATAGCAACTGTAAATGGAAAAAGAGTGATGGCTTGTATAGCAATGTTGACTAACACTCCATATATAATCAAACCTTAGCCCTGACCCTATCCCTCTAGCAGTAATGACATCATCAAGTAAAGTGGTATGGGAATGAAACAGGTATACAAATGTGAAACTTCTTCCTCAAGTCTCTGTGGGGGAGCACTTTGATGATGTGCCCATATAGTTATTGACATATACCTTATTGATTACTTAATCACAATGCACTGAAAACTGCATTAATTATCCATTGTAGGCCCCACTCTCAAGATATGAAAACAATATGCTCATATGCAAAATAGAGCAACTTTTCAGTGTCATTTAGAAAAGAATACATTTCATTATCTCAATAAGAAATTAAACCTACCAAGCAGAGCAAGATGGTTTAGAGAACAAGTTCCATCATTTCCAACTATTAATTCTTGATAACATTAAATGTAAACAATACATGTGAATTTCTCTTACCTGCTTTAACTGTGCCATTGTCAAGGTATAAAGCAAAACAAACTGTTCATCATACAGAACATTTGAAATGCCCGCTAAAATAAATGCAATCAGAACTCTTAATTCCCCAAAAATTCTGCACTGTGTCTGAGAATGTAGCACAATACAACACGCCATTTAAAAGTATTTAAGATGTGCAAATTCTTGATTCTAGCACTTTGGGTACTCCAAGAAACAACTAATGTAACAGGAATCCTTAACCATTAAACATAACTTGCTATGGAAATTTTATGATGCATTCAGAGGTCACTTATTCTCCCTTAACATTGATGCAAAGTGGCAAGCATCTGACTCCTGTGATGTTTACCAAATGCATTGCAATTATTAGGGGTTTTGTTCTACCAGTCAACAAACTTTACCAAAATAGCAAAAGCCATATGGGTTCAGACTTTCATTGAGAGAGAGGGAGAGAGAGAAGTGGGAAGATGAAAATCATACAGTTTAGCACATAGCAAATACAATGATAGCTTTATGGGTGTTCTAAAGATAAGTTCAATAAAGCAATTACATGATAACCAATAAGTATGTAGCTTAGCTAAAATAACATACACCATAGCATAACAAAAAGTACTAATTACCAATTTCTGTTAGGCATTTCAAGGTGACATTTCTGAACATGGGTACATTCAAAAACTATGGAAAATGGTAGAAATTTCTTGCATATAATGACATCATCAATAAACTTTATAGGAAACTGATATCATAAGGTTGTCATTCAAATCTTGCAAACATTGATGTGAATTGGAGCCAAAAAAGCTAATCAAAGGAAATACTGGCCACCTCAGTTACATTTGTCAAAGTGCTACTAAATATTCACAATTTTGTCAATGAAATGCAAGTACCACTTAGCTACACAACTCTATTATTACCACTAGTATTAGTACATAGAGAATTATCAACAGAATCATACATACAGTAAACAAACTTTGTATTTGTTAATGAGAAAGCAATCTCCAATGAATATTATTCAGATATACCTTGTAAATCAATGTGCTGATCAACTTTGTCTCAAAAATGTAGCCAAGTGGGATCCAATTCAGAAACTTAAGCAGTGTCTAAAACCAAGAGATTTTGTGACTTAAGTAACTAAATTGAGTTATTGAAAAAATTGTAACTTCACTGGAAATGTTTTTAGTTCTAACTTTTTAACTTACCCTAATTAAAAACTTCAGTTTTGATTTGCTGCAACTCAAACTTTTACCAAATGTCTACTTGCACAAAGTTTTTGGAACCATGTATATTTTGTTGGTAGCATAGTGGTTAGAGCCATGCCTCCCATATGGAAGGTCTGCAGTTCAAGTCCAACTAGATGCCTTGACTGAATGCTCACTCACTGTTCACCCAGCAGCAAATGGCTACCTGGTGGCAACACTGGAACTTGCCACCCTACTTAACATACTGATGGCTCAGGATAAGTGTCCTCTCTAATAGGCACCCCCTTATGTATGAAAGTACATGGGATTACCTTTACTTTTGATATTTTGTCACTTATGTATACAAACCATAGCTACTACAATAATAAATGAGTTGAACCTAAAATAATAAGATAATGTACTCACCTGAAGAGTTGATTCAACCAGAGCCACATTCATTGAGTTCTCCTAAAAAGTTCATTTTTCCAACATGACATAATTTGAAAAAATTTACAAATGGTGCAATGAACAAAAAGATGATTCCTTAACAATTTACAAATGTTCCTATTCTGCTACTTTAATCACAAGACAAACAAAAATTAGAAACTGAGTATGAATTTGTTAACCTTCAAAGGGCCCCTCAATCCATATTTTTTGTGCTTTTCGTGCTGATTGATAGTTACAGGTAAGATATGAATGACTGTGAAGTATTTTCTTCAAAATTTTCATTTTTCTGCATACAACTGGCTCTCAAAGTTGACATTCTCCAAAAAAATGAATATGTTTTTTTGGAAAAAATACATAGTGACATTGAGGTGTACCATTGCTCTCAGCTACTAAGTCACACTGAGCACTATTTTTATTACTCAGGCTTCCAAGCTTTTTCATGACAACAAGGCTGTTTTAGTTTTGAGTGGAACTTCAACATTCAAACTAACATGAAACTATTCTGTAGAAGGCTGCAGCAATGTATTGTCAAATCAACTAGCACTGTTTGTACAAGATGGTGACTGAGGGCTCAACTGGCTTGTGCAATATCTTCTCCACAATAGCCTTTTGCATGGAAGATAGGTACTTTCCAGCACTGTATCAATAAAAAAGTTTTCTTTCATACTTTTATTGCCTGTTTCTATACAATAAAAACTTCTAGTATAATGTAATCAACTCATTTACAAGTTGAAGTAATGAATGAAAGTCAAATAAAAATTCCAAAACACACCATAACAAACTGGCATAAAGTAAATATGAGGGAGAACTCCTGACACATACTGAAATGAAAAGCACAATATTAAAATTGTAAGAAGAATATTTAAATTAAACAAACTGCTCACATGAAAGAAACTATAATTAAAAAGCTGATACATGTCATACAAACATTAACACAACTACACTATTTGCACAATGTAGTTGCTGAAAATTTAGCAAATGTAATTGCAAAATGACAAGAAAACAATGCAACCAATGATGAAATTATGCTGCAAATTAGAAAAGGCAAAGAAATCACTACTGATTTAAAACTCTACAGACTGTCCTTCCTAGACAAATTTCAATCATTGTGTAAAATAGGGCATGAGATAATTAGTATACCTATCTTTCAAGTGCTTTGCTTTATTTTGAGTTATCTGACCACTTGAGAAATCAAAGACTTCTTCACTACAAAAAATGGTGCAAGATTTCAAAACAAAGATAAAAAAGTTGCTATTTCTGAATATCCCATGCAAAAAAGTTATGGTCACTGTAAAAATCTCTTGCTATTCAAATAAAAGGAATATAGATCAAAAATATCAAAAGGAAGACTTGGTGCATTTCTAAATCTCATGGAGGCAAATCATAAAGTTCCCTTCAGCTCAAGAATTTACCAACAAATAGCCCTAAGCTTGAAAAATATTATGTTGCAGCAATCCTGTATTTGACTGTTCTGCCTAATACACACTACAATGTACTAAAACAGCTGATAAATAGTACACTGATTTACTAACATAGTCTAAATATCATGAGGTGATGATATGAAATATACAGTGATCACAGGTAATACAAAGAGTATAATCAAGAATAATGATCAAAAAATTAAATTAACATTACAGTGTACTAAATGAGTGCACTAATAAAATCAAAGATAGTAAAAGTAGAGCATCTAAAAATTAAAGCTAATAATTTTGAAATCAAGGAAACGTTAGGCTTATGCTACCTCAACAACCGAAGTATGGCCATATTGTTTTGACATAATGATTCATTGGTTCTGCTTGCTCCAACAATATCACTGATAAATGTTGGCCATTTCTTTGGCCATTCCCGCTTTACAATCTGCAATCATAGACATAAAATGCTGCTGAATTGCAAGTGAGCCACAGGTAGAAATGCCTAATATATCCAATATAACAGATCCATATACCATAAAAATAATACGAAATGGACTCTAGGTTTATTCCATGTCACATCATCCAGACCATGACACCTTTAATCTCAGAGTTTCTTCAAATTTATACTGGCTGTAGGTGTTGTTGAGATATGATAAACATGAATATTTGAAAGTCTTATTCATTACCTTTCTCGAGTTATGGCATCTTTAAGTTTCACCCAAATCACACTCAAAGCCAAAAATCCGTGATTTTGAATTTACATTTTTGTCCATACTCTTCTTCCCAGAAGATATTTTCATTTAAAAAGTTGCACAGATAAACATTTTACATTGATAAATATACAAGTAGACTTTATACCTCCTCAAAGCTAATGAATTTTATGATATTCAACATTTTTTTTCACATCTACCCAGAGTCACATGTGGGGCTTGAAATACATGTGGCCAGACAGACATGGCAAAAATTCCTTATTCCCCATGTTTTATGCATGTAACCCTACAATTGGATGAAAAATGGTGTTGGGCACTCTTCTAGAATGCCCATAATATCATCACAAAGTTAGGAAGGCATCTCACGATTGGGGCTTGAAATCCATGTGTCTATCCAGTCACATGGATTTCAAGCACCACATTTGACTCTGGGTAGGAGAAAAAACATTGAATATCATAAAATTCATTAGCTTTGAGGAGGTATAAATTCTACTTGTACATCTATCAACATAAAATGTATATCTTTGCAACTTTTTAAACGAAAATATCTTCTGGGTAGAAAACTATGAACAAACATGTAAATTCAAAATCGCAGATTTTTGGCTTGGAGTGGTGATTTGAGTGAAACTTAAGGATGCTATAACTCAAGAAAGGTAATGAATGAGACCCTCAAATTTTCATGTTTGTCACATCTCCACAATACCTACAACTGGTACAAATTTGAAGAAATTCTGAGATTAAGGGTGTCATGTTCTGGATAATTTGACATGGAATGACCCGCTAGTACTACTCTAAGTAAGCTTACATCATCACAAAAAATAGATTTTTTGACTATGCTATATTGCATTTGCTAACAATCTAGTTACACAGGTAATTGTGCTTTTCTTAATAGCTATAATACAAATCACCAACTGCAGCACAAAATTGGGCAGCATCAACACACCATGTAAAAGCTGCTTCCAGCATTAAAAACCTATGACTATAGTCATAGGGGCAGGTAAAGTCCCATTTCTCTAAGAAAGGATGTAATCATCTCTCTTATTGGAAATATAGCATATGCAACCCTAGATAACACCTTCCAACATCTCCAAGTCACTCACAATATCATGTTATAAAAATTAACTTCTCAAAACAAATTGAATTAAAGTGGCAATTACCTGTACCAAAATTACATTCAACTTATTCAAGTATGTCTTCTCATTCTGAAAAAGTAAATAAGCTCCATAACTATAACATCCCAAGCTACAAAAGTAAGAAAACTGGGAATTCAGAACATGGTACCATCTGAAGAAAGAGAATTTATTAAATCTTATTCCCATATGCAACTGTAACTCTGTAATGATGAGCAAAAAACATATACAAAAACAATTCTCTTCCATCATAAATCTGCCAAATTTTATAGTATAATGGGTAAACCTTGTAAACTTCATAGTATAAGGGGTAAATTTTGCATTTTTAAACTTTTACAACCTAGATGTAGAGACATAAGTATATTGAACTGCTCAATCTTAAATTCATTAGTTGAGTGTTGCCTGAGCTCTTGGCAGAATACACGTACTTCTATCAGTATTATAAAAACAAACCTCCAATGTAGTAGAGTCTGATGAAAGTTTTATAACTAAACCAACAATGTATTTTTTTATCCCTGAAAAAAATTTAAACTGTTAAAGTTTGCACCTTTAAGATTTTGACCAATGCAATCATTTTCAAAAATAGTGATACAACTATTGCTTAACATCAATCTACAAATATAAGTAATATAGGAATAAATGGAGAAGGTAAGCACATACCTTCTCTTTGTTCTGAAGGGAGAACTTTCCACCTTGTTTTGATTACACCCTCCAGAATTTGCAGAGCAAAATACTAGTCAGAAAACAACAAATAAAAGTTTTTTATGACAGTGTAATTAGGTACAGCAAATGACACAGGAAATTGGCTCTCTTATTTTTATCTCAAATTCTCCACTCCCTTGATAGCACCCTTTCAGAGTCCAATAGATTTAATAGTTATCATCCACATTTGTAGATACAATAATCTGTAATGCATTTCCTACAATCCTATCAGAAATATAAATTGTTTGCTATGAGGATCTTGTTTACAAGCATACAATTTAAAACAGTCTATGCCCGGAAGAAATTAGTGCACTAGAGTCAACTTGCATGTGCACCCTTGCTTGCACAAGCAATTGCTTTCACCTATTTTGAATTGCACATGCAATCCAAGATTTGTGTATCCACAAAAGAGAGTTTCTTGTTGCTGAAGCATGTCAAGTATTTCATTTAGGATAAAACAGGATAAAGCAGAGTTATGACAGCAAAAAGTGACAGTCACTTGTGTTGCAGTTATGACAACATAGTTCCCATTTGGCATGTGCAATTGTATGGCTAATAGTGATGTTGGAACAGGAAATTTTTGCTTGTGCAGGGGATTTTGCTTGTGTGTGTACATGCACATGTGCGATCACACGTGTCTCTGGGCATGGACTGCTTAAAAGCTCTTAAGAGTCAAGGTGCTAAGTGCAAAACATCCTCCTGCAATTTGTAAAAACTATTATTTATACAGGGTGAACTAGTATTTGGTAACAAAAATCTTATACTTGTAACACACTAAATTTCTGGCATCAAAGATAATAGTATAAGATTTTACATGACCTTGCATAATAAATCATATACAGAACTTGTTTAACTTCTACATCAGCAACTTCTACATAAAGATCACACATAAAGAAGTGCATGCCAATAAATGCAGCATGCAAAACTAACAATTTAGAAAGACTCGATCTGAGTGAAAACAAATGTGAACCAAAAAAAAGTAAAGGACATGAGGATAATGCTGATTCACCTTAGTATTTTGGTTACTGGAACTCTCCAATATTGAGTCAACTTGTGTCCATGATTCCGGGTGATCCTTCAGCTCTTGCAGCACCTTTTTGGCAACTTGATGCTTTAAAGATATTGAAATATTACAATGAAACGATCTTTTACCCAAGCAGCCTACGTTTCAAAGCAAACCAAAATAAAATGCACAACCCCTTCTTATAGCAAGTTTAACTTCTGTATTACAAACGACATTTCTCATAATGTAATCTTTAGAGTTTTGATTCCAAATATAAGTTGGCAAGGTAAGTGAAGTCAGAGCTCGAGAAAGCAAGAAAACTACAACCACTTAATCTAAGTTTTGAACCCTATAACAATATTTAAATTTAGAGATAATTACAAAACAAGATTGCAAACCAAACTTACAACGTAACATGCCTATACCTAATTCCATAGAAAATAAACTCTCTTGTAACTTCTACTCCTCTATTTTAGGGTAGTATTTTACCTGTGGTCCTTCGCCTGCATACAGGGATGTGATGACTTTATCCAGTAAACCCACATCAATTTTCTCCTTAAAGTTCAACAGTTTTGCCGCCTGGCTTTCAAGACCATTCATATTAATAACATTCATATTTTTTTATTTATTTCAGCGCTAGGGTTCAATGCCTATGCGTAAAAATCAGCTTCGAAAAGTCTAAATTTCCCCTACTACTCTGTAGTTCTCAATCCGCCATTTGCATCATGGAAACATTCGAAAACAGTCTATCTTGGCGCTGGACCGCCCAGAACTGCTTACACTGGTCAAACCGGTCTACGCACGTGATCAATCGAGTGGAAGTTGATAGTAATTTTCCCAAGAAAGTACAGTCGGGCCCATTGCTCAACGGCTTCTATTCAACAGCAATGTACTAGACACGCACTTGTTAGGACGGCCTCATACGTCGCTTTTATGCCCCATAATACTTATTGTTTTCTCTCTATTTCAAACCACTTATCCACAGTTATCTGTAGGCCTGGTTATGCAAGAGGTTGTGCTACAACTACAAGTTTATAAAAACTACTTGGAAGAGTGTATGCGACTTTCTTGACTTACAAAATCATAATATTGATTAGAAACCATCACGATTAAAACCCCTGTATTTGGACAGAATGCATTATATTTAGTTGATATTTTGGTCCCAGAAGACTTATAGCAGTTGTAGATGTATTATTCAAGCCTTTTTTATAACCCCAGCTGGTAACCATGGAAACAAGGAGACTAACAGAAATGTAGCACTGCTTCTCTTCGAGATTTTTGAGACGCTATTGTGTGACTGACGTTATATAGACATTTATTTTCACTTGAAGTAATTTTCAGAGTTTTTTAAATACTTTTTACCAGTTTCAGGGATCTTGAGCCTCTCATCTAAATTTTGCGACTTTTATATCGTAACGCCACCCTTACTAAAATGAATCATATCATATCATTATTTATACACGGAAGTCCCTCAAACCTGAGCCTGATTTACAGGGGCCATGTTAAACAATATACAGCAAAAGTATTTTTAAAGTAAAAGTAACGAAATATTAAAAACAAATAGAATGACAAAGTAAATCCAAGTAAATATTAAACGAGATCTAAATCAGCTGATAACTTGGCCGTTGTTTTTTAAGTGTGTTTTTAAAAGAATCATAGGATTTTGCAGATTTTATTTCTGTCGGCAAGTTGTTCCAAAGCAAATCCCTTCTGCGTGTAAAATAATTTTGACCAAGGGTGTTGTTTAATCGCGAGGGTCTTAGATTTATATTAGCATTACGTATTGTTCTGCCTCTCATAGCAGAAACTCTATTAACACTTCATTTCTTTGCTATAATTTTACGGCAAGCACCAACTTTAGATTCACTAAAACAGAGAGAAAATTAACAGAAATTTCCATTCTTATCAAGCAAAATTTTATTTTTCTCAGTGGATTTTGCAGCGTTCGTTAAAATAAGCCACATGGATGCAACGCAGAATTTTTTCAGTATTCAGAAGAAACAAAGCAGGAAAATTGAGTTTTGATGGAAAATCTTCATTACTCCGGTGATAAAAACTTTATATTAAAGTTTTTGACGTATAAATTAGTAAAGCTGATGAGCTTTGCACACATATTTTCTTCATTTTTTGCAAATATATAATGCATTGAGGCATAGCCTCAACTATGATTAAGGGACGTTAGCTTTTGCTCGCAATAAAGAGAGCTTGTTAGCAGACGCAAATCTTTCAAGTAACATGTTGACCATACCTGCTCCCTCCCAAGAATTTTCCGACGAGTGGGCTTAATTTTCTAAGATGGGGGCTAAATTACGGATAGCAAGATAATATAACTGCCAAAATGTCCTAAGAGCTCATTCAAAAAGCAAGTAACTGAGAGATTTGTCCTCTCTACCCACATATTATCCCCTGTCCACAAGTTGCTCGACAAATTTTGGGCAACTTTAGTTTTTTCAGCAACTTTTGGCTTGTTGAGCAACTTTCAGTGAATCAGGCAACTTTTAAGATATTTTATTTTGATAGTCAAAATCCTGCTAGGGGTGAAACAATTTGAGATTCAGAATGCAACTTGTGTCGGGACTATCGTTCTACAACCTTTTAGTTGTGATAGTATGCTACATTTTTTCTTTTAAAAAAGCAAAGTCTACAAGAAACATGAGGCTGAAATTAGGTAAAAATGAAGAAGCATTTTAGAAATGCAGGCAAGCTAAGCTTCAAATGCTAACTTGAAAATGTTGCTTTTACAAGAAAACTCTGATCAAACTAGAAACAAAATAGAAACAAAATCTATTCTACATACAATTCTACATACAATTCTGTATAGCTACACTATGATGCAATACAACCTGACACAACTACAATACAATACAGAACTGCAAAACAATAAACTAACTTACACGATTGTATATAGAATAGATACGTTGAGGAGGAGCTCTCTAAATAGACAGATTAATCGAGAGAAAGAGATCCCTGCACACAAGCAAAAAAGCAAACTATAATTTGGTAAATGGCAAATATTAACTCGATGAACCAAAATTCCAGCTACATATAAGTATTAATGAATTAGAGCTTTAATTTCGAACGAAAAGTTGAGATAGAACGACCAAGTGGAATGGAAAGGGGAAGGCATTTCCATAATTCAGGTGACAAGTCCTTTTTAGTGAAAGAAACAGATCGCGTCTAATAAGTTGACGAGTTTCAAAATTTGTTGAACAAAACATAGGCGTAGATGGTGCAGTAAACGTTTTGAAATGTATGCATCTAAGGGTTTCTGGACTAAAAGTAGTGGCTCGAGATAAGTGTCTAAGTGAACCCCAAACAATAATACCATAATAAAGAAAGGATCAGAAAATTGAGTTATAACGGCAAATAATAGTAGGTAATGGAACTTAATGCTTTAGTTTAATGAAAAGTCCTCAAGTTCTGGAAAGTTTTTTGCATGATTTATGAATGTGGAATTTCCAGGGAAGATGTTCATCAACAAGAATGATAAAAAATTTAACGTACTTAGTCCTTTTAATAATATCTTTGCCAATTCCAAGGTTTATAGAGTCTGGTATCTTCTTTCTAGTAGAATGAAAGTAAAAAATATTCATTTTATCAATATTTCCTGCATGCTTATTGCAATCTAGCCAGCATTTGACTTTAGTTAGTTCCTTGTTGACCAATCTTGTTAGGTTACTGAAGTCATTAGACTCAAAATAGCTATTTGTATCATTAGCAAATAAGTAGAATGATACATGCTTACAAGAGTATGGTAAGTCGTCTGTGTAAATATGAAACAGCAATGGGTCTAGTACTGATCCTTGAAGAGCAACAAGTAGTATTTTACACGTTGAGGACGAATAGGCAATTATAGAAACAAATTGCTTTCGCTTACTTAAGTATGACTGAAACCAGTTCAAAGCAATTCCTTGGATTCCATAATGTCCACGCTTCCTCAAGAGAACATCATGGTTGATAGTATCCAACGCCTTTTGAAGATAATAAATGTACGGTTTCCAAATCTTCCACTGTCCAAAGAGGATTTAATAATCTCAGTAAAACTCACCAGTGCATTATGAGTCGAGTGGCCATTACAAAAACCAAATTGTATGTTGAACAATAATCCAAGTACTTCAAGAAAATAATATAGACGTTTATTACATTATATAGAAGAAGATTAAGTCGAACACGCTGATTTCGAGTCTGCAGTTTTTTTTATATATCTGGCACTGTTTTTATTTTATAAGAGCTTAAAACTCTTTTGCGAATTTAGAATTTTATAGCAGTAATCAGAACCAGAACGTTCACTTCTTATGAAAGCAAACGTGTATTTTGTCCAGTATTTATTGATTAGTTGGCCATTCATTTTGTATGGGCATATTTGATATTTGGGTTGGTTGTACTATAGACGCGGACAGACATACGGTCAGACGTACTAGCACAAACTTCTTATAAGCAGTTTTCTTGAAAAAGTAATGCAAGGGAAGTATCTGCTTGACACGATACATTTTACAGTCCAGGCAGGGGCAATTATACATTAACCTAGTAAGGCAAACATATCAACTCTTATTACATACATGGGAAAGAAGATTGAAAATGGCTTGGTAGTAATTGATCAACTTTCTGGCAATTTTTTGAAAGGGATCAACTTCTTCAAAAATTTTGACATCTTTTAGGCAACTTTGAGAATTATTTTGAGTAGCCTTTCGGGAAATTTTGAGTAACTTATGGAAAGAGCTACCTCACAGCCCGCTGCATAATGGATTCCGCTGGCATGAGATCCCTCCCCAACACTAGCCTCAACTAATATTTATAGCAAGAGATAATAGCTCAAAATCATTAAAAATTAAAGACTGTTTAAGTATACAGTAAATCCTCAAATAAGCCCCCGGGACATTATTTGCAAAAATGAACTTTTTGATCGGGTCTTGTTCGAGGGAAGGGCTTTTTCGACGGGGGATGGGGCTTATTGTAAACCTCGGCATTTCCATCAATGGTTGACATAAAAAATGACATTGTATTCTCCGTCAACTAAATCAAAAAATTGCAAAATGCTATTTCGCAGATGAAACTTGTTAGCCAATAGCAATTTCTTCATGTTTATAACGGTAGTTTCATAACTGAGGAAGTTTTGTCAAAAAACCATAATTGTTAGCTCATATAAACACTTTACATGCTTATATATGTTAAAAATTATGGTTTTAATAAAATTTTCCAAGGTATGAAACTACCGATATACAATTTGCTCTATAACACACGGGATCTGGTCATTTGTTGTATAACATGGCTCCTCCACATCACCGGAAATCGTCAGCGAACTGAAGAAGGAACATTGCACCATTATTGTGCAAAATGACCTAAGACATTGTCTATTGGGCAATTTATGGACTTAACGTTTTTATTGGATATTTTTCTATATTGCACCATCTTTTGTGTTGAGAATTATACATTAGTTTAGTTTTTATCGTAAAGTGAGTTGTCGTCGAAGTAGTAGAAGTAACTCAAGTAGATGAAAGCGACCCTCAGGATAGCTGCTGTGTTAAAGAGAAAAAGGTCGTAAGTGTGGTGAAGTTTGAGACATTACGTAATTCTTTAATTTGAACCATTGTGTAAGCGATAATTTAGTCACAATGCTTGCGGTCATCGTACGACATTGTTGAGTGTTATGTTTCCAAGGTTTTTAATCCTTTAATATCCCGTATGTTTAGTTTCGTGTGTAGCCTGATTCTTCTTTTAGAAAGTAACGTAATTACTTAATCTGAACTATTAGGTAAAGGACATAGGTCACGCAGCACGCTGCTATCACAAAGGCGTGTTGATTGTTTGGTTGCTAAGGTTTTAATCCTTTATCTGACGTTGTGTTATTTCGTGCGTAAATTTGATCCTTGTTTTAGTAGATTACGTAATATTTGTTGTAGATATGACCCGGTTTCTATGACCAAGGGCATTTTGTAAAACATTTAAATACAG
>OLMO02000275.1:15495322-15516302 GCA_900291935.2 Cassiopea xamachana
GTTACCTAAGTGAGAATTTTAGTGTCACAGGGAATTCTCTGCAGGACAGCAGGGCTCTATAAGTTTCTAAAGAATATTCCCCACATAAGTTTTAAATAGCCTTTTGTAGAGATTCTTTATATCCCTACGAGAGAACTCACGCTCTCCTCTATGTTATAATTTAGGGATAGGAATTAAGTAGAGACGAGACCCAAGTATCTCCCTAAATATAACACATTACATTGGCAAGAAGCGCCAGTGATCGAAAATGTGATGTCTTCATCGTCATCACGAGAGTCGCGTTTCTCTCTGCTTTATAGTCTCCAGTCAAAGGAAGTAATAATGTATAGCTATTGTTCACTGGGGCTTTCTTGAAATAAGCTATTATTCTGCAATTCTACTTCCCACAAATACGGGCCCCTTGCGGGCTTATTCAAGAGGGGTTTATTTGGAAAAATGATTTTTCCAAATCGGTAGTGGATGCTTACCTGTGGATTCACGGTAGTTTAAGAGTCAAGCTCCATAAAGTCTTAAGTTCTTTATTTATTTGAGTATTTTTGGAACCACTCCTCAGAAAGTGAAAAATAGAACTATTGCATTAAATTTGTGGTGGTATAGAACGAGATTAATTTACAACCACTTCTCTTTATATTATTTGCAAAAGTTTGTCACAAAATTTGTGCATACCCACCCACCCCCCCTTCTGTTATGTACTTTTTGATTTCCCCCCGAGAAAAGAGGTTAATTTGTACAAGGAGTTTTTTGAACAATAAAAACAACAGTACAGAGCCTCGTTTGCAAGATTATTTTTTTGGCGGGTAGACATCCTGACATGAACTTATTTACCAGAGGTACTACATACAAAATTATATATTGAACGCAGCCAAGCTAGCAATCAAATATGTCCAGGGTATTACCTGAAGAAGATGAATCAGAGGAGGACAAAACAGAAGCGGAAACAGTTTTCAAATCTTATTTGGAACAGCATCATATGGACGGGATTCGAATAATTTTGTTGGCCTCAAACAGCACTGACCATTACCCTTTAAATATAAATGCAATGGAATTTTTTGACACTAATATGTATATAGGACAGTTTCTATTAAAGAAGCCAATGTATTTTCTCCCAGTTTTTGAAGAAGCTCTGAGAAAGGCTCAAGCTAGCTTGATGGAATCGATTGAATTGAATGCAGTGTCTTCCCAGGCATCCATTAAACGGAATGTTCATGTTCGGTTTTCAAACTTGCCCGTTTGCCCAGAACTAACCAGAATAAATGTCCCAAAAAGTGAAGATGTTGGAACTTTTATTTCTTTTTCTGGTAAGATATCTGATAACTATTGATGCAGTTCTCTATATGTTAATAGTAACGCTTCTTGGAAAACGCAGCTGAATTATAGATTTATAAATTGTTGACATTTATGTCAACAGAAGAGCCACGACGAGAAACGTGTCAGAGAGAGTTCCTTTCTTCCTTATTTAATGCGACATTCCAGAGTTCATTAGTTCGACATACCACAAGACGTAACCGCTGTTAATTTAAGACATAACCAGAAAGACTTTTCCTAGGAAATATAGGATTTTTTGAGACATCATGTCCATTCTCAGCTAATAAGAAAATGGCAATAAGGAGTTTTATAGACAAAATTGGGGGGGGGGACAAGTGGGAAATCAAGGAAAGTAAACTCACCGGGAGACAATCAATGGAGGAATATCAAGTAAATACCTATATAGGGAAATATACCACCAAAAGCAGCAACCACAAATAATTGCTAATACATAAGAGTCTTCTTATTCTTAGAGATTGCCCCACATTTATTTTTCAGAGTTCCTCAATTCTCCTTTGTCTATTTTAGTCCCCTAGAGTTCTTAGTCTCAAATTCTTTACATATGTTAGTGTTAGCCTGTTTAACCATAGTTCCTTAGTTTATCCTTTCCTTATTTAGGCAATTATTTGTGGTTTCTGCTGTTTGGTGGTATATTTCCTTATACAGGCATTTACTTGATATTACCTCATTGATTGTCTCCCCATGAGTTTACTTTCCTTGATTTCCCACTTGTTTTTCCCACTTGTTTTTCCCCCAATTTTATCTATAGAAGTCCTTATTGTCATTTTCTTATTAGCTGAGAATGGACATGATGTCTTGAAACATCCTATATTTTCTAGGTAAAGTCTTTCTGGTTATGTCTTAAATTAACATTGGTTATGTCTTATGGTGATGTCTGGTTATGTCCTAAATTGACATCAGTTATGTCTTATGATATGTTAAACTAATGAACTCTGGAATGTCACATTAAATATAGGACATAGGAACTCTCTCTGACATGTTTCTCATCGTGTCTCTTCTGTTAAAATGGTAATAGTAATTGTTGTCAGAATATGAAATGTTATTGCTATCACCATTGGCATAGTAAAATGTAATGTTATATTTTCAATTCATTTTTTGTAGGTACTGTTATCAGAACTAGTTTAGCTAAGCTTTTAGAGCATGAGAGAGAATATATGTGTAATAAATGCAGGCATGTATTCACAGTTCATGCTGACTTCTCACAGCATTTTACCCTGTGTGGTCCAACAACCTGCCCCTCTGAAGAAGGCTGTAACTCATATAAGTTTTCCTGCAATGAAGAAAAGGATGCAGATTCTTCAAATTTTAAAGATTATCAAGAAATCAAGATTCAGGAACAGGCCCAAAAGCTGTCAGTTGGTACTATTCCTAGAGCAATATCTGTTGTGTTGGAAGATGATCTTGTTGACTTATGCAAACCAGGAGATGATGTCACTGTTTATGGAGTGGTTCTTAGGAGATGGAAACCAACCTTCAATGATGTTAGTATCGTGATATATATTTTTGAAGCTACTTTTATCAAGCTTGTTTACACATGAAGTATTTGTTTTGCTGTTGAGCATCTTTAATACAGAATTTGTGTTATGGCAATAAAGGGCCTTTATACTGTGTTTGAAGCATAGCAAAATATGCTTCTGTTAATTTAGGCCCTGGAAGGAACCTTGGGAGAACTTCATTAAATGATTAAGTATTGTAGGACCAAGTGAATTTCAGATGTCACCAGTGAATGGTATTGGAATATATCAATTGATAGTAAAGGGAAGTGAACATTCGTTTCACTGGTTATCATTTGCTATCTATTTTTGTCGTCTGATTGAAAAACTATGAAATGAATTAACTTCCATCTCCAATTCTGTTGTGATCAGCTTGAGTCATAACAGTAGATTGTGGCATGCAGTGGATTGCCATGGAATGCCTTTTGCACAAAAATGCTGCTAATGACACGGCCATAAATCAATGAACAATTTTGAACCCAACATAGTTTTGCTTTGTTAGCAATGGATTTAGAATGACCTGCTACATGGATGTAAGAGTAATTTTCAACTCACCCAACTCTAATTATCTCTATCTGCTATGCTTTCATTCTCAAGGTATTGGTAGTCAGTTTTCATCATTTTACTACATGCAAACTTATGCTCATTGTTTCAAAATGTAATCTTATACCACAGGCAAAGATTGATATTGAGATTGTTATAAGAGCAAACAACCTTATTGTTAACAATGACCATTCATCTGCTATCTCATTGACTGATGAAATCAAAAGAGAATTTGATGAATTTTGGGAGATGCATAAATCAAGTCCACTAAGTGGCCGCAACAAGATAATTGCTTCCATCTGCCCACAAGTATTTGGTCTTTATCTTGTCAAATTGGCTGTTGCCTTAACACTAATTGGTGGCATTCAAAGGGTTAGTAAGACTGGCACTAGAGTTAGAGGAGAATCCCACTTGCTTTTGGTTGGAGACCCAGGTAAGTCTATGAAGTTATAAACTTATAACTTGTTATTTGAATTCATAATATTCCAATCATATTTTCCCTGGCTTTTTGTTTTATTTTTTTAGAACAAGCTACTTCAATCTAAAAATTAGGAATGATGACATTGGAGTAGGAGATTGAACAGCTTTAATTCATTGAATAAACATTTTTTAACCATTAGGGAAATAAGGTTCAGCCTAACCTATAATTACATTTTACAATTAGAGCCTCAATAGCTACTTAAAATATTCACAGTTTTGTTCATGAACTAAAGTAGCATATTTGCTGATCCTAAGTTCAATTGTGCTTGTATGATTAATGTTGCATGTTGCAGTTTTCCTCTTGGCTTGTCATATGCTTACATTATGCTTAACGTTTTGATCTTTCCCAGCCTTAGTATGTTTATAAGTTTTAAGTTTAGAACATTAAACATGCTTTTAGTATGTTTTATTGCAAAGAAAACTTGATATTGATGGCTGAGTGAGGTACTTGACTTTTATTTTTATAGTAAATTACCAGGGTACTTTCTTGTACAGCATAGGTATTTTCTACTGATCTTTTGAGATTGCATTAAGTGTGATGTTTTTCACCTTTGCTTGAAGTTATCATTTTGACAGATGAATGATGCAAGACTTGCACAGATTTAGGGTGTGTATAAACTACATCTCTGCAGGACTTACATCACTCATCTCTCTGTTCATAATGCAATTTAGGATCAGCAAATATGCCATTTTAGTTTATGGAAAAAATGTGAATAGTTTAAGCAGCTATTGAGGCTCAAATTATAAAATGTAAGTATACTGTAGACTGAACCATATTTCCCTGATGGTTAAAAATGTTTGTTCAATGAATTAAAGATATTCAATCTCCTACTCCCTATGGCATCATTCCTAGTTTTTAGATTGAAGTCTTGCATCATTCATTTCTCTGTCAAAATGGCAGCTGCAAGCAGAGGTGAAAATATTATATTCAATGTAACCTCAAAAGATCAGTTGGCTTGTGCCATTTTAGCTTCAGATGTTGCAAAAAAACAAATGTTGCTAGCAATATCTAAAGCTAAGAATGGTAAAAGCCAACTGTAAATGTTAGGAATTTTAGCTAATACTCTTAATAGCTATGGATCTTTGGTTAAATGGAGCTATTAATTGAATAGATAGTTCTTATTTGAAGCAATAGACAGCCAGTTCATTTTGAGGGGTGAAAAAATGCTGTACATTATTGTAGTCTGGTGCAATTTACAACCTGCTCTATTTAAGGCAGTCTTCTATCCCATTTTATATCTTAAACCATTGAAGGTTAGAACTAGCATGCCATACACAGCAGTCAGTCAACATACTATAATTGTTAGCTTTTTTGCATCCTTCTACCATCCCTGTATTGAAACTATCTCATTGTGTCTTTGCAGATTGGTAATGTATTGGGAAATTTAATTGTCTGAGCTTGTTATAAGATAATTAATAGTTCCATGTAAACAATGCAAAGTTAAAAGTCAATTTATTAGCTGATGCTTTGTGATTTTGTTGACAGGTACTGGGAAATCACAATTTTTAAAATTTGCAGTCAAATTAATGCCTAGGTCGGTTCTCACAACTGGAATTGGTACAACAAGTGCTGGCCTCACAGTTACAGCCGTTCGAGATTCAGGCGAGTGGCAGCTTGAAGCTGGTGCTTTAGTTCTTGCAGATGGTGGACTCTGCTGCATTGATGAATTCAATTGCATAAGAGAGCATGACAAAGCTTGTAAGTATTTATACATAGTTGCTCTTGCTCATAGCACGCTATTGCCACGCCCTTTCTCTCTTTGATTGGATATTCGTAAACAGATAGTAGCTGTTTGGTATGATATACCCATTTTATAATGTCTCACTTTTAGTAGAAGCATTAAATTTCCTATCTTCGAGTTTGAGCAATATTTTGTATCCTTTCATTTGAAAAATTTACCAGTTTTCTTTTGTACTTGCTACATTTTTGCTTTCCTTAAGCACTTCCAGACAATGTAATGTTACATTGACTCACTATCAGTTACTTCACAAACAGTTGCTATTTGCAAAAGTGGACAATGAAAACATGTGACCAGGAGCGTATTGAAGTAGAGGATGTGGGAGCATAACAGCCACATTTTAACAAAGCCGTTGGTGTTTTTTTTATATTTTCGTTAAAAGCTGGCGTTGTGATCATTGCTTATCGGAAATTCTGAGGAAGATAGTAGCTTGTTGGTAACTTTTTTTGCTACTTCCCCTCCTCGAGAGTCTTTCAATATGCCATTGCCTGAGACTAATCTTCTTATAAGCCAGAGATGGCCAAATTTGCTTACTCTAATAGCCACATACAATGAGCTTCATATGTTCGACGGCTGCAAGATATGAAGAGCACATATTCTTTAGTCCAGTTGGGTCTATAGGAGCATGGTTAGGATGTTTTAAGTAGCCAAACATTAATCATATAAAATGTGGATTCTTAAAACACCTTTTTAGTGCTTATCATTTTGATTGTTTTAAGCTATTCACGAAGCAATGGAACAGCAAACAGTAAGCGTAGCTAAAGCAGGCCTCGTTTGCAAACTGAACACTCGAGCAACCATCCTCGCTGCAACGAATCCCAAAGGAAGTTATGACAGTGACGCCTCATTGGATGTAAATGTGGGACTTGCAAGCCCATTGCTTAGCCGGTTTGATATCGTGTTGGTTTTGCTGGACAATAGAAATGAGGAATGGGATAGGTATGTCTCAATCATCCGTTGAATCTTTGCAAGAGACCCTTAATCCAATTGATATTGTATTTTTGCTTAAGTATGGTAGCTCACACTATTATTTAGAAATCTATTACTGTGAATTCCTCCAAGTAACTCTGAGACCATCTCTATTGACAATATGATTTAGACAAAGGATTTCCCATTGGGAATTAGAATTTTGCTTCTGCTTATTCCCTTTGTTCCTATATTGCTATTGTTCCTTCATTCCCGCCCTAGGTAGGTCAATTTTTGAAGCTGGCTATCTTATGGAATTTTATGTCTTCTAGAATAATTTCATCATTTGTACTTGATGGTGCCAGACCAGGCTCTGAACCATTGAAAGCAAAGAAGGAATTATGGACAATTGAAAGAATGCAAACATATTTCTGTTATGTACGAACCAAGCAACCTGTACTATCTGAAGATGCAAGCAGGTGAAGTTATTGGTTGTATTGAAATTTTTGGTTTGTAGAGTGAAAACTAATCTGTCGTTTTGATAGCAACTGTGTTTTATGGAAATTTCTAAATGATTGGTAAACATGGGTAGCAAGGACTGGTATGATGCCTCCATCTTTTTAACGACTGAGTTGTACCTTTTCTGTAAACAACAGCCACACTTGAGCTAGAGCAACAGGCAGCCCCTCTCCCATTTCAAGTATGTTCTGTCACCCATGTAATGCAATAGTTTCATGCAGCTTTCATATTGGAATTCGGTCCGTTTTCCGACTTGGCAAAATTGAAACTGAATGATTCCTTTTGTGCAATTAAAAAATAGAAAGAAGCCCTTGTATTTCTGCCATATGCAGTCAAAATGTCATAAAAAATTGCGAGATATAGTAGCAACAGTTTCTCTTGCATGACAATTTTATATTTTCGTGGCAACAGATTATAATTTATGCAATTGATACCTCTGATTCTATTTTTCACATTTTAATTTTTACTTCTATGCAGTTGAAATATTCTTATTTATAAAATTAGTGTTTATATCATTTTAGAATCCTCACCAGTTACTACACTGCACAACGGTCAGCTGATTTGCGCAATGCTGCCAGAACCACTCTTCGTTTACTTGAGAGTCTAGTTAGAATCGCTCAGGCGCATGCAAGATTGCTCTATAGGGATCATGTGACAGTTCAAGATGCTGTTGTTGCTATATGTGTAATGGAATCTTCCATGCAGAGTGCTGGCATATTTGGAAGTGGGCTGAATCCATTGCACACTTCATTCCCAAAGGTTTTAGAATCTTGATATTGTATTACAACACAGCTTTCCATGTTGGAAGAATGGGAATCAAAAAGATCATAAAGATTTCTCAGTACCTAATTTGATTTACCATGAATGCACCATAACACTAAATGAATGCACATTTTTTTTATAAGAAAACCAACTTTTTGCATAAGCCTCTAGTTTCTTAACTTTTCCCAAAATTTTGCCTGAGATTTTCTTAAATTTTTCTTAGTTTTTAAGTGAAATAAACTGGCAAAAATTGGCTGCACTTTCGTGGTTAATCTTGTATACTCGAATTTGAATTCTATCTTTAATATTTTGAATGTAATAATGATGAAATACCGACTTTTGGCCAATAAAAGCACTTAATTTTGGAAATGAAGCCTCGTCATTTTCTAAAGATTTTGGCCATTTGAGTCTCATTTTTTTATAAACTTTTTTTATAAAAAAACGTGCATTGCGATTGAAGAAAGCATAGGTCGCCAAGCAGCTTTTAATTACCGTAGAGTAGCGATTTATGTGAAGTTTTATACGTCAACATCCGTATCATCTGTTTTCTTCAGAGGATGTTGTTACAATTTACTTATGTTTTGTGTAAATCTTACTTTTGCCACAAAAAGTTAATAAATGAACAGCCCCATGCTTAATATTACAATTTATAGGATATTTCTGTCCCCTTAGAAGGCAATTTTCTTTACCGCGAAGAAAATATTGAAGCAAGGTATTCCTACCTGGTAGGGACTTTGCTTCAAGAACGGATTTGAATCAAGCCATGTTAGGTTTTGTTGAGGAAAAATAAATTATATCTTCAAATTCCTGCAACTTTCGGTTGATAGGCGCTGTTCTTAACTGAAAATTTTCAATGGAATGCTTGACCAAATCAAGTATTTAGTTTTGCAAAAGTTATATTTCAGATTTCTTATGCAATGATTTCGTTGCAGGATCCAGATGCTGAATATTTGAATCAAGCTCAAGTGGTACTTACTGGACTAAAATTGCACGACATTTTGAGGAAAGTTAATGAATGCGAAGAAGACAGAGCACATCGACTTACAAACCTTTCCTGTGTGAATCCCGATCAAGATGATCTGCGGAGGAGAGATGAAAGTGAAAATGCAATTGGCAATGAATTCGCCTCTGATCAAAAGTCCGATTCAGTAGATTTAGCACTTTTGCATTGTGATTCAAACAGGGAAAATGAATCTGAATTACAAGGGCTTTTATCTCATAGAGAGATCTACAATACACCCGTGGCTATCAGTGTAGATACTCCAAGTGAAGAAGAGCTATCGAGTAGAATCAGTAGGTCGCAGTACACAAGATTGAGTGGAATAAATAGAGCCAGTTCATCGGTGACAAAGAGTTTTGGTTCTTCTGTAAAAAAGACTGAATTTACCGAAGCAAGTCGTAGAAAGTTGCTCAATAAGAATGAATCAGAAGATTTCAATTCTTATTTTGGAAGCAATATTGAGGAACCTAGTTATGAAAGCGTTAAGTTAGTTCCACGTTCATCAGAATCCAAATTTGATGAAAATGAGTCTCCTGAGTCCTCCCAAATAATTCTTCCTTCCAATATAAACCATTATCCCAATATTTTTGAGCTTGATGATGAAGAGAGCGATGAAACAATTGATGATCCATGGCCATTTTCCTTTCATCAAGAAGACCCTACCCAGATTCGCATAACAGTGAAGAGGAAAGAACCTCAATGTTTGCATCAAGAGTCCGATGCGAAGCAGATGAAGTTGTCAAGTCCTCTAGCAAATGATATCAAAGCAGATTTCAAAGACGGCAATTGTTCAATGCGTGCCAATGCCAATATTCTCTCTGAGCAGGGCAGTTGTAGGAAGAACGTTGCAGAAAGGCTTAGAAAGTTCAAATTTAGGAAGAATGTTTTATCGAGTCAAAATTAAATCCTGATGTCATGAATTTGATAATTGGACGTTTTCTTATTGCATTTCCACATTTGTTACAGAAGTTACTTCGGTCAGCTTGTTGGGGATATTTAGAAAATAGCCATTAAATGGTGGAAAGGACTAACAGATATAGAAATGTTTTTGAATTTTTGGAACATTGCCGCAAGCTTTTAAGTGCGATCTTAAAGGGAAGATATATACTGTATTCCTTTAACTAGACATCAAAAGTTAACTTGTATTTTAAGAACAGGAAAGTATCTTTGCCCAACAATGGTGTTTAGTTGACAAATCGGCAGTTGAAACAGAATTAGTTTTGTCAACTCTCACGGCTTGATTGGAAGTACACTGTAGCAAGTCAAACGTATATGAATTTAAATTAAATAGGTATGCTCATTGTTGGATTATGGTACAGCGGATGACAACAGTTACATATTTCAGATGGATTCACTTGTTTCCTTGAAAATCACTTTGAGTGAAGTGATGTTAATGAGAGTCTTAAAAGTTCAAAGTACAGGTGTTTAGTCTGAGGCCTGGCGAATAGCAAAATTCCAGAGTCTTAACTTTAGCTTTCATATTCAAATTCGGGAAATCAATGGCTTTACCTGACGTGTCTACATATGAGCCATTCTCACGTGACGTACGTGACATCCAAAGTGAATAAAGGAAGATAAGGGAGCTAAAATGTCTTTGTCATTAAATTGGATGTACAGAGCTTAACAATTTACAAAACAACTGTGCATCCAGCAAAACCTATTTTTAGCAGAAGGCTTTGAAGTTGCATGGTGCACATCGTACAAATTACATCATTTCAGTAACATTTTGTTTCTTGAGATTTCTCTTTATTTCTAAGGGTTGATTAATACGTCGCACTTAACTCGACTCGAATCAATTACATAGCCCAGATAAAGCTAAGTGTCTTGTCTATCTGATTCATGAAAAATGCGACGTATAAATCCAGCATTTTAATTGAGTCGACTCTAATATTAAGTGCAGTCAAATTCATGATGCCCACTCGCATTATGCGACATAAGTTCTGGTTGGCTTTATGCGTAGCACTTAACTCGACTCGAATCAAATACAAACCATTCCAGTCCGACAATTTGACGCCTCGCACATGCGCAGTTCAGAATATTTCCCCTTCTCGCTTACATGTCAAGTTCTTTCCGGTGTTTTGTTCTTAGACATGTTCTGCACGTTTTGCTTTCTTCATCGATCATGGATGATCGTTGGGCTAGGAACCTGAAATTAGTCGATCTGTACTGTTATACCAAAGTACCCCAGAGTAATTCCATTAAGTTTATGGAACTTAATATAGGTACTTGCAAATATATAACTTGCGCGAAACCATTGTCTTACCGTTCGAAGAGATGAATTGTAGATTTAGCGCCATTGGCTTTATATTGTTGGAATTTTCAAGAACTACTCGCAAATCTCATTGGCATTAGAACTGCATTTCGTGAGAAAGATATTAAACTTTTTGTTAACAAATATGGAAAGAAATTGAAACACAAACGACTTTTAAATACCCATATGATTAGTGATATGTATCCTTTGAATTCCCTCGAATTCTCATAGCCAAGTGCAAATCTTTTTGCATTACTGTAACACGCCCTCCATGTAGTGCACACAAATTCGTGTCTTGAAAAATTCCCACAAGGTAGCTTTCGGCAGCCTCTTGCAATGCAAGAAGAGCATCAGTTTGGAAGCGAACGTCAGGATTTATGCTTTGTGTAAGTTGCTTGATAAGTCTTTGAAAGGCAAGCCTTGGAATTAGATGGTGAAAGCTTTTTTGGTACTTACGTATCTGTGATATTGCTACCTAAAAAAGGTATAGACTACAATTAAGAAACGAGCAAATAGCAGAAATACGGAATTTTAACTCGATAGTACCTGGAAATCGGACTTACTTCTTTGAGAATATCAATAGCGCTTAACATTGAACATTTGTCTATGATAAAATTAGCCTTTTCGCAATCTGAAAGTAATCCAACTGGCTTAAAGTAACATTCCTTTTCTTTACAAGAGAGTAGTTTCCCTTACCTGATTTGGTCGATACCTTCTCCCCTTTTGGCTCTGTAATTGATTTGTCCCAACAGGAGTAGCATACAGAGGTTCGATGGAGCATGAACCTCTAATTGTTAGCTTTGACCTCTCTTCTACCGGTTTCTTTTCTCTCCAGTGCAATGTGCCATTCTTTGATTTCCAAGGACTTATGATCTTTCCTTTCTCCACTTCAGGACTACCTTTGCAATATGGAAGTAGTGGGCTAACGTACAAATGTCTTTTGCTCCTTATCTGCTTTATTCTCATCTTGTATGCTACCTTCTATCAAATGCAAGCGAGAAATACACTTTTTTAATAAGAATAAAGTTTAGAAGAATATTAAGGATTAGAATCGCTGATGTTTAGGAATAATTTAAGAATACTGCAAGGCTCAAGCTTCATCAACACTTAAAATTCTTGTTTATTCGAGCTATAATACTGCTTTTAGATTAACTATTGCACTATCTATACAATATTTATTGCTCTGTTTCTCATTTGTTTCGCTTTGTGATGGAGTAGGACATCAACAAAGATTTGAATATAATCCTTTGAATTTCAGACGTAGTGATACCTTTGATATTAAAGAATAATTTAAGAAAACGAAAAAAAATTAAGCACATTGAGTCGGCAAAAAATTAGGTATTATTATAAAAAAGTATGAATTCCATTTTTCAATTTCAATAACTTGTCAGAATATTTTGGCTTGGTGTATGTAGATTGCAGTATTGTCAGTTAGCAATGTTATGTTATGTTTTTATACAATCATAAAAATCACAAACGGAATATTTAATCGCTTCAATCTGGCCTATCAATACAACAATAAATCGCTGCAGGTAAATAAATATGTTTGTAGAGTTGATATAACAGATTGTTGCGGAGAGAATGTCCTTATTTGAAGATACATTAAAGGCATCTTTACCATACAGTAAAAGAACGTGCAGTTCATCATTGTTCAATGCATTACAATCAACTCCATAAGATGCGCAAAATGGAGGCAATTATGCCAAGGAGCACAGTTTTGCGGACAGTGTATTCCTGGCAGAGTAGCATATACATGATAGTGTTTTCATTACCGTCATTTGACAAGCACATTGGATCATTGGTGTCAAAGGAAGTTATGTCTAAACCTATGCTCACGAAGACAACTCAAACCGACTCTCAACTGAGTTAATGTACGCACTCCAGAGGGATCCTTGATACCATATATTTGTCCTTTCACATGTCTTGCCAAACTGATCAATCTTGTATTAAAGAGTGAGAGGGGCCTTACTTCACGAAACTCTAAACTTAAGTTGTTCCACTCAATGATAAAGTGAGAGAAAAAACAGTCTAAAGCATCAGTTCGGCATTTTTTGGACGATGCTGTTCCTCTTTCCAAGATCATATCTTTGTTTCTTCATTTCTGGAAGTAGCGAGGATAGGTAGGTGGGGAAAAGGCCATTGATGACTTTAAAGAGAAGAGCCAATCTCCTGTACCACCTTTTTGTTACTGAGCGACTCCCATCCTACTTCTTGATAAAGTTTTTCACTAGAAGTACCTCGCAATGCACCAGCCATAGTAAGAGCCACATTATATTGCATCGCCTCAAGTCGGTTCATAAGAAAATGTTGTGAATGTTCATGTGAGTAAAGGTTATCCACTGGTGGGGCATGATAGATCACATCACAATGGTCAAAATGCGGCCTAACATACAGCTTATATATCTGATCTAAGGGAAGAGCGTGGCAGGTAGTGGAAAAGAAGCTTGCTCATGCCTGTTCCTTTATTTGCTTTACTCAGAAGCTCATTTAAGTAAGAGGAGTAAGTTAATTTTTTGTCTAGAATAAGCCCAAGAAGCCTGCGCTTATCAACTGTAAATACTTTTATGTCATTAAAATATATCTCAGGATGGTCTAGTTGAACTCCTTTGCGAGAAAAAATAAGTTTCACAGCTTGCTTGGAAAGTTCAGGATGAAATGACATCTTCCACTGATATGTCCACGATTTAGGGTCTGTTTTTATAAAGTGAGGTAGCCCGACCTCACCCAAGTGGGATGGTTTGTATTTTTCTTTTATATAGAGATATTATCAGAGGTGATTTCTATGGGGCGTAGCCCCCGTGTTAAAATTATTGTTCATTTTTGCGTTGGCCTTGCTTTTCAGAGTGCATTGACCTTACTTCTGAAGTGTTTTGCATTGCTATGATTAATTATTCACTGCTATATGGTAATTGAGACATTTCTAATTGTTTATTATGCTTTATTAGATCTTATCTGCGTCTTTAAAATATGGGTGTGGTTGCTCCTAGAATCCCCTTTGTTAAAATTGTCAGAAATCACCACTGGCTATTCTATCTCACTTTACCAGACCAGCTTCTTGCATCCTAAGGGGTAATTAACTATTGCGACGCTAGTAATTCGATTCTTTATTTGGCGGCTGCGTAGATGGAGAAATCGTACCCCGTTTAGCTGGGCTAGTTCACTTACTTGTTTTTATATGGAGAAATTTTATCACACTTGAGACGGATCTCAGGACCTGCTATATGAAGCGAGGCAGCCCGACTTGCCGTTAGGAGTAAAGCATTCGTTAGGGAAAAGGTGGGCTTATCTGCAGGGGGTGGTTATACGCGGGGGGGGCTTATAGGCGGCGACATGCGGTATCTCAACTGACGTAAAAGGACTCTCCGAACCTGACAATTATTCAAATAGTGTCAGTGAAGCCCAATTTTGGTAATGTTAATTTGAATTAGAAATAGTTTTCAAAATAATTTCTAATATCAAAGCACTGAAATTAAACTCAAACCATGCATTCAAACTGTATTTCTAAAAGCAGAAGACCTGCAATAAATCAAGAACTCTTTTTAAATCCTGTACTTTTATTTGCTTCTCCAAGATTTTGCTATATGAAATCATACAACTTTTCTTCTAACACGACCTTCGAATGTTCGCTAGAATTCATTTTTGGAGATACACAATTCCCTGATTCTCTCCAGATTTAATGGAATTCCCTGATATTTTTAAGCCTACACGTAATTCCTTGATGTTTCCCTGATTTGACAGATACCCTGTTCTTATGAAAATTTTAATCAAATCGTACTAGAAGAAATTTCCCATTGGCAGGAGTAAAAGCATTTGGCTAAATAGCAGAGTGCAGCAGAAGAAATTTGACCAGTGTCTTTAAGAAAACATGCATAAGCAGCGAACTGAAGTCATCTTTTGTTGAATTTGAAAACACCTTCCTTTTTGAACAAAAAAACAGGTACAAAACTCGTGGCAAATGCACACAGATTAGTTTTGAAGCTTTAGTCATTTCTTAATTTGTTTCCTTTACATTCTAGATTCGAGTTTTTGTGCCTTGCGTCTGAGAATGCTCTATATTTAGCTAGGAAAAATACACTCACCTAAAATGTTTGCTAGCAAATCTCCCAAACCGAATTGCTTTGCCAAAGACTTTCAGCAATGAGAATATAATAGTTACATTCAAACGCTAATCATTTGAGCAAAGCCTGCTATAACAAGTAAAGGTGAACTATTGAGACTACTTACTCACAAACTTTTTTCTTACACTATACTTGTATTTGCAATGATGCTGACGCTATATGCTTTCGCGGGCTTCCATTCATCCACCTATTCAATTCAATCTGTGATTAGGACATGCGTTGCATGCTTGAAGGGCAGATTCTACATGTAAAAATGGGATCAAATGCTGCATAAGCAGAGATTCGATGTTATTCATGTACTCAGCGATAGATATAAGGGAATGTGGTTGCAAAACCCTTAGAAGATTCCCAGTCGGTCCAGTTGAGTGCGACAAAACGAGCTTCGTATGACTCTAATTTATCTTCCAGTGCTGCAACTTGACTAACTGGAGGCTGCGTAACCTTTTCGATTTCTGATTTTAATTGAATTTCAGATTTAGCTCCAAATCTGGCATATACTTTGCCATTCGATTATCTGTGATAAGGCCTGAATCATTAACAACTTCCTCAAGCTTAGTTCAAAGGGGCACTAAAAGTTGTTGTCCACTCCTGTCAGAAATAACCAGGCCGCCACTAATTAGATGGCATCGTCAGATGTCTCTTCATTATCAAATATAGTGATATTCCTCATTTTTTGTGATTGCTAATGGTGGTTTCCAATTACTCCCTTAGAAAAGCTAAATTTCCTCCCTAAAAGGAAATTTCCCCTGATTGGAAAACACTGGATTAGTAGATTGATTCAATGAGAGAACATTGAGATAAAACAGGTTTTCTTTTCAAGAATACAACAGAGCATTCGAGAATATACAAGAACTGAAAAACCTATTCTATGCCGTGTAATTTAAAAACCTGATCTCCGAACGGCCCACAGAGGTCAGTAAATATCTGCTAAGCAGCTAATTAGAAATTAGTTTCTTAGCAGATATTTACTCATCTCTATGGGCCGTTCGGAGATCAGGTTTTTAAATTACACGGCATAGAATAGGTTTTTCAGTTCTTGTATATTCTCGAATGCTCTGTTGTATTCTTGAAAAGAAAACCTGTTTTATCTCAATGTTCTCTCATTGAATCAATCCACTAATACTATGGCTATGATAACCATAGTGAATAGTCACCGACAAAAACCCCATTCATATTCTTTGTGAATACATATAGTTACTGCAAGAACTCAAATAAGAATTACCTGAGCGCAGTGGCGGTTTTTAGTCAAGTATCTGTCAAGTAAATATGCTTTTGATGAGAAGAAAAGACTACAAGAAAATTGACGCTCAAGCAAAAAAGTGAATTCCTTTGTGGAAACACGCGTACGTACTTAATCTTTGGTGTACTACTTTTGCCGAGAATTTCCCGATTCGATGGCAGCTGGGGGCACTTTGCCCCTTCCCCTTTCAATATTCGCCACTGGGTGAGCAATTTGATTCCAAAAGAAAATGCTAGCAATATATACAAACATATCCATTTAAATTTCAATTTTTATAGACGGTAGCCTAGTTAGCTATGTTGGTTTACAAGGGCCCGTCTATTTACAAAATAAGGGGCTAAAATCTTACGAAAAAGGGGCATATTTCAGAAAGTCTACATTTAGAAGCGCATAATACCAGCTAATGTAAAATAACTATTTACAAATACGACTTGAAGGGTGCCAGAGGTTTGGCACATTTAGCATCAGCTGAAAGACCATTCTATGATCTTGCTCCTCTGAAAGAATAACCTTTTTATTTATTACTAGTTCTTTTGAATGAGTAGCACATGACTAGAGCATGTCTAGCGTCTCAAAATAATCCAACAGAAAGAATTGCAAATTAATAAAGAGAGATATTTTAAATGTTGAGTTAAATTTGTAGTCTGAAACTCAGTAAATAGAAAAGCTATGATCATAGACCAATAACAACTGGTTGATGTCTGCTTTAAGAATTGCTCATACTTGCAACTCATCAAGAATTTGAAATGCTTAAACAACTTCAAGCTACTCTATTGTTACTACATAATTAAAGCAGACTCAGTAGCTTCGACTAGAAGTTAGAGCATTGCAATGACAATACAACAGATTCAAAGGACGGTTGCCTCGGTGCTTTTTGGCTTATAGAAACTTGGAATACTGCAGGTAAATTGTTTAGATAGAAATTGCAAACTGCTAAAGTGGTGTTGCACATAACGAATAACTATTTGTCTTCAGGTAGAGGCATTCCACAGTTACACCGCATGAATTTGCTACCCTCCACGAAGTCTACCTTGGAACTGAATTTCATTACCTGAAAAGCATTAGAGGAAAGACTTGAGGCATTTGAAGTGAAGACACTTGGACGAATTTTTAAAATATCATGAATAAAGTATAAAACAAATGATGAAGTATTAGTCATGGCAAAATGTAAAAGGAGTTTATTAAATACTATTAGGAAGAGAAAACTGCAATTTTTCGTTTACACAATTCATAATAACTGATTACAAAGATTACATGAAGGAAAGTCCAACGGAAGAAGGCAGCGAAGAAGACCAAAGGGAATTTGCATTGATAATATCAAGAGATGAATGAAAAGATCATACACAGAATGCGTGAGAGGTGCAAAACGCTGGACTTTATGGAGAATCATGGCTGCTGACCTGCTGCAAGCAGTTAGCGTCACATAAATGAATGAAAAATAGTACCCCGTATATAAGAAACAACATATTCAATTTCAAGCCTGATGCCATGCTATACCATTGATAAGCTTAGTAGTGCTGTGTAGACTAATTACTATGGTGCAAATGCAAAGAGGTTTATGAAGCATCAATGTATTGTCATGCTATTGAAAGGATCTATGTGTACAAAACAGTTTTAATGAGTAATAGCATTCTTTGAGACCCTCAACAGTTTCTTAGAAACGAGGACATTTTGGAATCAGGACCTGCATTTCTTAACTTTATGTTTCTTACATACGGGACACTGCTGTATTGTATTGTATTGCCCAGATAAATTTGCAAATCGGTTCCAAAGCTCTTCACAACAGTCAAGATAGTTAAAGAGCACATGACATGTAATGTGAAAAATTGATATCCTGCGTTATTTTTAGCGCTGAAGATCATGGCGTAGAAAAAAATTCGATAGCCCTGTTTAAAATCTCCTTATTTCGGGTTGAAATATGGGAAAACGAGAGAAAAACTGTCTCCGGAGTCTGGGCCGAGACAAACACGTGCCTCTTGCGCGTGACGTCAGATTGTTTGCATGTTCACGAAAACAAACTGTGACATGACCGCGAGGATCTAGAGCACTCTCAGTTTTTTTCAAATTACGTTAACCTACTATTTCTTCGCAAAGTGGTAGTAATGAAGACGAGTCCTATGATGGTATCTGCAGTACATGCTCCAGTTCTGACAACAAAGCAGCTGCCATTGTGGCTGATTTTGAGCCTTACGAAGGCAAGCCACCAGCTTCAGGCCCAGATCGAAATGAACATCCGACAGGTAATGAAGACCCTGATGAGCTCTCTCTCTCGTAGCGCTCGAAGAACGATATGATCCTGTTAGCCACGTCAATAACTCGTTTCGATGTAACCTTTGCAACGAAAGCAACTTGGTGGGCACAGAGAGAGCTTCGTTGTCACAGAAACGTTCGTGAAGCATATGGAAAAATAAAGGAGACAAAACGAGTAAGCCATCAATATTCTACAACTGTTTCATTCTTACTTCTTAACCTGAGTAATATAAAACCATTATTTGCAATGTAGTAGTATAGACTGACAAAAACCTGCTCCTTTCCAAAATTTGAGAGGCCTTAAGTCTAGTGAAAGATTTGATTTTTCATAGGTATATGAGAGCAGTTGCTTATAGAATCTTGGCAAGATGGATATTTGGATATGTAGACTGGAAAATAGTAGACCATTATCAGCATGGATTTAACATTACATAAGGACAAAATGTATCTCTTGGGATGCATCTGGTAATGCAACAGCAAAAGAAAGAGCTCAGATGTGTCAACCATGTACAACAATTCCAATAAAGCAATCCTTCAATTATTCAGAACAGCTTCAGCTATATGTTTCTTTCTTGTGTCCCTTCCTTGGTTGCAGACATTTCTTACATTTAGGTGGTTCTCTTCTGGTACAAGGCTAGATACCAATAGCTGTCTGGGCATTCTTGGCTTCAAGTTAATTTTGTTCTTCAACTAAATATGATAAAGCATATGAGAAACTAAAGGAAGATACTTCAATAATGATAGATTTGCAAATTCTTGTCAAACCAGAAAAGGTAGTACACCAAAAACTCACAACTGTATTCACAACAAAATTTCATTATAAAGAACATAAAGTAGTAGCTGAAGGCCTTAGTTTCTACTCAGTTGAAGGCCATAGAGTAGGCTGAGACCTTAACTGTTTCTCCTTGTATTGCATCACTGCATCACTCTTGCAAGTTTTATTTTGGAATTTATGGCTGATGGGTACTGGCTGGTTTGCCATAAATTCATTGTAGGCATCAACTCTGATACAGGATTCTATATGAGATAAATTATTACAGGATAAAACCCAGTATGATTGGCAGAGGCTACTCTTGGAAATTGAAAGTTTTAGAGTTCACTATATGACCTGTACAAAGAGCAAATAGTAAAAGGCAAATTAAAAAATTATTTCCAGTTGGACAAACATCATTACCATAGGCTGGTGGTATTGATCGCTCTTTAACAACCACCTCTCCATCTTTATATTTAGGCCATACCACTTTGTAATATTGTTCCCCAGTTTGTGAAACCTTCTTGTCCCTGTGTAGATTCTCATTGAAATGAGTACTTGCCAAAATATGCCTGTATTAGAAATTGACATCACATAGCCTTATTTACTACAGGTATATTGCTAACAATAGCTATTTACAAATTTTCAATATGCTCTTTTTACACATAAACATTTAACATGATTTTCACTATTGTTCATATATTCTAATACAACAACTACTCCCTTTGACAAAATTTAAATATGCTGATATAAAGAAAACTTGGAATATATCTCAAATTGTCTTTAATCTACCTGCAAATTGTTCCCATCCAAGAAAAGCTTATCATTTTGGGGTGCCAGATGTTAAGAGTGGCGTGAATACCTTCTAAACAGCTGGTTTGTGCATTTGGAGACATTTTCCTTATGTCATTTACAATTCGTTGGTTTAGCAATATTGAATGCAACTTTTCATGAGTAGCAGTACCTAGCAAATGAGATCAGTTCAAAACAATGCATTTATGCAAAATATTCACAATATGAATATTTTTTGAATGTGTGTATACATGTATATTTATGTATACATTCTACACCAGTGGTGTACCCAGACAATCTGGTGTGGAGTCTTGGGCAAAATTTTTCCAACCATGAATATAAAAGAAAGGCCATGGTGAATAATGAATGTATACTGAAGTCCATGTATAATGATTACCTTGCTTCAAGTTTCATACACAATGGGGAGTGACATGACTCACACCCCATCTAATTGGCTCATTCTTATATAAAATTTTTAATTGATAACTGAACCATGGAATATATCAGATGTTGCTAAAAGGTAGATACCAATTCTAATCCATTTCCTGGGCTCCAGTTCATCATGCAAACATTTCTGGAACAATACATTGGGGTGGTTCTCATGCTTTCCTGCAGCATGCCTTATAAATGAGGTCCACTTTGCCTCAATCATATCTTCAAAACCAGTCTGTTGTTCTTGCATCCCAGTAGAGATGGTTTTGAACACCAGCTATCCATTCCCTAGTAATTTGGAAATCTTTTCCCTTCCAACTTTCAACATATTTTTAGTTGTATATATATATATATATATATATATATATATATATATAT
>OLMO02000275.1:15516402-15533874 GCA_900291935.2 Cassiopea xamachana
CAAGGAAACTTCAAGAATGCTAACAGAAACTACCTATATTTTGATTTTCGAAAATAAAAAAATATGTGTCATGTGCTCTTTAAAGAAGAGAATCTTTTTGTGGATTCTACAGTGATATATTCAGAGTCAATTGTCTCTCTCTTCTCGATGGGAAGGTCATTACTGACCAGCCGTGACACTTTCCACAAAATTACGCCAATGATTTCTGTCTTGAGCTTGTTCTAATAAACTGGCCATGCTGATGTTTGCAATGTTCTTCACATTGTCAGACATTCTGGTTTTGGGTCTTCCACGGCCCCTTTTGCCGATAACTGTACCGAATAACAGATCTTTTGCTATACCGGATGTTCTGGCTATATGTCCAAGGAATTTCAATTTCCTTTCATTGATCTTGTCCAGTATTCTACGGCAAGGCCCAATCTTCTCCAAAACCCATTCATAGTCAATAGACTATGATATATTGTAGTTAGCAATGAAAACCCATAGTAAATCTAAAAGCGTCTAGTGAGATAAATCTCAACAACAACCTAGTCTGGACGGACCTTTTGGGAAATTTTGGAGACACCTTTTTGTTGTAGATCTTATTGAATACATTAACCAGAGTCATCTGTTAATGCTATATTTTATACGGGGATCTTTTATTACACCACATGAATCTTCCAGTGATTAGATGAATGATCGTCTTATCAGGCCTAGTGTTCAGTTTCATCATATTGGAATGTTTTTATTGAGAAAAGACACAGCAAATCATTGCAATAATACAACTGCATTACACAATAGACTATAACTCCGCTAACATATGAGAAAAGGAAAGTCCTTATTATTGATGTTATTGTTATCCTGAGCACGGCTTTGACGTACTTCACAGCATCCTACAGATATGCATGCATGAATTACTGAAAAAACACAACAGTATAATGATAAGAAGTGGGGATTCTGGCTTGTCTATCCAACCAAGAAAAACAAAAGATCTTTTAATGTAACACAAAATTCTACTGCTGATCTAATGTACTGAATATCTTCCTAAGATTTTCAGGCAAAGCCACACCTTTGGCACTGATGTATAAGTAAAGAATAACCCAGGGCTCAAAACTCGAATAATTTAAGAATGTTGAGGCTAAACGAAAAATTAGGCATTCTTATAAAGGAAAGAGTGAAAACTTCAAGTTTTCTATTAGCTCCTTAGTTGTTGTAAACTTGCCTCGTATGCACATGTAAGTATTGATTGACACTACAACCACGTGGATGAATACGTATCATATCGTAGTTTCTATACACGAGGGTAGAGTTAACTTTGTAGATCACTACTTGCGCTTTCCTTGTTCCTGACACTGGATTACATTGGTGTTGTGTCGTAGTTTGACAGAATGGTTCTAGAGTCATTCAATAACGTGAATTTGTGGCCTTCGCAAACCAATTATTTGCTAAAGAAGTTACATAAACAAAGGGGTGCTCATTGAAACATTGATGCTAAATCGTCGACCTTTGTATGTAGTTTTTTTTCTATATTCTTGTATTATGTTCCATCAATAGTCAATCAACTTGCCATCGACCGACTTTATCATGCTACTGCTTGCAATGGGCTGGTTATTAATAAGTAACCAGCTTAAAGTTTTCCAAGAATAGTTTGGTTTTTCTCAGAAAACAAAAACTTATAAATAAATCCAGTAGTTTTGAAAACAAGTTTCTCTATGACGACTAATAGTTCTAAATGATTCTGGTAAATTGGGTTTCCTTATGATTCTGGTTGTTGGGGATGAAATGAAATTTTATTGTATCTATAGAATATGTAGATTGTATTGTCTTAGCTGAGAATATGCATATCTTTAACAAATGCATTCTGTTATTTTGATATTTCTTATCCTCAGCTACTTTTAAGCCAGCATGCTGTTATTTTGATATTTCCGAGGCTCAATTTCCAAACTTTAGTGGTTTTGTTGGCCAAAAATCGATATTTCGTCATTATTTCATTCAAAATGTTAAAAATGGAATTCAAATTCAAGCATACCATAGTAATAACGAAATTGTAGCCCATTTTGGCCAGTTTATTTTAGTAAAAGGTAAGAGCAATTTAAGAAAATTTCAGGCTCAATTTCAGGAAAAGTTAAGAAAATTAAGGCTCAAGTAAAATTGTCATTTTCTGATAAAAATACGCGTACCTAACTGTTCGCTGAGCCTTAATATTCTTAAATTTGTTTAATCTTGAGCCTTGGATTGTTCTTAAATTATTCTGAACGAAACAAAAAACAAAGCAAAAGTGGAACAGAATAAATATTATTGTATCGATAGTGCTAACGGTAATGTACACGTAGTACAATAACCCGAATACACAAAAGTTCAAAGTCTTGATGGCACTTGAGATTATTACTAATTATATTCAATTTTCAGTGATTCTGAGCCTTGATGTTCTTGTACACTTTATTCCTATAAAAAATCTGAATTACATCTGAAGTGGTCTCTCTTGCAAGTAAATATTTTTTCTTGATAAAAATTTATGACCACCTATAAACATGTCATGTCAAGACAGTAACTAATTTCTCCAGGGGCAACTAATTAACGAAAGTCAAAGAGGAGAAATGACTGCTTCAAACTCAGCTTGTTCTAAGTTTCCCGTTGAATTTTAGGCTGCTGTTCTTATATTCAAAAGGGTGAAGTTCTTAAATTTTTTCTCAGAAAAATGCATCGCCTTTTTTGCACCTACTGATATCATATGCATCCAAATTTTCAACATGTTCTTTTTCACAGAAGCATATTTGCAGCGCTAAAGTTCTATCATCATGTCTTGAACCGCAATTCGAAAAAGCAACTACATAACTGAAAGATTTTAGATAATTTTTAAATCACAAGATCTAGCATCCCTTTGAAAAGAGCATTTTTCTTCGGCAATGTCAATTTCCAAAAAATATAAGCGACTTCGAAGAAACCAACAATGACGTAATACTTGTATGTCTAGGTGCTTGCTCAAGCAAGCTTGAGGATTCCCCTAACGTAAAAGGGGAGCTCCTGAACACAGTTATTTATATTCCTTGAAAAAAGTAGCTCAGGTAATCCTACACGTTAGAGCTTGTGTAAAGACTTCAAGATGGACGATACAACAAAAGAGCTGAGAAAGTATATTGAGAAGCATAAAGTATCAAAACTAGAAAATGCGAAGCATGATGTGATACCCGTTGTCAAAGATATTGTCCTTAGAGTTGAAAGGAAAGACAGCAGATTCAAAATAGGCGAGATTGAATACACTGGTAGCATTTACCAAAAGCTGAAAATTGATGATCCTGATGAGTTTGATTTTGATTTGCCCTTGAATGAACTAGAGGTTAATCAAGTTAACTCTCACTTGTCGCAAGGTAAACTAAATTCACTATCTTTTGTGTTATCTATAGAATAGAAGAATTCATCTAATCACTTCATCTGTTCAACATCACAAGGGGGGATGTTTGCATATTAAACGTTTGTTTTTGGCATTTACGCACATAACATATTTTGATCCTCAACAGGCATTTTCAAATTTATAATGTGGTCGTCAATATCATTCATATAAAAGAACTTTCTCATCGATTTACCTCTTTAAGTCAAAAGAATTGTTGTCTCTTGCACACATTATCGGAAAATATTGTTATCTTCTCTCATGCTGCTTTCAAGAGATAATTTTTTATATTTCACAGCTTCGTGCTTGGAAATATTCGTTCCAAGTACTTTTGAACACTTCAAGAAGACTTTTTGTCTTTCGAAGGGCAAAGATACCTCTATTGCGCCGGCCTTTGAGCAGAATTCTTGAGCCCAAAATTTTGCTTACGTAATGGAAACTAATATATACAGGCCAAATTTTGATGCAACTGCCGAACTGGACGGTGCCCGTTTTCGTTACAAGTGTCAAAATTCCAAGGCATCTCTTAGGACAGCGTACGAATGATGTATACTTTTTGATAAAAGAATAAAGTTTGTAGAAATACTAAAACTCAGAACTGCTGAAATTTAAGAAAAATTTAAGAACAATGCAATGCACAGGTCAAGCTCATCAAGACTGAAGAAGTTTTATGCATTCCAGTTACAGAACTGCTTGTGGATAAACTTTTTTCACTATCGATGCAGTATTTATTATTCTGCTATTTTTATTTTGCTTCATGATGCAATGAGACATCAGCAAATATTTGAGAATATATTTCTTCCATTTTCAGACAAAGTTACACCTTTAACTCTTGAGAATAATTCAAGAATAAGCTTAGACTCAAAACCAGAATAATTTTAGAGTATTGAGACTCAATGTTCATAGTTTTTTCTGCTTGGGAGCCTTAGTTTATTTTAGAATTATTCTAAGTGCCAAAAGTGTAGCTTCGCCTGAAAATCAGAGGAGAATAGTCAGATCGTTGTTCTTGTCTACATAAAGCATAATAGAAGTGGAGTAGAATAACAAATATTGCATAGATAGTGCAAAAATCTATCTACAAGCATCAATATACTTTGAATAGACAAAAACCAAAAGTCTTGATGACGTATGAGTCTTCCAATAGGGAGTTCAAGTGAAATTCCAGACTGTGGTAAATTGCTTTGTTAAATATCTTATCTGTTAGAAAATTGCGTCAACATTACACTGTTTTTTAAATTTTACAGTTAGGAGTACTAGTTTCAGAAATACATAGCCATTTAAAGTTCAGGAATTTTCTCAAAGTCTTGAAGAAATAAGAGTAAGAACAAAAGTTGTCACCAAATCAACGAGATAGAGTGTTCCATGCAGGGACGAAACGAAGGTGCTTCATTGGGAGGGTGAGAGAAATAGTTTCCTGACAAAAGGGCGTTGTCCATCAAGTTTGAAAGGGCGTCTCATGTGTAGAAGCCATTAAGACCAGAGGCTAAAATGAGAAGTTTTGACAGGTGCAGTTTGTTTTAAAACCGAATATGGTTTCAAAATTTGGGCTTACATGATGTGCATGATAGAAGCTAGAAAGGAAACTCTTTTGGATGTTGGTGGATAAGGAAAACTATAGTTCTTTAGCAAAAGTGTCCCCATGAAAAGAAAAGGAGGGGTCTGGGGTTGTACCCCCAGAAAAATTCTTCAGACCAGGCCCTTTACTTTGGCTTAGAATGCATCTCCCAATACTAGAACAAGTAGACATGCCCTATTTCTTAGAGGCTCAGTAAACATATATGCCCTATTTATAATTTACATACAATTAGGCTCTTTCATCAAGTTTTAATTTACAACTGCATACAGTGTTTGAAGACAACACTAACTGTAGGTCTAGCATATGAACAACGGAGGAAAAGTAAGCATTGAGGGAAGAGTCTCAGAATTGCCTCACAAATACACCAGCAGCCAAAAATATTGCCCGAAAAATTACTAATTTTTCATCATTGGGGGTACTTAGCCCCCATATCCCCAGGAGTTTCGTCCCTGGCTCCATTATACAAGTTTCTACCTATAACGTTTTAGTTTTTGAATTTACTTGTAACAGATTTTCACCATAAATAGAATTTTAAACTTGCTTTTCTTTGCAAAGACCAGTGGAGGGAGCATAATTTTGTCAAAAGATAAGGATTTTCCACCTCACATGTGATGAAGTGCCGACCTTAATATTTGGCCAAATCTTGGGTGGTACTTGTAACCATGGTAATAAGGGTTAGAACCTATTTTGGAGAAGTGACGGTTGTACGCAAAATATAATATTTGGGAGGCTTTCGCATTGACTTGTCTAATACAAGTCTGTAAGCAATAGAACATGTGCGTGGTAGGCAACTATTGGTTTCGGTTAAAGGTCATAGTAGTTCCCCCAGGGAGCATGGAGATGATGTTTCATTTTTCTCACTGAATGTTGTGTTAAGGGGGGTCTCTGATTCTACAATTGATGGGAGCAATTTGTTTGAAAAGACCCTGTATTACACAACGGACACTATGTGTTTAAAACTTTCATTGAGGGATTTTTCTATGGTAAAATTGGGGACACAGTTTATATAATGCTCTATGTGTGGAAACTGGCATCTATGTGAACTAAACAAGAGCGTATTACTCTTAAGTGTCCAATAAACGGGGGGGTCCTAAGAAACAGGGGGTCGGAAAATACTAAAACAATTACTAGACCGAAGGGTCAAAAATAAACAGGGGGGTTAGGAATTTTGAGAAACGGCTTAGAATGATTGTAAAGCGACGGAGAGAACAGAAGAGGTCGCCATAAAGCACAGAAAAAATATATACAGAAGCATGCTATTTTGCTTTTGTAATATGGGTATAAATAGTGCTAACACAGAAAGGAAATAAGATGACGAGTTTGTAAAAAGCCTCATGTTCTTAGGGAGGAGTCATAAAGTATGAGACAGACTGGGGTGGAAGGGACTTCAAACTTTTCTATAAAATTGTGTAACCCAACACATACATCAAAAAAATTTTCTTGGCCCCAATGTATCTCCAAATAAAGTTTCATGGCCCCCTAAATTATTCATTAAGACCTTTAAAAAAGGGAGCTTGGAACATTGATACAGCTCTAGATGATACCTTTCTTTCTAAAGGGAGATTCAGCTCTACATTTTAGAGAAGATAATAGATATACATTAATGGTCACTTCAAAATATCATAAAATTGTGTCTACGTTTTGCATTTACTCTAAACAAGTGGAAAAAGTCATCATATGTTCATATATAAATCATTCAAAACCCCAATTTGTTTCCATTCTGAAAAGAAACCCAAATGCTATCATATCCACACATACTTGTAGCTCCAGCAGAAAATAGTTAACAATAGATTATATTGCAATGGTATATGATGATTAATTAGCTCTATATCTGCAGTAAGACTAATTTTGAGTGTATCTTCCATTCTGGTGTAATAAGTCCTCTTGAAGCTCTGTATAACTAGAAATTTCTTGTGTTCTTTCTTGGCCTTCTCCTCCTTCACTAGTGGTGCTTTTGCAGTCCTCATTCCCAGTGTTGAGTATAACATGTTCAACATCTTAGCTCCTACTTTTACCTCAAAAATCACAATTGTATCTATAGTTTTACTAATAGTGATCTTTTTCTGCTGTTGAGAAGCAATCTGGTGGGAGATTTCTTCCTTAAGTAGCATGCAAGCATTCATGCTCTCTAAAAACTAGTGCGTGTGTAGTGTTAAATTGCCATTCCCATGGTGAGACATGTAGTTTTGTGAAGGCCCCTTAGAACTATTTACAATATTCATTTCATTCGTCTTAAGTTCAAAGCAATGATTGGATCCATATCCACAAGACATGCATTAAATTCGTACCACAATGCCTACAAGTCTTTGAACTTGATGATTCGCCAGCAACAGGTTCACCAAGAAGTTCCCAATATCATATCAGTGATGTGAAAAAGTATCTCAACATCTAACAGAGACTTGCATGCATTAATTGTTCCTGGCCCTTGAACCAAGCTTTCACAGTCCATCAATAAACTATGCATTATCATCCATGGAGACAATGATGGCTGCATTTATCAAAAAGAGGCTATGTAAAAATGGAAAAATATTTTGGCAGCACTAGCCATTATCGCCAGCCGTAGTTAGTGGACTGGAGCATGCGCAGAGATGAGAAATTAGACTTAGACATTTTCATTCAAGGCAGTTACATTACAGACAATAAATTGAATTCTGCTTTCTCCAGTTCTTTCGTTAATAGCACGGGCGTAAGACATTTGATCGGCTTCTGTTCTGTGGACTTGACAGTTTAATGAAAGGACTTGGGTTACATAATGCAGAGTTAAAACAATTAGGTAACATAGGACCAGTGGTGGATATATATGGGGCAAGAGGGCAAAGAGCCCCTAAGCTGCCATCGAGTCTGCAAATTCTCGGCAAAACTAGTAGACGAAAGACTGATCACATATTTTACAAATAAGACAATCACTTTTCCTAGAGCCTCATTTTGCTAGGTGACCTTTCTCGTATGAAAAGCATATCTAGTATGCTTGACAAAAACTAGACTACTTTTAATTATTTAACGTGTTACAGTGCATCAAAAACTATATCTAAAGTCACGTCCACTCTTAGCTCCCGAATAAGTGGGGGAATCCTAATAAGCAGGGGGTTGGAAAATTCATTAAGATGAAATAAGCGGGGGGTGGGAATAAGCGGGGAGTTTCGGTAGTTTGTACTGACTGTGCAATAACCAGCACAAATACAAAATACTCCCATTACTATCTTTGTAAGTAATTGCTTTTGGAATCCTGCCACATATATATTTCATTTGTTACTTGGGTTACTCAACAGAAATACCAATTTCATACAGCTTTCTCCTAGGACAGCGCTTCCCGATAGGGGGTGCGAGCTGTTGTTCGCAGGGGTGCAAGAATCAATCGTGAAAGACGAAGTAAATATATTTTTTCGTCGCAAAGAATATCAGTGTAGATATTTTTTTCATAACTTTTCATAACATCAGACTGTTCTTTAAATGCCCTTTCAATCAATTACATGCATATATATTCAGATAACATCAGGCGACTGAATATCCGCTTTTCATTATGTTTTTAAGCCTTTTTTGTTTCATTCAAAACAAGGGGGTGCGAGACTGCCCTCGTCAGTCTCAGGGGGTGCGGCGGTGAAAACGAATGGGGAAGCGCTGTCTTAGGGGAATTGAGAATTTAAAAAGCGATGAGACGCTTATTCGGGACCTAACAGTGCAAGCTAAAATAACTCCCAACACAACAGTACGGAAACGACTCAGAATAAGGAAAATAGATAAAACAACATGTGTGATAAAGTTAAAGTGCATAACTATGCATATTTTGCATAGTCTTTAACCCAACAATTTATACTTGTTGCATCTTCTCAATGTTTCTGCACAAGATTTAAATTATATTGCTGCATAATATTGTTAATATCTTGTCCCTTCATAATACTCCTGTTAAGTTGTCTCTAATCTCGTCCGAAATAGCATTGACAGGAATCGTTTTTGCCAATTTTGCAGCGATAGTCGACTTAAGTTCATCTGAAATTCGAAGGTGTCCGAGTCTAGTGTCATGGCCGATATGGGAACAATTGTATTTCACATTAACTTTCTTACTAACAGAGTCAACAACGACTTTCATTCAAACAGCACTGCATTTCCCATCTATTTTCGACAGCCCTTGCGTTTTCAAAGATCTTTTACGTTCTTCCACCCCTTGCAAGTAACTAGTACGATTGCAATAAAAACAATACGTTTCATTGCTTTTATAAATCCTCTTCTGTCTATGTTGCACAGACCACGAGTTACTTTCCTGCTCCTTAAGTTTTTTTCATACTACAAACGCATCAAAAGATACAAAAGTCTGCTTCTCAAGCGAAGAATCTTTGCCGTGCATATTTACCAAATGCTTTGATAATTCAGCAAAAGTTCTACATCTGCAAATAGAAAGCAACTTCAATAACAAGAAAAGTGAAAAAGCATTTTCATATTTGACAGTATTGTGTCAGTATTTCGATACAATACTACTGCATTGTAATCAGAAACTGAACAGGGATTTGGGCAAGGGTTATGTTATCAAGCCCAAGCAGACGTGACAAAAAAGTAAACCTCTATGTGGAAAGCCAGTGACTTATTGCATGGTTAAAGCCCTCTCTGCCCCTCCACTTGCAAGGATATTCCTCTTTCGGGAGGCCGAAGCCCCGAGCCCTTGGATGTATGGGTAGCAGGTCAACAAAAATTTCTACATTCATTTACTTAGCTCCAAGTTGTTAAGCTTAATTTACTTTTTTACTTTACACCGTTTGTTCCAAAAACATTTCACACTTTTGAATTCTAAAATTGTTATAACTGCAAGTACTCAAACCGGTTCCATTTATTTACAGCCAAACTGACATAGAGTCATATATATAAAGCTTCTTTCCTACCTTCTCTGTAGTTTTAGTCCTGAGATCCAACCAAAAATGAAAGGTAAGAATTAAACTTTTGATTTTTCTTTTTGTCTGTACTACCTTTACGGCACTAGATATGCATTGAAAATTAAGGAACTATTAAAGCACATTTACTACTACATTTTGATAAAAAGAGGTCCAAAATACGTGATGGGGGTTTCACTCTCATAGGACTAACCTAGATGTAACTGCCTGATATTAAGCCTAACCGAAAAAATGTCATGTGTTAGACCATTTACACAGGCAAATGGGATAATTTTACTGAATATCAAGTATTCCAGGATATTTCCAAGAAATTCCATCCAATTTCTGATGAAACGGTACTCATGAAAACACTGTTAAACTTGATACACGTAAACTACAACAAACAGACAAAAACGAAGCAAATTAACTTAACGAGAAAACTAAGCACTAAAAGAATAAAACGAAGCGATATAAAATAAACTAAACAATATGAAACGAAGCTTAAAGTCTACGAAATATGCATGCAATGCAATAGCAAAAACTTACATTTTGTCCCAACACTCGATGGTGGCTAATAAACGAATATAAGTGTCCAATGTATAACCACTAATACTTGGACCAAAATGCGAATACCAATACTTGAATTTAATCCTACGATATCTATATCTTGCTAAACTGCTTTATAAGCGTGTAGCTGCTGGTTATTCGATTTCGAACTACAAACAACAACCAAAAAAACATCGTGCCGAAAACAAAAAGCTACAAAACAAAAGAAAACGACTACGCAGAGGCTTGACTGCCGTTACACTAGACTTAACTTCAGTTTAAAAAAAGCTTTTGTTGTTAATGGGATATTGGTCCAAAATGAGGCCACTATGAAGGAGGGGCATATTGCTCTCAAAAATCTTGAAATCTATCGAACAGAGATAATAAAAAATCTCCTAAACATCAACGAACATGCAACAAAACCTTTGAGCACTTTCTCAATAGTAGGTAATACACCCCTCCATCACATACACAAACACACATACCTGTACTCTTTACATAATATACATTGTACGTGTTTCTGTGCTATCGGTCTATACTGATCAATATGTAATGCTTTTTGTGCTTGTATAGGCTATGCCTGTCACTTAATACCTTTAGACAAAATAGGCATTAGAACATCTTCCTTCCAGACTGTCTCTGAAAAGCAATTCGTCGCTGGTCAACGTTCACTATGATATTTCATGTAAAAAATATCGAATTTAGGGCTTGATATTAAGGTGAAAATCCCTAACCTCATTGGATGAAGCATCTTCATGCGAAATAGCAGAGGTAGATTTCTGCTCAAATCCAGAACGGCTACTTTCTTGGCGAAATTCATCCATGTTTCCTAATCTTCACTTCCTTTCCCTCTCACCGGGTTAGATTACATTCATGTATGTGTTTGTGTTGTCTAGCGTCAAGACCATTTTTACTGTCAAATGTGTCAAATGTCTTACGCCCGTGCTACTGAGGAAAGAGCTAGAGAGCACAGAACTCAATTCATTGTCTGTAATGTAACTGCATTGAATGAAAATGTCTAAGTCTAATTTCTCATCTCTGCGCATGCTCCAGTCCACTAACTACGGCTGGCGATAATGGCTAGTTTTGGAAGCTAGAGATTTTTGCAGTTGTAATATGGTTGTAACTGTTTTATGGACATATGCTGGATTATTGATACGAAAAGGTGCTAAATGTGTTATTCCAGCAGTGAGAATCTTAGAGGAGAATACAGAGTGAGAAAGAAAATATGTTGTATAAATTAACTATTGATGATTCACATATGCTGAAGAAAGAGCCTAAAATAGAAAATATTGCTAAATACACACTTATGTTTAGAAGATAGGTGTGGTCCTTCTTTAGACTTTATGATAGGCATGAGGGAAATTGCAAATCAACACTTAGTATGCAAATCAAAACGTTATCCAAAAAGGAATCAATCATAGTGTTTTCTTTATGTGCTAAGGCTAAATGTTGTCTTGTTGTTATCAAAGGGAAACCCTTATGAATGTTGGTAGATGAGGAAAGCTATAGCTCTGTAGCAAAGACTTGTCATGAAGAAAAAAGAGGGTGTGGGGATTTTTCCTTCATAAGAATTTTTGAAACCATGTCATTTACTGTGCCATATGATGCATTTCCCATTAACAATATGCCCAGTTTTTGATGGAATCAATAAGTAGGTGTGCCCCATCTGCAACCTGCAGTACTTGCAAGTGTATTCTTTTATTAAGCACAAATGCAAAGGTTTGATCTGCAACTACAAAAACTGCAATAAGTACAAATTTATTTTGGGCCTTGGCTCAAGATATGTAATCTCATAATACAGCATGTTTAGTCATAGCATCAGGTGCCAAAGATGCCATTTCAAATGAAATCAATAGCATTGAATTGGAATGGTAAGAGAAGCAGAAGAAATAAATTGCTTAGCAGAAGTATTGCAATATCATGCTGGAAATCAAGTGAATAATAATATTTTGAATTTCACCAAAGAAACACAAAGTCCCTTTTGATTATCCTGGAGAGCCAGATTCAGTCAACCATTGGGCACACTTATTGGATACATTTTGAGTACTTAAAATGGTAAGATACAGAGAAAGAACAGACTAGAAAATGAAAAAGTGAATGACAAGAAAAAATTAGGCTGTACAAAAACTGTGTCAGATTGGAGTACAATTGCCAATCATAGGTTATTATGTGGTAGTGCTGGTCAAAGACATTGTGGATCTTTGTTATTACTGCTTTTATAAACCAAATGTCTTGTACACTCTAAAACTAAAGATGTACTTGTTTGGCTTGAAAATCCAATTGAACAGGTGCATTTGTGGATGATGGCTGCAGCAAAGTTTCAAAGACATGGAATTTTCACAAAAATGTCACAAAAGACACAAAATTTCAAATATTTTTAGAAATAGCTTGCATAGAAAATTTAAGCCAATAGATGATAGATGTCTAGCAATATGAAAGATAGTACTATAGCACAGTGTTTTCAAAGAGAAAGGGTGAAAATGTCAGAAGGTATCAAAGTGATAGAAAGTGATATGTGAGAGTGACTCTGATAGTAATTATTGTAAATTGATATTTACCAGAAAAACTTTTGGACTATGCTAGATTAAAAATTTCATGGCCCATCTTTTCAGCTGGAAATAATTTGTTAGCCCAACATTATTGTCTTAAAAGTTTTGGTGGCCCTGTGCAATCACTTCTGCCCCGGTCTGCTCTATACTTTATGACTGCTCCCTTAAATAAATAAAAGGGGTCCTAGTAAGGTCCATACAACTGTAACATATTCCTTTTCATTGTGGTCATCAATTTTATCTTATCTTGATCATTCTGCATCGTAATCGATTTTGCTCCTCGATTTCATTTGATTCTTCAACACATTCACCAAGCTTCTTTTTTAACCCTCTATACTCTCTTTTCTGTTTTTGAACTTCTACCCTCAATCCTCTTTTTCTTGGCGGCTCTTGATGTAGGTCAGATAGATATTGCGCTCTTGCTTTAGGCTGTTCAAATGGTTTGGCTAAAAGTTCTTCTCTTTTTGCACCTCGCAATTTGTATGATACTTTTTCTTGAGGCTCATTAGCTTGTTATAAAGTGTCGATGATTCACTGTCAGTGTGGTACGATTCCTCAAACAGTTCCTTAAATTTTGCAACGAGATCTTCAGATTTTAGTATCTTGCTATCACTTACAAAGTCGCATATTGTCCTGTTTGTAATTACAAAAACTTGATATAGTGTCTGTAATGGAACAGCTTTGTCCTCTTACATTTCTCTCATCCATGTTTTCTTCGTTGTCTTCAGCAGCAGCCAGTCCGTTCAAAGGAGCAACAGATTTTCTGGAAACAAGTCGTATCAACATTGAAATTCCAATGCTACTACTGATGCAATATAAACAATGAAGTTGAAATCAAATTCTGCAGTGCTGATTGCATATACTAAGTGGCTTATTTCATGAGCAGGGCTATATTTCTTCTGTAAACAAGAATTTTTGCTCAATGAAACTCTTGGAATGGCATTTCAAAGCGACAGAAACTCTACAACAACTTCATTATAGTCTGATAATAAAGCTTATTGTTACTTCAATCCAATAAGACCGTTCTTTCGCCATAAAGGAACAAGGGGTAGATGGCAAAGAGATGTTTACACAACATGCTCATGTGCAAGCTAGGCCCCGAGTTGCAAAATGGCCTTCTCACGTCGAAGATACGAGATTGGTGGACGAAAATTGCCCAAGCTCATTCAAATTTTATCCAAGTTGATATAATAGTAAAGCTAATGACAACTTGATTTTTACTGTAATGCACTATTATTTTTTCAGGTATAAAAGCATTCCGAGCATTGTAGAAATCTCGACAGTTCAAAGAAATTTTGAGGAGAGCCAACTTTTTAAGAAATCTTATCACGTGATTGAGCACCCTACCTACAATATTCTTAAATTATTCTGAAATTTCAGCGATTCTGAGCATTAAATTCTTATAAACTTCATTCTTATAAAAGAGAGTTTATTAAGGGCATACCAAAATGATGAATATTTATTGCTGGAGATTAAAAACATACTGGAACATCATGTTGCATAGCAGGCCGCCCTGCGGGGCACAGTGGGAATATCCATTCAAATACGGTAAAAATATCTGCCCCAATGTCTCAAAAAATCTAGAATGCCTTCGTAGTTCTGCTCAGATAAAGGACTGTCTAAAATCAATAAGTAATGTAAGTAATGAGAAAAGCATAAACAGTTAACTAAAGACCAACCAACGATTCGATTGTTAGGAGCATAAACGCACATGATCGTATCTACACACAGGGTGCATTTCTTGTACACCACACGCCGAGGGTACGCCAGGGAATACTTGTGGAGCGCCGAAAACTATGCCTGTGCAGCACCATCCAGTTTTACAAGCCCAATACTCAAGAAGTTACATGCCTCCAACTTTTTTTTATTATTTTCCACACTGAACACCGAAAATAAAGCTTTGTGCACTCCGAAGATTTTCAGTCATATGTACATGGAATGTACCTTCGATATCAACTGTATCAGCTGTTCGGTTCTATTGCTCTTAGTCTTTCTTCTGTCTTCTTCTTCTTCGTGATCCTGAGTTAAGTCTGTTTGGTATAAAGATAAAATAGAATGTTTCACCTGTGATGTCCCTTCTTGACTGTCTTTCTTGAGTTGAAAGAAGGAGAAGTCTTCAGCCTGAACTCGTCAGTGCTTCCGTTCGATCGACTGGCAACAACATACCATTCTTTCTCGCAGATATCAACGTATTCCCACCAATTTCACTATCGAGATATTTTGACTAATGTTGTACATTATGTTTCGTTTATTCCTGTTTAAGCCATAAACATGTACGCCACGAATCGTATATTGAGGCGTTTTTATTCGATCTGAAATGAATTACCATATATTACTTTCTACTATTTCTTAATTGTTCAATGTAAATAAGCCAAAATAACAAAACAATGAAATTAGTACAATCACTCACTTCTGTGGCGAGTCTCCTGGTTATCGTCCCTTTTTACTTCGCTTGCAACGTTCGATTTGTTCTGTTCAAAGTCTCTACTCGCACTTCCGCTCTCTAATGACTAGTTAATCACAGTGTCAATCAATAAGTCTAAACAAAATATGAAATATTGTCAAAACACATTACACAAAACAAACAAAAAAACCTATAAATAAATGCTATTCACCGTGCATAACAGCTCACAGCTCACTACGCCATGCAATCTTTTCCCTTCGCTTGCCCTCCAATTGAGAATCAGCCAATCAAAAGTTAGATTGCGTAATGGTCATGTGACATGTGAAAGTTACTTATTGTGTCTTGTCAAAACTAAATTACGCAATAACTATCTCACTATAAAATAATCGGTAGAGTGGTGTGCTTCCTTTTTACTACGTTTCTTTTGTATATGTGTGTTTGTGTGTATATACATATTCATACATTTTAAGGTGTGGTAAGGTGGGTGTGGTCATGAGAATGTCAGAATTTTCCCTGTCTCCACCCCTGCTGTACAAGTAACAAACTGTGATTGCTAATGGTTTAACAATATAGATGTGTCTAGTAATTTTATCCTTATGTCGTAGCTAATAAGTATAGAATTATCTTATCTTTAATGTGCACATTTGAGAGTCAGTCAGAGGCGCGCTATTACAGTTGTATTGTTGTTGACCGAAGTGAGGTTTTCTTTAAGAAATTCACTAGCATGATCATAGGCTCTTTGAAATGTACTTCAAAATGGGCCATCTTAGAGCGAAAAATGCTTTCAAATTTTTTCATTGAATTAGATTCAATTTGGATGAAGATGCTATATCTAAAGGACTCATTGCAGTGTTAGTCTAGCCATTCAAACATGAAGCATATGTGAGTAAAGTAGTATCCGTTTATGATCGTGATTGTTAATTCTTTACTAATAACGTAGTTTCCACGTAGAGTACGCATATTATAAACTACAGCCGCAACAAGCCGGATGGAGAAACCTTGCAGATGGAAATGGAAAGCTATCCTCAGAACGTGTGGTTCAAACATTTGCAAATTATGTGCGCATGGCTGTGGATGAATTGAACAGAGACCAGCAATATGCGTTTCTGTAAGATATAAAAATATTTATCTCACTTTTATCATTTATTCCTTGCTATAAAGAACTCTCACTTAATTTTGTTTGAAACTGCTAAAATTACATAGATATTTTGATGGAAGTTCAAAATAATTCAATTCTTTATAGTGAAAGAGAGCCCCATTGTAGGCTTATCAAAATATCTGTCCTTACTTGCTTTCTTACTTGTATGTTCCAAATCATTTTGTTGCTTTCCAATTGTATAATCTGAATAATTAAAGATATCCCTAAACTAAAATAGAATGTTAATATATTACCATTTAACATGTTACCTAGAGGAGCTCAGAGAATGAATTTGCCTACATATATGAAAATTAGCTACGTAGGGCAATTTTGATCTTTAATATAGATACCATTTACAGTACTGACGTACAATATCAAAATAAAGGTGAATACGCCTTTTTTAGTAAGAAAGTGTTTTATGATAAAATAGTGTTCAACTTCTCAAAAAGTTACGACAGTTCAGTGCTGAATTCTTGAGAGCTAAGAGAGTTTCATTGTATATATATATATACATATATATATATATATATATATATATATATATATATATATATATATATATATATATATATATATATATATATATATATATATATATATATATATATATATATATATATATATATATATATATATATATATATATATATATATATATATATATATATATATATATCAGAATATCAGACGCAAAAAAACGACAAGAATCTTAAGTTTACAAGACATGTTTCGGATAATTCTCTATCCATCTTCAGTTGTTATACTAAGTTGTTAAATGGAACACACTAATAAGCGTTGCAAAATCAATAGAAGGTGTAACGAAAATTAATATTTTGCAACGTTTATTAGTGTGTTCCATTTAACAACTTAATATAACAACTGAAGATGGATAGAGAATTATCCAAAACATGTCTTGTAAACTTAAGATTCATGTCGTTTTTTTGCGTCTGATCTCTGATATTATTGGCTTGAGAAATTTTGGAAGAATATATATATATATATATATATATATATATATATATATATATAT
>OLMO02000275.1:15533942-15552708 GCA_900291935.2 Cassiopea xamachana
TATATATATATATATATATATATATATATATATATATATGTATAATTGCAGTTTCGCATTGACAACAAGAGTGTTTCATGTAGTTTCTGCTTCTGCTGCTCTGCAAATTACACCTGAGTACTCTCTCCAAGCATTTCTGACCTGTACCAAAGATCTTATGTATTTAAAATCTTCCTTTCTCCTCAAAGTTGGTATCGGAAAGTCTCTTTGTATACATGTACCTAAAGTTCTATATATCATGTTATGTTCAATATATCATGCTATAACATAAAAATTCATGTTATGTTGGCTGCCCTCTAACAGTTTAATTGCTGTTGTTTATCAAGATTTATCTTTCCACTAATGTACATGCGCAAATATTGGAGCTCAAAAATTTTTGCTACTAGAATCGTGAAGAAAGCTTTGACACTGGAATCGTGAAGAAGTTAAGAAAGTTTCCATACTGGGGCCGAAAACAACTTTCTTTTAGAAAAGCACACATTTTCTTGAGTTTGGGTCTCTTCATTTAGCGATTTAAATGTAGGTTTGGCTTTTCAGATTTGACATCAAAACAGATCATCCTGCTGTTACAATAAGATTCAAGAGAGACGACAAAGTGCTGTATAATGTTGATCTTGTTCCAGTTATTAAGGTTAAGTCATGGCCAGACAATCTTACATTAGGATGGGAATCGCGAAGCAAAAATGGTAAGTGGTATAATTCTTACCATGTGACAATACTTCTTGGAAATTGCAGCTGAATTATAAATTTCAAGTGAAGAGCAACGACGATAAGATTTAGACGTAGCCGATGTTATATAGACATAATCGATGTTAATACAGGCGTTTCGAGACACCATGTCTCATCCTCCCCTAACGTAAAAGTGGCAATAGGAAGTTATATAGATAAAATTGGGGAAAACATAAAGTGGGAAAAACAAGTGGGAAATCAAGAAAGTAAGCTCATGGGAGACCATAAATTGGAAATGAACATAAATACCTGTGTAGGGAAATACCACCAAACAGCGAAAAAACTCATAATGCCTAAATAAGGAAAGAATGAACTATCAAAACAAGGGAACCATGGTAAACAGGCTAATATTAACATAATTAAAGAATACGTGACTAAGACCCTTAGGGAACTAAATTAGACAAAGAGGAATTGAGGAGCTCTGAAAATTAAGCGTGGGGCGATCTCTAAGAATAAGAAGACTCTCGTGCATTATCAGATAAAGTTCGTTGTTAGTTCTATCGATAATACAAAAGTTGTCTAAGGAGGCACTGTGACCAGTGTCTTTTATATAATCTCTAATGGCTGACGAGGCACTTTTAGCGTTGTTACCCTTTTTATTAACCCCTAAATGCTCTCTACAGCGAACAATGAAATGGCGTTATTGCCACTTTTATATTAGCTGAGGATGAGACATGATGTCTCGACACGTCTGTATTAATATTGATTATGTCTATATAACATTGGCTGCGTCCTAATCTTATGGTATATCGAACTAACGGAGTGTCGAATTAAATAAAGAGGAAAAGAACTCTCTGACACGCTTCTCGTGGTGGCTCTTCTCTTGAAATGTGACAACAGTCGTTAATGACGGTCCTAGACTAGGAGTTTCTGTGGTACCTGGTACCATTGGTGGTACGCGAAGGCTTTGCAAGTGGCAAGACGTGTGCCAAATTCATTCAAAAAGGTAATTGTTGCCTTCAATTAAGTTTAATTTTGCATGCTTTTTAATTGCCGATATGTTTACTTGTATCTCAGTGTGTATGCTATTGTGTCTGTTGAATTTTTAGTATAGCTCTTTTATAATCGAAAACTTATCCTCAGTGTTTGGTTGTACGTAACTACAAAATAAGTACACAAATGGTATACAGCAGAAAAGGTTGGAATCTCCTTTCCTAGAGATTTTGTTCACGCACATGGATGCAAATCATACATTTGATGTTTGCTAACTACAATTTCTCTTTCAACCAATACAAATGGTTGGCTTGCAAAAAATAATTTTTTGCTGATTTCCAATAGTTGAAAGAAAACTTGTAGTTAACAAACATCAAATGCATGGTTTGTAACTTTACTTTACACACGGTTCTATCATAAGTGTGGCGCTATATGGTATGATAAATGTGGCGGTAGATAGCTTTTCTTTGAGTAATTGTTTTAAAACAGAGCGATCTCTTTCTACAAAAGCTACTTCATATGTTTTGAACAATTTAGTTATCTACATATTCTGGTACACTCTTCGTAAAGAAGCCACTAAATTACGCATACTCTATTTTATTAGAACAAAATTTATAGCACAATTAAGGTTTAGAATCGCTGATAGCAACAATTTAAGAATAATGCAAAGTCCAAGCTTCATGAAGACCTAGAATTTTTTTGCGTTCATGATGTAATGCTGCTTTTAGATAAACTTTTGCACCATTGAATGAACTCTTTTCATTTTCATGCGAAGTCATTCCTTTGGCACTTAAGAATAGTTTAAGATTACGCTTAGGCTCAGAAGCAAAAAAGCTTAAGCATATCTATGAAAATTTAGTACAAGAAAGGAATACCTTAGGAAGTAAGAAAACTTGATATAGCTAAACTTCAATGTGATAAAATATGGAAGATATTTTCAACATTGCACAGTATGTGCCTTCTTTGCAACGACCATTTCCAAGATTTAAGTCCTTCTGGATTCTTTTGATTAAACAGAATGGCCAAATGCAGACATCATTAATGAAATCAAGAAGCGTGGAGTCAGTCTTGTACCCAAACTCCCAAAAGGAGTGGCCATTCTTCAACGTGATATTGCTTGGCGTTATTCATTCAACAATGGAGAGAAAGTTCTCCTTCTGGATAGTGTGCCTGCCATTGCAAACAACTGTCGACGCCCTGTTCTCCGTATTTTAAAGAGCCTTCGCGTGGATTACAACTGGCCTGGAATCAGATCATACCACTTGAAGACATTAATGTTGCATGAATTTGAATCTCATCATCCCTGCAATTGGACAAGTGAGAATATTATGCAATGTTTAAAGGGAGCATTGCAACGACTCAAAGTCTTTCTTCAGAACAGAAAATGCCCTCACTACTTCTTACCAGGTATCAACCTCTTCGAGCGACTTGACAGTCAGTCTTGTCAGCGGATAATTCAGGATATTGATCAATTCCTGCGCAACACAAAAGAAGCTTTGGAGAAGCTGAATGGCAAAGTGTGCATAGGTAAATAATTTCACCACTGCAATGTATGTGTAAGGAACAGTACAAAAGCATTGCATACACAAAGTGCATATATATATATATATATATATATATATATATATATATATATATATATATATCTGTAGAGTAATACACATGAATGCTTCAAATGAAGGTAAATATCCTTGCATCGAAAAGCTTCATAGAAGCATCAAGTATGTTTCTGATTTCAAATTTCACTTCACCATCAAAAAGCATGAAGTCACTTCAAATGCATGGTAGAAGAAACGCGTTTTATCTTCTTCATTTTCCTCTTTTTTATACTAAGCAAGATTTTTTCTGGTACTGCCTCAAGGGGCACAAAGTTAATTTGAGCCAAGATAAATGAGTTAAAATGAAAGCAACTATAATTCTAACATAAGTAAAGTATATACAATATTAATTCTAATATATCAAAAGGTATTTAAGTATAGGCGTGATGGCCCAGTGGTAGAGTGTCTGCATCACAACCGGTAGGTCGTAGGTTCGAGCCCCGGCCGAGTCATACCAAAGACTTTAAAAATGGTACTCAATCCCTTCTCGTCTGGCGCGCGACATGTGAGAATGGAGTGGGAAAGTTAAACTTGCGGAGCTACCAGTGGACCAGCCCCCCGCTGTAGCTTTCACTGCATTATAGACACGTGGCCTAGTGCTATAGAGACGGAGATAGGCGCCGCCCTGTGCGCCATTGGGCGTGGGAAAGGACTTTGACTTTTGATATGGAGACAATGCCATATGTTTCAAGCTCTAGAAACTAAGACCATCATTATGGAAAGCCATATCCGAGAACTCCTTGATTGTCGTTCATCTTGCCAGTACTGCAAAATTGTGTTCTCCAAAACGTTTTCCTATATTATGATAGAGTATGATACTTTTTCTGCAGAAGATTTCCAAGTATTTGTATCCGATTTCAACGGAAAAACGTTGACAGTTGATGTAAACAACAAAATGACAATTGATGCACTGAAGAGCGAAGTATCAACAAAGAAAGGTATTATCTCAATTATCATTATTATCACTTTTATTGTTCTTCTTAAGATAAGCTTTTTTGATACTGAATTTGAAGTCCATGAAGGGTTAAACTGTTCCTGTAACTTTCAAACTTCTTATTCTATGTTAAAGTATCAAATACCTTCTACTTAAATATGTATTGGCTGCAGATAAACAATAAAGTCTTGGCACTGCTACCTCCAGGGGGATCCAGAGCTGGACTTGGGGGGCATGATTCCGTTTTGTTGTCTTTTCAAGTGAAAAGTTTCCTAATGCAATTGTTCAATATAGGAAATACTACCGCTTGTGAGGAGCCATGGCCCCTTCTAGATCCGCCCAGGCTACCTCTAACCAATACCTATTCGACCTTATGTTGATGGTACACACTTTTTATAAGAACATTGAGACTCAAAAAGACCTGGAATTCAAGAATATTTTAAGAATGGTGCAAGAGTCAAGCTTTATTAAAGCTTACAGTTCTTGGTTATTTCAATTACAATGCTGCTTTCAGATTAACTTTTGTATTATTGATACTATACTTATTATTCTGTTGCACTCTTGCTATGCCATAGCTTTTATTATTTTTTACATCTTTATAAAACGGTTCTATACAGATGTAAGAAATTATAAAAGATTTGAATGTATTACTTTATCTTTCAGGACAAGTTACACGTTTTATATTTAAGAATAAGCTAAGAATAATCCCAGACTCAAAATCTGAAAAAGTAAGTGTTGAAGCTCGGCGAAAAACTAAATATTCCCAAAAAAGGAACTCAAGAATATAATCCTTCCTGTTTTATAAGAAAGTGTGATCAGTCTACTCGAAAAGAAATAGAGAAAGCTCCTTGAGAAATTACGTGATATATGATGAATAGCTACATGCCTATAGGTAACTCCTCTTGAAGTTATGAATAGGATAAGGTAGTAACAAAGCAAGTTAAGTATCAACAGCCACATTCTAACATTCAGGCTCCCAGTGGAGGTCTGTGCTTCCATGTTCCCTAGAAAAATTTTCAAAATCTCCTGTATTCCCAAAAATGTATTGTGAATGTTCCCGTAAAAGAAATGCTGAATTGCTCCTTTTAATGTTTCCGTATGTGTTCGATAGAAAACATTCAATAATTAGCAACCTTCTTGCAACAGAACATAAAAAGACTCTTTTTACCCAATGTATTTTACAGAATTAAAAATGTCACACTGTTCAGTGTCCTAGGCACTAGTCTCTGAAAACTACACTCCCTAAAATTCACTTTGATCCCTAGATCCCTTAAAAAATTTGCTCATGTTCCCATTAAAAATTGGCAAGTTATCTTCTTCTCTATAGACCCTGGGGGGCCTTCAACATAAGGTTTTATGCTTGGTCCAGCAATTACCAGTGATGTTGTCGTGAAATATAGGAAATGAAACGCAGAGACTCACGACAAACACAGTGTTGTACAATTTTACTTTCCGTACACTCTTTTTTACTAGAATATCTAATTTTTGGCTAAGTTTCAATATTCCTATCCTTAGTGCATTTTGAGCTTTGGATTATTTTAATTCTCTCTTAAATACCAAAAGTGTAACTGCGCCTAAAAATAAGAGGTATATATTCAAATCTTTTTGCTTCATCATAAAGCAAAGCAAAAATTGAAGTGAGCAATAAGTATGGCACCGAAAATGCAGAGGCTTATCTGAAAGCAGCATTTTTGAAATTCAGTACTATTTTGAGGCTTTATATAGCAACACAAGTTATTCTTGTGATGAAAGAGCGTACAGCATTACAAACATTGTCTAAGCAGTTGTTTAATCAGGTAGCATTATGGTGAAGACGAAATGTTCTAGGAAGAATAACGGCGTTAAGCCGCACTACCTCTCTACTGCACCTCTGAGAATTTCCCTTTAAAAGCATTTCTGTAGCCATAAACCGTTAGACATGGCGTCTACCAATTCAAGGAAAAGTCAGGGAAGTGATATCAGGGAAGTAAAAGGGAAAGTGTTTGTTTTGTATCTTCATTGCATCGATAGAAAGAAAGTCATGTACTTTCATTTTGCAGTGCTATAAGTTGCTTGTTTGCTCAGTAAGAAGAGGTTAGCTTAAATAGCTTTGTAGTTGGGAAATGTCATGGAAGATGGCATCTCTGATTTAGCAGACACCCTGTTAAACTGTCGTAATGATACAAAAACATATGGTTATTTATTGACGCAAAAATGGATGCTCTGTTTTCACTATACAACAAATAATAGAAATTGCTGACACACCGTAGGTGAAACGTCAGTGAAGGTTAAAATCTCTCATCTTACAAGCTGTTCGGATGATTGCTTTTCTGTAATGAAAAATTGGAGGGGCACGGGACGTTTTCTTCAAGCCCATCCTGAAATGTTTCTGAACTTACAAAGTGTAGCAAAAGTAGACTCCATTTCGATAGCAGAAACGTTTACGAGCTGTTGTTGAATTTGCGTATTAAACTTCAAATTAAATCAGAATGAGATGAAACTTAGAAGTTAAATATCTATACATAATTCTCAAAGCTCTCGTCAAAAGCTGCTGCAAATATCACGATTTAAAAATACAGAAACAGTTTCGGGCTTACTATCAGTAATACCTTACAAAAATTCTGAGTACCAGTAGAAGAGTAGATTACCATTGGCCGTTGGAAGGTGCCAGAATTCTTGAGGGTGTAAGATCTCAATTTCCGGATTAGAAAATGCATGCCAAAATCAATTATCTAGATCGTATACACACTGGGCATGCCTATTAGGCAACTGGAAATGTCAAACCTGTCGAGTAACTGGACTGTTCCAATTTTTAAGGGTATCAAAGCTCCCATGGTGCTAGCCTTGCTACTTACCCAAGTTTTGAGTGCTTTTATATCAGAATATAATAGTCGTTATTCCCTTCTTGAGCCAATTGCTATCTCAGCTTTAATACCAACATTGCTTCTTCCAATACAGGAATGGCCAAGAATCAGTTTCAGTTGGTTCACCAAGGGCATTATCTTGAAAGTGGCACCATTGAATCAAATGGCATCAAAAAAGGTGATCACATATTTTCTTCAATTATAAGCTTTTATCCACTTAACTACACGTAGTGCGCTTTCACATCTTGCTATGAATTGAGATTCTAAGAACAAAGTAATCGAACAATTATCACTGAGGAGGTTGCCGAAGGGCAACGAAAATTTTGAGGTTCAACTTGTAAGTGCTTATGTGTGTTAAAAATTATGATTTTAATAAAGTTTCCTAAGGTATGATAGTACCGTAATAAAATTTGTTTTTCTATTGTCTTGACACAATTACAATGCTTCAATGCAATATTTACTAGGTATGACCATTCGCTGAAGCTTAGAATTATTTTATCATAGCGTTGTTGCAAACTGGTTGAATTGGCCTAAAAAGGTGCTTAATGCCTAGGAAACAATTTGACATGCCAATTGCTCGTTGGATAATGATGGAATTCTATATACGTTATATAACTTTAGTTTTAACAAGTGCATAATTTATAAATATTAAATCACTTTAGTTATAAATTTTCTGTCTACTTATCAGCGCATCATTACTTGACATAAAACTGAAGCTGCTCCTGAGAACATAGCCTCTTAATGATTTCTCAAAGAAGGAAATGAGCATCTATTAGGAATTACTGATTAGAAAGGTTTCTCTATTCATTAACAACGCCATCTTTCAATATCAAATCAGAGAAAGCAGCAGCTCTCGCTATTGTGATGTAAGAGCACATTTTTCTTCAATTCTTTACAGGGGCTACTATTCAGATGCAAGCTAGACTGCGTGGAGGCAAGCAATGTGTCGATTCCAACTTGCAGTGAATCAAATTTAAGATTCATGACGATGTAATGCTTTTTGACTTTTTTATAGGAAGTCAATTATTTGTTTAGAATTAGAATTTAGTATGGAAATGAACTAAAGACATTTTCATATATCGCACTTTCACTTTCGATATTGCAGATAAATTGAATTTGAGATAAAATTGTAATTGCCTGCGAAAATTGCATTTGAGATAAACTATGTTGCGATGTGAGCACTTTATTTACAGTTGGCTGCTTAGAGTAACAGTTGGTTGTAGTTAAATGATGCAAAATTTGACCAGCTATTTATAATGCGAAGAACACGATAATAATAAAATAGAAAAAGTTTAAATAGCCATCTTTGTGAATAGAATTTTTACACAATCTGCAGGTGCATAAATTACACACTTTTAAAACATTGTTTGGCGATGTGCTGCTCAGTTTCACGCCAGGGAGTAAAACCTTTGTTTTCATGCTATTGAGACCATACGCTACCGCTACTGCTGTGGTCATATGACCAGACATATTATCGTAACTCATGCTTTCTGGAACAGCATGAGTTACGATAATAAGTGTTTGTTCATATAATTCATCGTCGTTTCGTATAAATCATAAAACTCATACTTTGTTGTACTTTCTGATAAAACTCTCCCTTACAGGGGGGAAACTGCTGTGGGGTGCATTGAGGACTTTGTCAGACGTTTCCTTCGAATGCTGGTAAATTGGTCAGGCAATCCTGAGGGCTTGGCACACTAGATGCTATTCATCAGGGCTTAATTTTCCTCTGTGGCCATATACCAAAAATGTACTGAGCTTTGAGCATGACATGTCCTTTTTATCATTGTTAGGCCATGTCCTTGTGCATAACTCTATGTTTCACGCCCTACCCCGCAATGGAAGCATAGCAGTTTCCCCCTGCTCTCATAAACTACTGGCTTTATTACTCATTGTTTTGAACCTCTGAATTATTGGCACCTGCAGATTGTGCTAGTGAATTGCAGCTGAGTTTGCTTATTGTAGCTATGACGCAAATTTCTTTTGATTGCTATGGCATAAAATTGTAATCAAAGGCGTGCTGGTCCACCGAAGCACCCAGAATGCTCCCAGTTTGCCCCAAAAAATATGCATAAACTTGGTTCCTCTTTGGTGACAATGAGTGCTTTTGATATTTAATCAAATCAGTTCTTAGGTTCTTTGCGGCTAGTATGTCCCCGATTATAATTGCTCTGTTGTGTAGTCTGCTTATGCTTGATTGACTAGTTCAGTCACAAAATATATATTCCAATGGTTAGTAGCAAAAGTGAGTTGCTTTGAGCACATTTAATTTTCAGTGTATACTTATAAAGCTTGGATAGCACTGCTTTAGCCTAAATATTCCCATGTGGTAATATGGTCTTTGAAAGTCAATGTTTTGTTGATACAAACGTCAAGTGATTTCTCTCTGTCACTGCCCTTTGCTACACAGTGTCCTCTTCTCAATGCATGTTTCTCTGTGCTCACATTCCATGACTTTGATAGAATGACATAATTCATGGAATCATCTGAAAGCTTTAAAGCTGTTTCAAGGAGTCATTCTCCAGCTAGTTATGCACAGCTCCAATACCCTCACTGCATGCATAGATTGATACAACACCAGCAATATTTCGTGCATGTAAATTTTAAGTAACAAAGACAATGTCGCTAGTAAAGACTGAGAAAATAATAGCTCTTCCCCCAGGGCAGATCCTTCAGCAACTCCTATTTATTTCTTTCAAAGTACTTAGGGCATTATTTTTCAGTTTTCCGAGTATTTCAGAAGCAGATGAGCTTTTGCCGAGCATTTCGCCTTTGTTCAGCTAAATTTGCTGACAATTTGCCGACTCGATGGCACCTAGACAGCACTATTTCATCCTTGCCCCCGAAATAACCGCCACTGAATCAAAACACAATCAATGAAAAAGGCTCAACGAATGAAACTTTATGCCTAAATATAAAAATACTCTATATTGCCTTCATGGTCAGAGTTTTACATTAATGGAATGCTGGGCACGACACCTCCGAAAGCTCAACAATCAGCCCTTTTTTGAACAAAAGCCATAAAAATTTATTTTCTAAGCCTTTTCTACCTCAACAAAAAGCCAAATAAATGTCGATTTCGGGTAACCAATGACTCTCTATCCAGTAGATTATGCAGCCCCAAATTAATGTTCCCATGTGCGCCTCTGTTTGTAGTAATAACTGCGCAAAACCACTGTTGCGCTGCTCGCAATTTCACCTTTTTTTCATTACAAACGCTTCTTAAGAAAAACACACATAGCAAATATTTTTATCACAAAGATTTGTAAAAAGTAGCCATTAAGAAACACAGACTGACTCAGCTTCAAATTTTTCCTTACAAAAGCTGTTTTTACAAGAGAATTGTGGATCAAACTGGAAACAACATTAACCAAGTGCATTAAAAAATTTATTTCTTGTACTACATTTACCTAAAGTGAGTTGCTATTGTTCTTGAAAGTTGTAAGAATTTAAGAAACAGTGAAGAAGTGTTTGAGATTGGATTTTACGAACTATTTAGGAACATCCAGGTTGAAGGTAGAGAGTTGGTTTCTTATAAAAAAATGTGTGTACAAGCAATTGCATATTCTTTCATTTATAAATAAAAACAGAAATCTCTTAACATTTTCTTTCCTATTTCACAGAAATGCCCCTTTTAGACATTTTGTGGCTATAAGAGAAGTTAAGAAGAATTTGAAAGCTTTTATATGCTCCATTATTGAAAATAACTCCTCTGACGCAGTATTTTGTATGCATTACTTGTAAAAAGTGAGAGCATTACAGTAACTCTTATCATCTAATAGGCTCATTCTAAACTAACATACTTTGTAGAAAGCGAGCATTCTTTGAGCATTTTTGTCCCAGAAAAAGGAATTTCTGATTGCATAAGGTGGAAGTCATAAAGTATGGGGCAGGCCGGGAAAGAAGAGATTTCAACTTTTCTATAAAATTTTGAAGCCCAACGCAAATATCAGAAAGATATTCCTGGCCCCAATATGTTTCCAACTAAAGTTTTATGGCCCCTTAAATCTTTCATTAAAACTTTGTAAAAAGGGACCTTGGTGCATTGATACAACACTAGAGAATACCTTACTTTCTAAAGGACTCTAGGGGATTCAACTCTATTTTTCAAAAAAAGACAATAGAACTTCACATATGTACCACTTTTATCCATAATAAATTGTTCCTATTTTTTACATGTACTTTAAATATGTGGAAAAAGTTATCATATGTTCATATATAAAGCATTCAAAATCCCAATTTGTTTGCATTAAGAAAAGAAACCCAAAAGCTATCATATCCACACATATTTGTAGCTCCAGCAGAAAATAGTTAACTATAGATTATATTGCAGTCATGATGACAAATTAGCTCTATATCTGCAGTAAGCCTAATTTGGAGTGTATCTTCCATTCTAGTGTAATAAGTCCTCTTGAAGCTCTTCATAACTAGAAATTTCTTGTGTTCTTTCTTGGCCTTCTCCTCCTTCACTAGTGGTGCTTTTGCTGTCCTCATTCCCAGTGTTGAGTATAACATGTTCAACATCTTAGCTCCTACTTTTACCTCAAAAATCACAATTGTATCTATAGTTTTACTAATAGTGATCTTTTTTCTGCTGTTGAGAAGCAATCTGGTGGGAGATTTCTGCTATGTGGTGGGAAATTTCTGCCTTTAGTAGCATGTAAGCATCCATGCTCTCTAAAAACTAGCGCGTGTGTAGTGTTAAATTGTCATTCTCATGGTGAGACACGTAGTTTTGTGAAGGTCCCTTAGAACTATTTACAATACTTAATTCATGTTTCTTAAGTAAAAAGCAACAATCTGATCCCGACTCACAAAACATGTCTTATGTTCCTACCACAATGCCTACAAGCCTTTGATACTTGATGATTCGCTAGCAACAGGCTCAATAAGAAGTTCCCAACATCATATCAGTGATGTGAAAGATGTGAAAGAAAGTGTCTTCAAGATCTAACAGAGACTTGCCCTTCTTTCAAGCATACTTTTCTTTTTTCCTAGTCCTTTCGCCAAGCTTTCACAGTCTATCAATAAGATATACATTACAGTCCATGGACAGTATGATGGCTGCAACTTATCAAAAAGAGGCTATGTAAAGATGGGAAAAAGAGATAGTTGCAGTTGTAACATGGTTGTAACTGTTCTATGGAAATCTGTTGGATTATTTATGCGATAGGATGCTAAATGTGTTTCTCAAGCAGTAAGAATCTTAGAGGAGAATACAGAGTGAGAAAGAAAACATGTTGAATAAATTGACTATTGTTGATTTACATGTGCTGAAGAAAGAGCCTAAAATCGAAAATATTGCTAAATATACACTTATGTTTAGAAGATAGGTGTGGTCCTTCTTTAGACTTTATGATAGGCATGAGGGAAATTGCAAATCAACACTTAGTATGCAAATCAAAACGTTATCCAAAAAGGAATCAATCATAGTGTTTTCTTTATGTGCTAAGGCTAAATGTTGTCTTGTTGTTATCAAAGGGAAACCCTTATGAATGTTGGTAGAAGAGGAAAACTATAGCTCTGTAGCAAAGACGTACCATGAAGAAAAAAGAGGGTCTGAGGATTTTGCCTTCATAAGAATTTTTGAAACCATGTCATTTACTTTGCCATATAATGCATTTCCCATTAACAATATGCTCAGTTTTTGATGGAATCGATAAGTAGGCATGCCCAACCTGAAACCTACAGTACTTGCAAGTGTATTCTTTCATCAAGCACAAATACAAAGGTTTGATTTGCAACTACAAAACTGCAATAAGTACAAATTTATTTTGGGCCTTGGCTCAAGAAATGTAATCTCATAATACAGCATGTTTAGTCATGGCATCAGGTACCAAAGATGCGATTTCAAATGAAATCAATAGCATTAAATTGGAATGGTAAGAGAAGCAGAAGAAGTAAATTGCTTAGCAGAAGCATTGCAATATCATGCTGGAAATCAAGTGAATAATAATATTTTGAATTTCACCAAAGAAACACAAAGTCCCTTTTGATCATCCTGGAGAGCCAGATTCAGTCAACCATTGGGCACACTTATTGGATACATTTTGAGTACTAAAAATGGTAAGATACAGAGAAAGAATAGACTAGAAAATGAAAAAGTGAATGACAAGAAGAAAAAATGAGGCTGTACAAAAACTGTGTCAGATTTGAATACAATTGCCAATCATATGTTATTATGTGGTAGTGCTGGTCAAAGACATTGTGGATCTTTGTTATTACTGCTTTTATAAACCACATGTCTTGTACACTCTACAACTAAAGCTGCATTTGTTTGGCTTGAAAACCCAATTGAACAGGTGCATTTGTGGATGATGGCTGCAGCAAAGTTTCAAAGACATGGAATTTTCACAAAAATGTCACAGAAGACACAAAATTTCAAATATGTTTAGAAATAGCTTGTATAGAAAATGTAAGCCAATAGATGATGGATGTCTAGAAATATGAAGGATAGCACTATAGAAAAGTGCTTTCAGAGAGAATGGATGAAAGTGTCAGAAGGTATCAAAATGATAGAAAGTGATATGTGAGAGTGACTCTGATAGTAATGATTATAAATTTCATGGCCCCTCTTTTCAGCAGGAAATAATTTGCTACCCTAACATTTTTCTCTCAAAAGTTTTGGTGGCCCTATGCAATCCCTTCCACCCCGGTCTGCTCAGTACTTTATGACCGCTGCCTAAAATGGCAGTTTTTTCTAGTAGACCTAAATCCGAGAAGGGCCTAGTGGACGATAAGTGTTACTGTACAGTAGTGGTCGGCAACCTTTTCATCGTCAAGGACAGGTAAACGTTCAGTAATTTTCTCGTGGACCGGTAAACGTTTATGATTCCTTTCAAAACAGTAAATCATTATTTTGCCTGAGCCTCAATTTCTTAACTTTTTCCGAAATTGAGCCTCAGATTTTCTTAAATTTTTCTTAGTATTTACTGAAACAAACTGGCTAAAATGGTTTACACTTTCATTATTAATATTGTATACGTTAATTTGAATTCCATTTTTAACATTTTGAATGCAATAACAACGAATTACCGATTTTTGGCCTATAAAAATACTTAATTTTGGAAATTGAGCCTCGTGATTTCCTTACGATTTTCTTAAGATTTTGACGATTTGATTAAGCCTCATTTTCTTATAAACTTTTTTCTCATAAAAAAGAGTGTATTTCTCTTATATCCGTCTCAAACAATACTCTTAACTCTGCCTCAAATATACTTCTCTAAAAACTGGTTCACATGCGCCCGCGGCACGCTATCTCACACAGCTCCTCCGGTCATGGCCGATGACTCCTAGAATTACAATCAAACTTCACCTACAGGTAGGTTCGTTTAATTTTCCTATTATTCCTTAAGTTCAGAAATTCTGATTGTCAATATTTTTATAGGCTATATTTTTATAACAAAGGGTGTATCGCAAGTTCTCCAAGTTCTGTTGATCGGTAGTTCTTATTTCTGAACCGATTAAATTTGTTTCTGATTTGAGTACATTTAAATATATCAGCATCTCCACCTGTCTCCTCCCCACCACAACAATAAAGCATAAGTATTTCAAAAGAATCCCTTCTCCGATGCTGTAATAAGTGAATCGTTCCAAGACTATGAGCAACAAAAATAATGCCACTGCTTTGTAGAAAATCGTCAATTATTGGCCCTTATTATGCCGACCCTGTTAACGCCGGTTCTTTTAGTGCCGGTCCTTTTAACGCCGGTCCTTTTAACGCCACTTAAGGAAAATTAACGTCATTAAGGGTCGGCGTAAAAAGGGCCAATACGATATCTTCCAATTTGGCAGGTGAAGTCCTCAGAGTATTTCCATTCAGCATGATGTATTAATGTATTCATTTTCTGTCTGTGCTTTCGTCTCATGAGGAAATTTGTTATATTCAAACTGTTCTTCATACTCTTTCCAACTTTCTGATCGTTGATTGTATGTGATGGTTTTACTAAGTTAGTAAATCAAACCTAGTAACGTTCAACCTTACACACTTTGGTGAGATGCTTAGAAATAACCAAAACTCGTGGCATTCAACAGTCCCTTTCCTTTCCCTGATTTGTGAGCAATTCTTTGAAATCTAATGTGACTTCGAAGCGTAAAATATTGATTGGAGCACTCGTTCGTGCTGTTTTTCCGTTAATTCATGATCTTTGATGTTTAAGAAAAAGAAAAATGCGTTGAGTAACTACGCTCTAAGCAGTGTTGGTAGCAGTCAGTTACATATTGTCGTGATTTTGCTCCGGAAGAATACAGCCATGCCCCTCATCTGCTCACATTACATATATAATACCGACATCATCTGCTCAATATTCAGCCAAAAGTAAAATGCAAATTAATAACAATAGCTCCTAGAAATAGCACGAAAAGTTATATATTTGTTGTCAGACGTATTGTATTAATTGCATATTTCTTAAATGCATTGATCCATATTATTGCAAAGTGAAATGTATGATTTGCATATGATTTGTACCTTTGCTGATTAGTATTCATAGATTTTGGAAGAACTCAAATTACGACGAACATTTCCTCATCAGAATCAACTAATATATTAATATATCACAAAGAAGCCAATATCATAAAGATCTGATTCTAGAAGCAGGTTAACAGCACAAGATCTTTCTGGCTTACAGCTAATGAATGGATAGAAAAAGTTGGTTCCTCTTTAGATTCCTTCACTGGTTTGGCACACCTTATACTCACTGGAAAGGAAATTATTGTATGTCTTCATTTTATCTAAGCTGGCAATATTTGGTTTGAAATAGCTTGATGAAAAATACTGGCAGGATTTTTTGTGTTTTTGAGAGTAAATAAAAGTAGAATATGGTTTGGAATATAAGCAGATTTTCTAGATGAAGCTGTACCAGCATCAATGCAACATAATTGCATATTTAACCCTAAAACACGTGCTAAAGCCATTCATGATATGAAAGGGTTTTATCTCCTTTTTTTCCAAATACTTTGGGCTTCAACTTTCACACAGTCCAACTAAAACTTTGAGTTAGATTCAAGGAGATTCGTTACTTCAAAGGCACTAGCTGCTTGAAAAAGTCTTCAAAGAAGTTAGATGTCTGCTTAATTGAGAGAAGGCTTGCAAAATATTTTGTTACAAACAGTTGTCATCAGCAGAAGCCCTGGCAAGAAAAAGCTTTTATTAGCTGTGCTTCAGGATGAAAATGCAGCTGTTTGGGAGCAAAATCTAAGCTACTTCACAGTATTGATCAACCTTTGATATTTCTCTTGATTATGAATTTGTCTGAAATAGACATTTAAAAGATTGAGGGCCTATGTCATATTTCGAAACCTGCTGTGATAGTATATACCCTAAAAATCAATGATAAAGAAAGAAACATAAAATCCCTCCTTTCAGTTAAACAAATGGTAGAAATAATCATTAATTTAAGTATACAAGTCACCTTTCAATCGCAGCTTGAAATGTTTAAGCGAGAATCTTTTTTCACAATATCGATGTCACGTCTTCACCAACGAAATTGTCGTACGTTGCAAGTGCAGCAATGTCCCTTAGTTTTGATATGAAGCTGCTCAAGTGCATTGAGCTTATTCCCTTTAATTACATTGTGGACTTTTCCAAACAAGTCCATTAAAATTTCGAAAAACGTCAAACCAATTTTCACGTGTGCTCAACAACAAGAGGAAGTCAGCTAAAAGGTCGCTGTTGTGCAAATTGGTTTTAGGCCATGCTACAGGGCCTGTGCAACAGTCAAACTTCTCATCCTGCGCTCATATATTTTCAGAAAGTCATATCTGATTGGTTAATCACGAAGAAATTAGCTGTTATGCAAAATGGTGCGAAAGTCACTGGAAATCATACTGCACACCAACCATTCCTAATTTGTCCATGGATCAAATAAACACTATCAATAGCTCCTCCATTTGATCAAAACAGAGGAGATAACCTAAGAGTTCACCACTTAGCATTGTCCAAAAGGAATTTTCGTTGTTGTGACATAAAAAAATCAAATGAAGATGAATTAGAAATTGTTGTTTGTCAATAATAATATTAATAGCAATTAATAATTCGTCCTCTATAAATTACAATGCTATTTTTTCAGATGGAAAGTTGGCTGTCGCCGTGCGACAAGTGTGATAGTGCCCGTCAGCCCCTGCAGCATGACATTGCTTTAGATTTTAGCCTGCACTAGCACATTTTTTGTGTTGTAATACTTTCAATTTGCTACATCAACTCTTTGTTGTCGTTGTCACTATAAATTTGTTGATTAAATTAGAAAACTTTAGAACTAGAATGTGGCACAAATTTAATAAACTGCTTTCCCTTGAGATACGTTTCTAATAAAAGTACCCTATACCCAACTACGTCCAAATTGCAGAAGGCTCATAGAATCAAAAAGACATTCTTTGCACTGGGAAGCATAGCACAAGCACAACACTAATCTATACATTTTCGTATAACAGTTTTTGGACTTCTGTAACTAATTTAAGCATTTAATGAAGAGGTCGTCTGTCATTCTCAGCAAGCTGTAATTTTTCAGGAGCTCCATTTATCATCCCTATGTCAAATTACTGTTCAAAGCTTCCAATGCCTGTTTCGGATTCATCTTGAACTCATCAATATCTCGGATAATCCGCTCACATGAATATATATTAAATCTCTCAAAGAGGTTGATACCCGGTAGGAAGTAATGAGGGCAGTTTCTGTTCTGAAGAAAAACTTTGAGCCGTTCCAGTGCTTTCTGTAAGCATGGCAACATGTTTCCAATAGTCCAATGGGAAGGTTGATGTGATTCAAATTCATGCAACATTACTGTCTTCAAGTGGTACGATCTTATCTCAGGCCACTTGTAATCCACGCGAAGGCTCTTTAAAATACGTAGAACAGGGCGCCGACAGTTGTTTGCGATGGCAGGCCTACCATCTAGGAGAAGCATCTTCTCTGCATTGTTGAATGAAAAACGCCAAGCAACATTACGTTGAGGAATGTTCACTCCTGTTGGGAGCTTCGGCACAAGATTGACTCCACTTCTCTTGATCTGTTTGATCATGTGAGCACTTGGCCATCCTATTAACATAGAGATACAATAAATACAATGTAGGCTACAATGGAAAGCATCTGTTATAAAGCAACGAAGAGGCAGCTGTTTAGTCAAATCTGTTGAAATGTAATCCCTTCACTTTGGGCAAATCAATCAAGTTGTGGTCCTTATTTGTACATGTACAGGATCATAAGCACGGACCTTTGATTTGCTCAAGGAGGGCTCAAATTAGAAATTTAGAAAATTACCTACCATAAATACACATATTACACGTATTTACTGAACCATAAATACACTTTGTAAATTACAAATGCATAATATATTTTATTGAACATATAAATATTCAACAGAAGTGTCAATATAGTGTTATTATCACTTCAGTTTTAAGGCTTCTGTGATATTTCAAGGGAGGCTCAGTCCCCTCGTTGCTCAGGGGTGGCTTCAAATCCCTCGTCTACACACAGTCAGTGCTTATTTAGAGCCCGTAGGATCACGCCCACAACAGACCGTAGCAGGGGGATGTATAATGAGGAGTTTTCGACAAAATAGATATGGCAGCCAAGATCAATTTTGTGATGAATGGCAGAATGGACCACTCTATTTAACCGCAATTCATACGAGTGGTGATGCTGCTGCTGCTGCTGCTGCTGATGATGATGTTGATGATGATGATGATGATGATGATGATGATGATGATGATGATGATGATGATGATGATGATGA
>OLMO02000275.1:15552808-15575656 GCA_900291935.2 Cassiopea xamachana
ATGATGATGATGATGATGATGATGATGATGATGATGATGATGATTATGATGATTATGATGATTATGATGATGATGATGATAATGATGATGATGATGATGTTGATGATGACTTTGATGAGAACGATGCTGATAATGATAATGATGTTGTTGATGATGATAATGATTGTGGGTTTGTTTGCAGATCGCAAAGTTCGGAAATCGTATAAAACATCTAAGTTACAAAGTACCCCTATTTAGAACCATCACCAACAGCTATTTCAATAATGTGAGCAATATACCAATTACCATTTCTGCGTCGAGATTCCCATCCTTGTGTAAGATTGTCTGGCCAAGACTTTACCTTGATAACTGGAACAAGATCAACATTGTACAGCACTTTACCACCTTGCTTGAATTTTATTGTAACAGCTGGGTGATCTGTTTTCAGGTCAAGCCTAAGAAAAGGCAAATTTTATCGATGTTGAAACGATTTGAGCAAGCTCTAAAGACATCCAATTGGTGTATAGAAACAGTGTTGACAGTGAAAAACTATCTCACTGAATTGAAGCGTGTATGACCAAGCTACAAAGCTTTCATGAGCACAAGACACAAGAAATAGGCACAAGAAATATACCTAACCAGTGTTGCTTACCGTTCAGAATTCCTGATTCTAAGAAACTAGGATTTTAAAGTTTTTCTGGAGCTATAAGACAAAATTTCTAGGCATTGCTTGTTTTCCACTTCAATGGGTAAAACACTAGCAAACTTGATATTTATTGGCAAACTTGGACTGTCTTGTTGGTGTGTCTTCGAAAACAATATTTATACCAGCCAGCCAAAATTGTTTTACTTTAGTAACCAACAGAAATCCGTTGCTAGGGGTGTTTTATTTTACCCTATATGAATTTGATTTGAACAGGCCCATATTTTACCGTACTGGCTAATATAGACCAAACTGTATGTCTGCAGTTTTTTCTCAATACAACTTTGTGGAATTCCCCTTAAGCATGGAATCCACAGAGGTTTTTGCCGAAGGTAGTTTTTAAAGTAAAAATATGAATACAATCAGGGGAGTAGGAACCACTACAAAAGTGGGCGCACTTGGATTAAGGGGTACCTTGGCCGGGATTCTGGAAGTGAAATTGAGCACTTTGTCTAGGGGAAAACATCCATTTAAACGACAAATCATTTTGCATAATAAGAACGGGTTACTATTGCACCAGTTCCTAAATTTGAATCAGCAAGGGGGTCAATGGGTTTGCTCCCCCAGGAAATTTTGACACTTAGATCTTCTTAAGTCGCCGGAAACGTGTAGTTTGCGATCTATTTTTGCATCTTTAAAATTTTCAAGGAGGACAACCAAGTCACATGAAACGGGGCACTTTTCCGAGTCTTTGGAGAATGGGATGAACAAAGAGATTTACAATGTAATATAAACATGCATCCCGACAAGAACATTGGAGAAGTAGACAACAGTAACCCCTTAATCTAGGTCCCTATCCAGCATGGATGCAAATGCTTAAAAGCTTTTTACTCGCGACACGATTTCACGAAATGTAAATAAATTTCTACAAAAAATGGATGCAAAACAATGCTATTAGAATCTTGTCAAGAAGTCTTGCATCAATTTTTGCAAAATAATGGGTGCAAGACTGCCTAAAAGGAATTCAATAGCAGTAAGAAAACATTTTCAGAACTTACAAAAATTTGTATTTTCCCTCGCTGTTCAATTCAGCCACAGCCATGCTTACATAACTTGCAAATGTTTGAACCACACGTTCTGAGGATAGCTTTCCATTTCCATCTGCAAGGTTTCTCCATCCAGCTTGTTGTGGCTGTAGTTTATAATATGCGTACTCTACGTGAAAATTTACATGGTAAGTAGAGATCTAGAAAGTATAAGATTTGATGGAGCCGGTAGGAAGCATATAATCTCTACCATAAAATGCAAGTATTGCTCCATGGAGTAACAATGTCTGTATGGCTTCAATTACTTAACCAAATTTTTTCTAGCGCGAGATTCCTTTGAAAAGTACTTGCTTTATAGTCTATCAGGTGGTGAGTTTATCTAATGTTCAAGTATCACAAGCAATATTGAATTTAACCTACCTTGTGACATGTGAGAGTCTATTTTATCAATCTCCAGTTCAAGTAATGGCAAATCAAAATCAAACTCATCAGGATCATCAATTTTCAGCTTTTGGTAAATGCTACCAGTGTATTCAATCTCGCCTATTTTGAATCTACTGTCTTTCCTTTCAATTTTCTGCGCGATGTCCTTCACAACAGGTATCATATCATCCTTTGCACTTTCCATATTTGATACCATGTGATTCTCAACATATCTTCTCAACTCTCTTGTAGTATCTTCCATCTTTAAGACTTTTCACAACCACCAACAGTCAGAACTATACTGGAAGATATATAAATAGCACTTTCTTGGAAATAACCTACGCTGAAGGTATGGTTATTTCCTTTGTCTCTTTAAATAAATTATTAACAGCACTTAAAGCGTTTGTGATTCCCCTTTCCTTTTATTCATTCATCATTGATTCATCGGACAACCAAGATAAGCTGCATTGTCTATAGGTTATGCTTGAACTAGGCCATTCAGGTGACGTCATAAAATGCCCTGAGATCTATCATTCTTTTACTCTTCCAATACATCTTGCTAATAGCAAATTGCAAGCATGTAGTAGAGATAACGCCTTTTTGTGCTAATTTAATTCAGTATTAATCATGATTTTATTTCATGTTTCGTGGATAATGATATTTTGCAAGACTTTGCATATTAAAGTGCTGTTTTTATGTCTAATTCCTATGCATTACGGCCATGACTCAACAGTTTACCTACAATGGCTGAAATGCAGTGGGCTCGTAAATTTCTTTCGTATGGTCTCTTGCAAGGCTATGCATACGTATTATAGTCTATTTAGAACTTGCTTAAGATAGCGAGACTTCCCAAAAATCAGTTAAATGTCATGATCGATAAGAAATCTGCCTTTGAAAGCATTGCATCGCGAAATTCTGCACTTAATTTAAAGATTCTTGCTTCTATGACCTCCCTATCTTCAAAGAGGCTTGCCCTAACGAAATGATTAAGCAAATCATTAAATTAGTAATTTCTATCATCTTGCAAGAATCGAAAATATAAAGTCAAGCTAGGCCGGGAGAATAGCTTCACAGAATTTGAGTTAAAGTGGTGCTATCCAATCAGGAGCCGATCCAGACCCGGGCTTTAGGGACCATCTGATTCCTTTCACTGTCTTTTTCATGTGAGAAGTTTCTTAACACACTTGTTTACTGTTAACCTACCACAAACCCTCGAATTGCCCCCCATTTCAGGAAATTTATCTCATTTGGAATTGCAAACGAGTCAAGTATACTGTCACGCCCCCAAATCCATACACAATCATATGAAAACAGTGGTAGAAAACGTGAAAAACTTCTAAGTGCTCAAAGCAGCCTTGCGAAAAACATACACTAAATGTAGTTTATGGAAATCCAACTTTTCCTCTTCGTATTGACCCATGCCTTTGAAGGAAATGGCAACAGAAAGCTCTCCCTTTTTTGGAATCATTTTACGATGTCTTTCGCTATTTGAGCTATAAGCTCTCAGAAAATCAGAAATTTCAAGCTAGTGGAAGTTGGTGCCTTTTGACAATAATTTAATCGATGTGTCATGCGTACCATTAGTGTCATATTTCTAAAAGAGTTTAAACACAACTGCGGCTTTGTTTGCGCTCTTTGAAGAGCATGATAAGAACGATGCGTGCGATTCTCTTCAGATATAGTAGGCCTGTTTTTTCAATAGCCCTAGTGGAAGTTCAGCTTCCACTAAGGCGAATGTCTGTTGAAGCTCATGTTTCTGTGAAAAAGTGTTTGTAACTATGAAGGAGTTTATTGTGTTGATGTAGAGCAGTTGAAGTGCGACTAAAGACTTATAGCAACTCTGCCATGAAGTTGACTTGAAATGCTATTTTTCTGTGATATTCCTCAGACTCGTACTAAGTTTGGAGGTAACCCTTGTGGAAAGAATGGTTATGACATAGCCGGGATATTTGGAGATTTTGCAATCACACCTCAAGCAAGGTTTTAATTACTTTCTATTTCATTGCATTGCTCTCTATCACGCTTCTGTCGTGTCCTATATTATACGCTACTACACTGAAGTAGCGTATGGTATCTTGTCCGTATCCTTCAAAGTGACCTTTGGTTATTAGAAGGGCGCCCATAAATTCCAGCTTCTGTAAAGCAATGGAATTACAAACTTCTACCTTTCAGCCTTCTGTTCATTCAAGACATTTCCGTACCTATGCTCTTCAAAAACGATTAGATGAACTTTGCTGCACGCTCGTTTCCTGTTTCGACTCGCAATGTTTGTTTAAGGTTCTGCTTTGGAACGAGGTTTCAAATTCATTAGCCAAATTTGCTGTTAACGCCCCCGGCTCCTAAAATCCATGAGTGGTTTATACATAATGGAATGGAAAGTATGACTTCAATAACACAACATGGGTTGGCAGTAATTGGGTCGTATCATTCTATCTATGAATAATTCACAATGTCTAATGACTAGCTACAATTTAGCAAATATTTTTTAATGTTCTTGAAGAATAAGTCTGACAGCTTTTACTGTATTCGTCCTGACTTTTGATATGCAATTTGAGTATCTGGTGAAATGCACTCTTGATATGTGGATGAGCAACACTAACCGACTTGCGCTACCAGCATCAACTTCCAGATGAATGTGCAGTTGAAACAATGAACAGCAATGTGATTTCTTCTTCTCTCCAACAGGAGAATTAGTAGTGAAAATTTTTTTTAAATTGCCAGAAAGCCTTCGTTATATTGTTGACCAATGAATCAGAGATACTTTGCTGAGAACTTCTCCAGATACAACCAACGACAATTGTGTCTTCCTCACATATCAACAACCATTATCTGCTGAGGACTTCCTCCGTTATGAAGGATTTTTTACTTGCTGAGGACTTCGTCAGATACGAAGAAGTTTTTACTTGCTGAGGACTTCCTCAGATACGCATAACTTTTACTTGTTGAGGACTTCCTCAGATACGAATAACCTTTTACTTGCTGAGGACTTCCTCAGATACGCAGAATTTTTCTTTTACTTGCTGAGGACTTCCTCAGATACGAAGAAGTTTTTACTTGCTGAGGACTTCCTCAGATACGAAGGAGATTTTACTTGCTGAGAACTTCCTCAGATGCGAAGAAATTTTTACTTGCTGAGGACTTCCTCAGATACGAAGAATTTTTTACTTGCTGAGGACTTCCGCAGATACGAATAACCTTTTACCTACTGATGACTTCCTCAGATATGAATGACTTTTACTTGCTGAGGCCAAGCCTTACTTAGGGCACACTCATATACAAAACCTTTCTCCTAAAGTAACTTATTTGGATACAGTTTAAACTTAAGCTACTGTAGACTTCCTAAGATATGAAAAACTATTACTTGATGAGGACTTCCTCAGATACAAGCAATTATTTGCTTGCTGATGACTACCTCAGGTATGCATCATCTTTTAATTTGCTGAGAACTTACTCAGATGCAAATATCTTTATTTTTACTTAAGACACACACATATGCAATATGTTTCTCTTAACTGATTACTTGTTCAGATACTATTTAAACTTAAGCTAATGAGAACTTCCTCATGAGCAGATAAATGTACCTATACTTAGGACATACTTACATACAACAACTTTCTCTTTAAATAAATTACTCTGAGAACATTGAAACCTAAGCTGCTGGACACTTCCTCAGATACATATAACTCTTTATCTCTCTAAGAACCTACTAACATACACACAAGGTTTTTGTCTTCCTGATAATGTACTCATAAGAAATAAATTTCATTGTGCTAAGAGTTTCCTTAAATACCTACAAGTTTTACTGTTTTGAGTTAAGCTGTAATTGAATATGAGCAACCCTTGTTTCAAGGGAAATAAACTAGTTGGGGAACTCTTCCTATATCAGTGTGTAAAGGAGAGAGATATGATGCAGCTCTGCAGCAAATATGGTATGTGATTGCTACTGAATACATATCAGTTCTGGAACCAACCTTATAACCTATGTGCTGCCTAATGATATGACCAATAATAGGAAGAATATACCCTAAGTTAGAGAGGAAAGGAGCGACAGAGAGACCTAGGGGATGGGAGGGTGGGCTAAAATGGTTAAATAATGGCACTACTTCTGTTGATAATCCGAGTAAGGCATGCTATGGTTTGCGTTCTGCTCTAACACATGAAGTCCTAATCGTATGATCTCTTTTGGGGACTGGGACTAATGCAATACTGAATATGTGTCGCCTTGTCGTTAAAGTACATTTACGCTGTAAATGCACCATTATGTCGACAAACCCTCAACCCTAGAGCTATTTCAGAGTCTGTTAATGCTTTATGGAGCTAGGAATGAAAAAGCTATCATTAATCAACAAAAATTTGCCTGTTAAAAACATCCTATTGCTTGTATGCATAACATCGAAGAAATAGTTTATTAGTAGAAAAATTTCAACAAAAGTATGACCAACTACCAGGAAAATATTATATGCCCTCCTCGAAAAGGCCCCATGCAAAAATCCAAAACAGTACTTCACTTTTTGACTTAGAGTTATTCGAATAATTTGGCATTGTTTGGGTGTCAATACAACTTGTTGAAGTTTTACCCCCTCCACATTATAATGATTGGCCATATCCAATTATTAACCCCAGTTTTATGCTTCTTCAACAAAATGTCAACGCCCTTCTTATGGTGCCCCCTTTCTTCTTGGGTGTCCAGAAGTAATTTACAACCTTCTTTGATTAGAAGTTGAAGTCTACTATAGAAACGTTCTAATCAATTATAGCTATAGTTTAATGATACTAGTCTCCTTCTGTGGGAAATCATTGAGAAGATTATGCTGAGGGACAATTCCTAATTTTAAGCCGATCAAAAAGTTTAGGTAAATAGACAACAAATTTAGAGCTAAAGCAACCAAATATTTATAAATTATGCATGCAAAAGTGGAAACTATTGAACATTTATAGCATTACACTACTATTCCATGGGACAAAAAATTTGCTTTCTCTGTTCCTGGCTGGTTGCAGGGGTGTAGAGCTGGGGGGCTCAGAGGGACTCAGCCCCCTAGTTATTTTTTCTTGATTTGAGGGTCTAGAGCCCCCCTAATTATTCCATGCAAATACTGATTCAGAGCAACAAATTACAAAGCTATGAATGAGATTCTCGTTCATGTTCCTATAGTAATCAACATCACTGTCATACTGCCAGTTTATAAATGTAAAAATGGAGCTATACATGGAATCCCAACGGCTTCCTCATGTTGAACTTTGTCATAACACAAAAAAATCTTCTTTCCAAAGAAGCTACGTTTCAACCTTCTTGAAGAGTGAGAATTGTGTGAAACCCTCCCTTCCCCAACAGATAGAACCGCTCAATTTGCAGGGCAATTGAATCTCTTTGCAGGGCAGTAATGCCTTGCCGCATCGGAATTTCAGTTCAAATTCTGGCGTAGACTACCCTTCTTTCGGTGCACTAGCATGAGATTTTGTTTCCGGTGTTGGACTATACGACAGTAAAAGTAAGAGTCATTGTAACTTCTTTGTATTTCGTTTTCAAGCTAAAGGGTTAAATTTTGCTCTGGGAAAAGATATCAATTGCGATAGCAGCATTCATACCATGTTCCAAAGGGGAGTTTTCTGACGCTCTAGAGGGCGTAGCTCTGCAAGACTTTTCTGGTGGCAAGCCCCCAAACTCCTATCCTTCTCCCCTTCTCTTTTACAATAGTCCTGCCTTGTAAACTACCATAGAGGGCTTGTGTGCCTTCATTGTCAGTGGTGCTAAGGAGCTTCTGGCAAATAGGTAATTTCATCTCCGCCTTGAATAGACCTTACCCATAATGACATCACCTACCATGTAGCACGCAATGCATCACGGTACTTGTAGTCAGTGCTTCGATACGTTGTTATGATTTGTATGGGATTTTGTTGGAGTATGATCGAAAGAAGACGTATTGTGACCCTTGTATAGCAAAACCATAGATAATTCGCCTGAATTTCTCAACGAACATGTTCCTAGTTTCCTCCAACACTCCAGTCTGGAGATCTAGCAGTTATGTGTAGCAATATAGTGAAAAAAGTTGAACCAGCATGGATGGGAACTACGCTAACCGCTATTATAAACAACGTAAGTGATCGAAAATTAAGCAAGTCTACTGTCGGTAGGTTTATATATTGTGCTCCTGTGTGTTTCAGCAATATTATTTGAAATCATAAATCATCATTTAAAGATAATCTCCTGTAGACAGGGCAAACCCAATCGATTACACGTTCTTTTTCTATAAGAAAAAATTTTATAAGAAAATGAGGCTCAAATCGTCAAAATCTTAAGAAAATCGTAAGAAAATCACGAGGCTCAATTTCCAAAATTAAGTGTTTTTATAGGCCAAAAATCGGTATTTCGTCGTTATTGCATTCAAAATGTTAAAGATGGAATTCAAATTCATGTATGCAATATTATTAACGATAGTGTAAACCATTCTAGCCAGTTTATTTCAGTAAAAGTTAAGAAAAATTTTAAAAAATCTCAGGCTCAATTTCAGGAAAAGTTAAGAAAATTGAGGCTCAAGCAAAATAATGATTTTCTTATAAAAAAGATTGTGTATTAGGAAGGAAATGCTTGTTTGCAATTTCTCGAACGAATATAAAAGATCCAACGTCGAGGTAGAGAGATTGTTCAAAATGTTTGTCGGCGATAGCAAGACATACCATAAGCTAAGTCAGAAACCTTTTCAAACTTTCTCTTGTTTTGTACACTAGTTCTAACATTTCTTCTTATGACTTTTTAGTAATAATTGAAATCATGACTTTTTCTTCTTATGCACCACATTTTGGATAAAAATCTATAATAATTGCATTTTGAATGCATATGATTTGCTGAAAATCAGGCTTCACCACAACATGACAGAAACTAAGAAGCAGTTTCAACCATTCTATGGTATAAAATTTTTGCAAAACGAATTTCAAGTTTCCAATTCCAAAACTTATGCATGCAAAAACGTAGACTTGATAATATGAACACTCCTCTGTAAAACAATGCAGAATTAATCAAAATATCGCTGTTTAAATATCTTTCATTTTCCTTGAAATCTTCGTTTTTGCCTAACATCGTTATATTTATCGCTTTAGCTTGCTAGCTACGATAGCAGAGCTTTGATTAGCTAAATCTCATCAGTTGTTCACATTTTCTGTATCAAGACACAAGTCAATGATGCCATGAAAACTACAGTATTAACGTTTCAAAATTGTGCTTTATGATTATAGTCGGCCTAAATCGAGTAACAAACAAATGAGTTGGACGGGTGTTTTAAGAAACTTGGACACGTCCAACCTCTGGAATAGTGAAGATCACAATGCACAATGTATCTTTTAAAGTTAATATGGAAATGCCCGCAATTTTTTCCAGTGTGCGTTACCATAGCGCCTTGACTAGAGGAACTGTTATGGAGTTTAAATAAAATGAGTAACTGAATGAACAAAAGATTAATTATTGATCAGTCTTTCCATAAATCATCAAGAATCTTCTAGAAGCAAGGAGTCAAATCTTAAGCGTAGGTTGTTCCCAAGATGCTGCTATTTATATTTCTTACAGCAAGTAGTGCGACAACTTTCGACTGCAAGGATTGGTGGACAAGAGTTCAAGATGGGTGATGCAGTAAAAGAGCTGAACAAATACATTGAGAAACATAAAGTAGTACATTTGGAAAGTGCAAAGCGTGATGTGGTACCTGTTGTCAAAGAAATCATCCAAAAAATTAATAAAAATGAACGATTAGGCGAGCTTGAATACACCGGTAGCATTTACCAAAAGCTAAAAATTGATGACGCTGATGAGTTTGATTTTGATTTGCCATTACTTGAACTGGAGATTGATAAAATAGACTCTCATCAGTCGCAAGGTAAGTCAAAGTTATTATTTTTGGAGCTATGCAAAGAATAGGTGAAATGACTGCTGCGCAAATATCTGAAGATTAGAAGAAATGATAAGGTACTTTTCCTAGCGTTGTTCGTGCAAAATGCCTAATAACTTTATATTTAAGTACTTAAAACATCATTTTCAACTTAGAGTTTGCATATTATGGACTAAAACCGGATCAGAATGGATTCAGAAACCTTTCAGATGGAAGTGGAAAACTATCATCAGAACGTGTGGTTCAAGCATTTGCGAATTATGTAAGCAAGGCTGTGACTGAGCTAAACCATGAGGGAAAACATGGATTCTCGTAAGTTATGGAATATTGTTTTGCTGCTTCTCTATTGCATTGTTATGACGTAACAAATAACCTACTTCCTAGCTGCTTCAGAGCACAGACTTTTATGGCCTTTTACATAATCCAACTTCTTGCAATGATATGGATCGCTCTCTATAGGTTGGACGTTCATACATTTCCTTCTTGTTATGGCAATATCCTAAATCCGGAGTCTAAAGTTTTGAGTCCGAGGAGCACATCGACTATTAAATAGTACGTAGGTACATACTCGAGATTCAAATAGAAGAGAATCGATTGGGGGTTTTACATTTAATTCATTGTTTCTGCAGACAAAACGGGCCAGATGACAAGAGCTTGAGGGCCGTGGTTTGGAGACCTCTGTTCTAGACAGTGATGTTGCCTTTAAAGTTTTTGTGAACAGTTCGGCCAGATTTGTATTTTCAAGCTGTAGGGATGAAACCAAAGTTTAAATTTTATAGGTAATAGAGTCCAGGAAGCTGTGGAGAATGTACTAGATTACAGCCATGTCTCATTACTAGAATTGATAGGTAGCTAGGGCTGTTCATTATTTATGTCTCAGGTTGGGATTGAAGAGAAATATTTGTTTGGGTAATTTTTTTTGTTACTCAACCTTGTACTCTACAAAATCAATGGTTACCCAACAAATATAGAGCTATTAAGAATATACTAACCAACCTTTGAGAGACAAAAAATGATATACACAACCTTAAGACTGCCTGGAAAATCACTTACCCAATCTGTTTCTCTTCGACCCCAAACCGAGGCATAAATAACGAGAAGTATGCAATGAATGAGATTACAGAAATTAAGATGGTGAAACAAAGGCAAGTCCCGAGACATGTCGAACACGGGCAAGATATTCAGTTTGAAAATTCTGCCCCCATGCATAAAACTTCGTAGCTGGTGCTTATTTCCAAATTCCATTAAATTTTATCAAAATGATACTGCCAAACATTTCTCATTAAACAAAATTTGTACTGTGTCTAGGCCTGTCGAGAGCAAGCACGGCCCCCAGAATTTGCATCAGCTAAATGTCTAATGGATTGGGCTTCATTTGCACATAATAAATTGCCTATTGACTATAATTTTAGTATTATTATAATAATTATTACTATTTTTGGGACTTACCAGGGCTTCTTGTATCTTGAGCTTAATTATTGATGATATTTTTGTTTGTTTGTCTGTGCCTTGTACTATCTAAGCAGTCACCTGAAAACTACCTCTTTAAGTGAGGTTTATAGTTAAGTGAGGTTTATAGTTGTATGTCTAGTTGGAATATAAAATAAAAGTTTCCACATTATTATTAAAAACCTTTAAGGAGGGTGGCTTTTCAGCCAAGGTGTTCTCAAGCGGCCCTCCATTTCAAGAGGCCTTCCATACAGTCAGAAAAAATCAATTACAGGCCTAATGACAACTTTGAAAATATTATCTTATTTTCTACACTTGCAAATATGAGACCTGTTGAAGAGTTTGCTTGCTTTTCAATGCATCAGCTTCTTCAATAAAAAATTCCCTGAGGGAAGAAAGTCCAGTTATTTCCCTATTTAAGGGAGTTCCCCTGAGCTTAAGTTGCAGCATTAGCATATTAAAGAAGGCAGACAAAAGATCTTTGTTTGACAAACTATTCACGTACGATAATTTTTGTTGCTTGGCAAAAGTTGCCAGTAGGTAAGCATTCGACAGCAAATTGCATTTCAATAACAAGCTTTGAAAGGGGAGAACCCCTCTGAATAAGAACCTTTGGGGGTCCTTATGTATGAATTATATAGGCATTTCAACGGTGTTCAAGTCAGCTGTATCACATGTTCTCTGATTCTTAATTTTTTGTTAACACTTTAAACGATTGAGAAATTTCTCTTCATTTTTGTGAAATAAACGATTGGCTGACTTTCTATGGAATATTTCTTACAATTCTCAACGGTAAAAAAATAATAATTCAGAAAGACTTAAGAGCAACTACTCAACCGTTCATGCTCTGCCACTTTCAAAATGTGCTTTGCAAGCACAGACTTTTGGATATTTTATGCTAAAGGATTTCGTTTTGAAAATCTGCTCATCATTTCATCGAGGGCTTCGGAGAATATTTTATGTGTGGGCCAATGTCCGACAAAATTTTTGCTGAATGGTGGGCTCAGATTCTTCAAAAGAACTAAATTTTCTGTCTTCAGCTTGGATGTTTTTTACATTTTGCTATATAAAATCTAAGATTTTTCTTAACTATTTCATGAAATCTTGAAATTTTCATTAACAAAAACAACCCAGATAAGGCAGCTGTGATACAAGAGATAAAATGTTCAGGTTTTGTAAAGCATTTAACGGATGGTGTTCTATGTTTTCTAATTTGATCAAACATCTTTCTTACAAGCCCAGTTTTTTTCCAGTTAGCATTTTAAGCTCAGCCTGCCTGTGTTTCTTAACTGTTGCTTAATTATAGCCTCTTGTTTCTTAGAGCCACTTTTTTTATAGCATCCCGTACTGCCTAATAGTAAAACTAAAAGATTGGACAACCATCTTAGAATTCGTCGGTAAATTTAGATTGAATGGCTTTCTTTGTCACATGACCACATGCTTCGCCAAGATGTAATCAAAAGATTGCTAAAATTTTCTACCTTGTATCAATGCACCTCATAAAACTAGGGAATTCTTGCCAGGAAAAAGCTTCTGTCAGTTAACTCGCTCTTTTAAGTACACTTCTGTCGGTAAATTATTCCCTTACAACCACCCCCATAAAAGAGGTCACGCGACGCTCTTTTTCACATGGAATATTGTCACATAAATATGAAATATTCTCTCGTTAGCTCCAGCAGATACGTCAGAGCCGGTGGGATATAGCCCTTCTACGTTTTTGCTACTTGCCATGTTGAGATTAAGACATTCCATCAGAATAGAGACTAGACTTTCTTCACTTGTGTTAAAAATCTGCTTACCATAAAATACCCACAGGCCACTGTTTAAGTAGCGGCAGATCTACAGGATCTATTGGTAGCTCTTGAAAAAAAGATGCTAGACTCATCCAAGATTTTCACAAACATTTTGGTGCAGGGAATGGTCTGTCTTTTTCATCACCTAACCCTAAGCATGATTTCATTGCTCTGAAAATGTGTGTCTTTGTAACTTCATCTAAAGGGCAATAATTTTGTATACGAAGGTTCACCAAGTGGTACTAAAACATTAATGACTAAGAATTTCATCAAAACATCGTTTGTCATTACTAGCTCCGCACTAGTTCCGGCGTCCTTATCCTACATCAACTCTTGTGTTTAGTAGCCCGGTTGTGAAGCAGGGAACAGCCTTTATACAATAAGAGATAATATTTCCTTCCTTTGCTTATATACAAATTATCAAAAAATTGAAAATTGAAAAAACGAAATATTAGGAAATTTTCTTTCTTAAAGTGCATTTCTAAAATTTGCATCCATGTATACAATTTTCAAACTCAAAACTGCTTCACAATAGGAGTCGCCTTGGTACATCTTGGGTGGAAAAGACATGATGTCAATGCCCATGAGTTTCACTTCAAAGATTCCTCCAATACATAGTTCCCACATCCCATTTTGCTTGGTTTTCTTGCTCATAATTCAAGCTGAAGCAAATGCTAACTGCATAGATTTTGTGCTACTAAATAGTCAGCTATAGGGAACAGCATGCTCTATCGTTTGGGACTAAAAAAGCAACCTTCGTTCAAACTTAGCTCACTTTTACACAGAGAGTTTTGTTACTCTAGCATTGTAAGCCAGTTGATTTGGGGGAGGAGCTTCATCTATTCTCACAGCTCATTCAAGTCTACGTAGAAGGCAATCAAAATTTTCTGGTTGACAGCCGCTTGAACTTACGAAGTTAAGGTGTGAAAGGTCGGTCATAAGACTTCCCAATTCTCTATTTTATTTAGATGCCATTCAATGACCCATGTTTCTATTTCAACATCAAACTGGCATGCCCTGTTGGCATTTTAAGAGACGACTTTTGCGTTAATAGGGAGCGTAAGAAGCACATACGCTAACGTTAACGGTAGCTTTTCAAACATTAGATGACAGCAAGCCTCCGCGTCACAATCGTATTACCAGACATGAAGGCATGCACGTGTGCAGATATCTGATACCAATTGTATGCTTTTTCCGTCTATTGCTTTTGCTGAATAAAATGCAGTAGCAATGTGTTTAAGCAAGTTTCAAAGGTGCGTTTGGCAAGCAACCTATATTAACCCGTAAACCTAGTGTATCCTTTAATCTAATATTCACTGCTATTTTGTGTCTTAATAAACTCCGAGTATTTCTAAAAGTGCGAAGAATGATGCAGTAGATATCATAAGCTAAAGGCAATGTAAGCCAACGGCATTGCCCAACCGCTTCTCTTCTCTATATCAATGAATGAAAAGAAGCGAAAGCCATTAGATTTTTAAAACATGAAAATTAAGCATAAATATTTTTGCCTACTTTGCCGCATTTATCATATCTACGTTGGTAATGAATGCAAATATCTTCATGGAAAAAATGTGCTGAAAAGCAAAAATTTACACGTTGGAAAATGGTAACGTTTGGCTCAACGTTAGGTTGGCGAAGATAACGTTTATAAACAATGAGTAGAAAAGCTAACGTTAGGGACGTCCCCTTCAAAACTTGGCTGCTCACATGATTCTATAGGTGTTGATATCATTGAGATGTCAAGACAATAGATTATAAAGCAATGTAGCTAAAGTTAACGTTAGCGTATGTGCTGTTTAAGCTCCCTAATTATTGCCACGATCGATTGCACAATGTTCTCAAAAAATTTCAAAAATTCATTGACTGTAGGTAAAGAAGAATCAAATCATGTTAAATTTTCGTGTTGAAATAAGTTAGCATAATAGCTATATTATTGGGCACTTCTACCTACACTGTTTCCAATTTTTGAATTAAATTGATTTAAAATTGAAGAAACCAAAATTCATCACAAGCAGAATGAGAAAGAAACTATCCTGCCAGATTATCCTTTTTAAAGGATTACTAGACAGGGCATATATACAAAGCATCTCACATATTGGGGAACCTGTGTTTTCTCAAAGGATTCTTTTAGAACAAGATGCGGGTTTTCGGAGTCTGCCAGGTAACTTTTTCGGAAATGCCCATAAGTGGCATGATCGGTGGCGTCACGAGAGTAGTAAAAATTATTTATTTTTGCTTGTAACTTTACACACTCTCTTTTGATTGGCTCAACTCTTTTAAATCTAAGTTAAAACTACTAAGAGCTTTCAATTGGGATATCATTTGCTTAATTTTGGTGAAATATACACGTTTTTTTTTTATAAGAAAATCATTATTTTACCTGAGCCTCAATTTTCTTAACTTTTCCTGAAATTGAGCCTGAGATTTTCTTACATTTTTCTTAACCTTTACTGAAATAAACTGGGTAGAGTGGTGTACACTATCGCTAATAATATTGTATATATGAATTTGAATTCCATCTTTAACATTTTGAATGCAATAACGACAAAATACCGATTTTTTGCCTATAAAAACACTTAATTTTGGAAATTGAGCCTCGTGATTTTCTTACGATTTTCTTAAGACTTTGACGATTTGAGCCTCATTTTCTTATAAACTATTTTCTTATAAAAAAAAGCGTGTATGTATTTTGATGATGACGTCATCAAAAATTCAATAGACGTTTTTTAAACATAATAAAATTCTTTAAGTGCAAAATCTGCCTCCAAGCAGACTAGATCCGTCATCTACTTTTAAGAAACCCTCTTCACTCTCTTGAAGCAGAGCTAGTTCTTTTTCACTTGATGTTGCTGCCTCAATTGATGTTTTCTGAATTTGATATATTCCCAAATAGGGATAAAACTCCTTGAAAGGGTTGAAACGCACACTTTCAGAAAGATAATCTGATCAATTCCACCAAACTATTCAAACTGCAGCGATTAAGAGCAAGGCAACTAACAGAATATGCCAAGTATAAAGATGATTGGTGCTGTAAATTCCTGACTGCAAGGTCCTTCCTAGAAGATGTCCTGTGGGTGCAGGACTCGGGTTCGGCTTGCCGCAAATAATAAGCACCCATAGGGGCTACTCTCTACTTTCTATACGGGGGGATCCGTGTCGATATTTGATGTATGAAATTTTCCAAGAAAATCATATTTGGGGTCTATGAATTGCAGCTTAAGAAAAATTTAATATTTTTAAGTCTGAGAATTATAGCCTATTAAAAATTAGCTATTTTGAGTTTGATAATTGAAGCGTAGCTGCAAAAGGAAACTAAGTTCTAAAGTTTTAATACAATAAACATATACTTGTGATGTTCAGCGAAATTTTACGACAGTGGTAGTCCAAAATATGTGACAATATTTAGGGTCTCAAAAGTTTGAGAATTAAATTTTGGGGTTCGTCAAAACTGTGCCTCAATATTTGGGGGTCAGCAAAAAAATCCTTAAATGGACCCCCGTATAGAAAAGTAGGGAGTACTCCCTGGAAATATGCAGGCTATAAAATGAGACTCTGTCTTTTAGGGTAAATGTAACAGCCATAAGTACTGGTAAAGGAAAGGATCTATGAGTGGAACCACTGATAAATTTTGCTTTAGCCACGCCTTGTGCTTGGCTATAGATATAGTCATCAACATATACATTTGCATAAAAGTGAAAAAGCCAGGACATTTTATTTGCATTTATGAGTGTGGTTAGAGTTAAGATCTCATAAAGTTCTTGATACTTCAATGCCATGCGTTCATTATTTTAGATTTGAGTTCAAAACAAACCACCCTGCTGTGACTCTGAAATTCAAGAAAAGAGGCGAACTGTTGTATGATGTTGATTTGGTTCCAGTTATTAAGGTTAAGTCATGGCCAGATAATCTAACTCAAGGATGGGAATCTCGAGGAAGAAATGGTTGGTAGTGCATTGGATATATTATTTCAATAGTTGCTGATATACATCTATACACTTCGAATGAATAAATCAGCCGGGTTGGAAAAGATTTGAAATTTCACTGTAAATTTATGAAGCCCAAAGCAACGAAAAAGGATAGTTGTTTCGTCCCAATATACTTTCAAACAGAATTATCCAACGTACTAGCTCTTCAGTGCGAAAAAGTCCGTTACACAACATTTTCCCCTCAGGCCTTCTTGTGACCCCGTTGATTCCCTTCCGCCCCCTCTGCTCCATACTTTATAATAGCCCCCTTAATTATATAACTACTGTTATAGGATGGCCAACTCGTGACACAATTGAGGAAGTCAAGAAAAGTGGATGCAGTCTTGTGCCTAAGTTTCCAAAAGGAGTGTCAACTTCCGAACGTGATGTTGCTTGGCGTTGTACATTCAACCATGCAGAGAAGATACTATTCCTTGATAGTAATCCCTGCATCACAAACAACTGTCGACGCCCTGTCCTCCGCATCTTAAAGAGTCTTCGCGTAGACTACGGCTGGCCTAAAATAAGATCCTACCACTTGAAGACCCTAATGCTGCATGAATTTGAATCTCACGCTCCTTCTGAATGGAAAAGCAACGATATGCTGCTACGTTTAAAGAAGGCATTAGAACGGCTCAGAGATTTCCTTAAAAGCAAAAACTGTCCTCATTATTTCCTACCAGGCATTAACCTCTTTGAGGAATTTGATGGACCATCGTGTGAGCAGATAATTCGGGATATTGATAGATTCCTACAGAACCCGGAAAAGGCTTTGAAAATGCTTAATGAGAATGTAAGCACATGCAGTGTGAGAGCAGGTAGGTAAATATATTAGTGATAAACACACTGTGGTACATACACGCAACCCTACATTCATCACGAAACATCTTTAGTATCTATTGGTAGTAGATGTCAGACTTCCATTACTACACAAAGGCACACATTTCTTGCTTGCTTGCCATGGCGAGTAAGACTTTCATAAAAGCAACGCTTAACAAGGAATACTGGATATTCATTCTTGCATAGCATGAACACACTCACTGGATTTTCATCAAAAACTTCATACTAAGTTTCAATAGTAATTGGAGCAAATTAACGTTTCGAGCAAGCCTAGTCTGCAAACTCTCCTTATATCTCCAAGGCTTCAGATAGCTGGAATCCAACCTAAGAAGCCTGTCTAGATTTAAAATCCTTTTGTACTGCCATTGCTATCTTGGCAATGGACTCTTGAGCTTCCCAGTGATTCCGGATGTAAATCAATACATAGTGCAGAGACAATACATAGTGCAGAGTTGGTGCTAGTACCTTTCGCCTCAATTAGACTCTGCGTTTGCATAGAAATTACACAGTACAATTAACACGAAATACTTATGCATATAGGTTCTGTACAGTATTTTATAAATAAATATAGATATGATGGCTTTGTACAAGAACTTGGAATGGAAGCTTCGGATAGAATTTCATTAACTTTTCCACGGTCGTTAGCCCTTATTGTACAAAAGTGTTGTTGATTAATCAACACAGACTTCAGTTCCAATAGCAACAGATTTGTATTTTGTTTTTTCAAGTGTTTTCGATGTAAAGTTTCCTCTCAACAGTTTCAGTAGTGGAATTTTGATAAAAACTTTAGAAATATCTGATTGACTATTTTGCTTAGCTAGCAACTGTTAAATATATATTTGTGAAAAGAAGAAGCTTGAAGGCGTTTTCCTAGATATTCTTGGAACTCGAGCATCTCAATTTAGACCTCATAAAAGGCAATGTGTACTTATAGTTTGACATAAATACACGATACTATCACCTTACCTGTTTGTTGAATGAGACCAAAATTTTTGGTCATTTCTTTATTTTTTTGCCTGCTTTTAAAAGAATTATGGTCTTGTACATGTGCCTGCAATCCACGCATGTACATAAAAAATACCTCTAAATCGCAAAAGGCAGGTAGAAATGTTATTTTTCTAGCATTGTATCGAAAAGAATGTCACAAAATTTCTCTTTTTTTCATCAATCGTCTACTTTATTATTCATTATGGCACTACTTTTGGGGTGGGTCTTTCAATTAGTCCATATACTCCAAAATGGCAAAATATCACCCACCCCCCTCACCTCTCTTATGCATATGTAAATTTCTTCTCTCCAGTACGTACTTCACCCTTCGGAACCCCATTTTTAAATAAACAAGCCAATTATTCCATGTTTAACTCCCTATCCACCCTAGTACACAAACGTACCTTTCTATAGTCCTTTGTGAATAAAGATACTCTTTTGTCACAATGAAGATGGCAATAGTCAAGTATATCTATTAGTCTTTGACAGCCCCTGAGCTCTGCACCCAGCAACTGCTTCCTTACAAATAATTACTTCCACAACAGCATACTTCAATTTTCGTTTACGCATCTGTGCATTAATTTATCTTATAGAAAGTTTCCAAATATTTGTGAAAGATCTGCATGGAAGAACTGAAGCAGTTGATGTAAAGGGCAAAATGTCAATTGAGGAGCTGAATACTAAATTAGATTCATCAATGAGAGGTATTTTCTCCGTTGTTACTATTATTGTTCTACAAGAGTTTTGCAAGGGATTGAAGTTAGATTTACTCCTGCAAATTTCAAAGACACGGCACAATTTCGGGCAGAAATTTCCCATATTTTCTTGAATAATTGATTCAAACGTTGAATCACTGGTTGATGAATGTACATCTATTGTAGTTATAATGTTATCTCTTCAACAATGATAGCAATAATCTATCACCCAGATCGAAATGATAAATCTGAACTGATTTTGAAAATATTTTGGATTCGATTGCTATATAATGTATCAAAAATGAAGTACATATCCATTGAAGAAATTCAAATTCATTCAATTTAATTAAATCTGATTTCCTTTCTACTAACTAATATGAACATGTGAACAAATGTTTGACACTGTAATATGCTATCAGTTTAATTTTTCTTTATTCATCCATTTATTTACAAATATTTCTTTGAAAAACTTTGTACTACCATCAGTTTTAGCATGTATACTTAGTGATGATTACTAAGCTTTAATGGCTCTGAAGCAAGCTGGTCGTTTAATATTTCCAAATAACACAGAAACTTTTCAATTAAGCCAATCAATCAAACCGTACAGTTCACTTCAGTCTTCGCTTACGTCCGGTATTCCAAATTTCGGGTGAATCAATGGTTAGGGACAAAACGTGAATGAGGGTATGGGGGTGGTAGCTGATTTTAAATAATTACTTTCAATCCAGATTCCAACTATTAGTTGAGAGAGGCCTAAAAGTAAACCTCGTTACCATTAAGAGACGGAATCCGGATGGAAACCGATTGTCTGCCGTCTATATCCGAGCTTCCTTCGACTGGCGCACATGTGGATGTGCAGTAGGGACAATCGGTAAGCATTTTAAATCCAATGTTAAATGGAAATGAGCCTTCAGGGTACCATTTGCACAAGAAAATATGTCAAGACTTGAAGTTCAATTTCATAACCAGGTTTTCGAAAACTTATACTAAGCGCGTGGTCAGGGTACTGGAGGTTCAGGTCGCTGCCCTTTTCTTAACAAGAATATAGTTGCCCTTTTCTGGGAAAAAATTGATACTATTTATTATAGTCAGTTTTTCAGATCATTATCTCATTCTCCGCACAAAAATCGGTAATAACAGCAACTTACAACTCATTCTGCAAAAACGCGTTTTCAGCCGTTATAGATGGTGTGGCCTTCAGAAATTCTTCTTAGGGTTAAGTCCCCAGACTCCCACTTTTTTCCCTCTTTTGTTCCACGCCAATGGAACGTACTTGTGGTCAGGGTTTGCAATAAGTATGCCTTCCCTCTTCAACAACACTTATTAGTTACAGGCTTGCTTTGTGTCGTGTTTAAGACCTTAAGTGAAGTCCGCAAGATTCCGTTTCCAAGAAGTTAGCGGCTATGTGTTTGCCTTACCTAGGGGCTCAGACAAATTATACTGAATGGATCTACGCCTGGAACTGTAGAGCAAAGATGTCTTGGTATCATTCAAATAGGAAATTACAAACATTGTATCTGAATAGTATCGCTGCAATAGCTTTCTATTAAATCAAAAACATCCTGCATCTCCTAAAAATATATGGAAACTGGGTCCTTGCCGATGAAATTTGATGCTGAGCACCATTTTATCACTATTTTTGCTTTTAGTGTTCGCCACCCCAATGTCCGTCAGAACCTTCAATACATTCCTGTAGATTGTAACACGTGGCCAATTATGACTGCATAAGAAATACATTCTCTAGCTAGCTAGAATACCTGCAAATTTTTTGTACTTTTCTACCTTTAGTTCATAGGTTCATCATAGGCATAGATCGTATGGACAAGTAACATCCAAGATGGTTATCCTAGCTTCCTGTCACTATAATACCTGACCTGAATCACGGCTTAGTAACTCTTAATTTTGATTTATAATTTCTAAACCCAGTTCTCTTACTGCCATCCTAACTGTTTTACTAGTAATCACTATTTTTCCACTTTTTTTGAGTTCATATCTTTTTTCTACTTTTTGTGCAATCATTTTTACATTATAGTCATCAGTATCGTTACTTTCAAATCACTAGCTCATCTTTATTTTTAAAGTTAGACAGCAAGTGCTATGGTTTTTTGTTTTTTAATACAGCAGCTGCAAAGGATCAAATACAGTTGATTCACAAGGGACATTCCCTCACAAGTGGCAGCATTGAATCAAATAATATCGGTCCAGGTTAGCTTGTAATATGCTTTTACCTCTTCAGTAAACGCAAAATGTCTCCAATTCAAAAATGTTATATTGGACATGATATTTTTGTTCTTTGAATTGGTTCTTTTCTTTCTATTTTGACAGAATCTAGGCCAGACCTAGTTTGCACAATATATTAGTCAAGTACTGTAACTATTGAGGGCACATACTAGGTGCAGATCGAAATTAAATTTCAACCGTGACAAAGGTATCTGCAATTTGCATTTTATGGTTGGAATGCATTATCCATTTTCATTGACGAACACATCACTAATACACGCAAGCATTTTCAAACCTAGAAGGAACTCAAAATTGTAAAACATAGGATAATTTCAACGCTATCTCTAATAGTTAAAGCAAGAAGAATATGCAATTTGGAAGCTCGTTGTTTACATCCAATAAAAACTTGAATACCTCCAATGGGGATCTTACGTAAATCTGCAAAAGTTTGAAATTGCAATGATGGTATATGTGTAGAACTTTACTGCCTTTCTGCTAAAAGAGACTATTCAATTATTGAGTTGATGTCTCTGTAGATTTGACTTCCTTCATTAAGGTACGCTATTTATAAAATTTTAAACGATATGCTAGTTAGAAAGTACTAAGTGCATTATAAACTGGTTAGGAAATAGAAATCCTCATCAAAGATTGAATGAAACATCTCTCTTATGATTGAGCCTTTTACTGTCGAAGCCACATTTTTGATACATGATATTTTGAAATCACAATCATATGTTGCAATAATAAAGAAATAAATAAATAAAGAAATATATATTTATATATTGTACTCCTTATGTCCTATATAACTAAGAGTTCTCAATACACGCCTGATGATCGAGAAATCGTGAAACTAATAGTTGCAATTCCGCAGTTTTATTTTCTGTGTCAACCTATATATATATATATATATATATATATATATATATATATA
>OLMO02000275.1:15575724-15611218 GCA_900291935.2 Cassiopea xamachana
ATATATATATATATATATATATATATATATATGTATATATATAATGTATGTATATTGCATTGTTAGCTGAAAAATTGTATCTTCTATCCTTTGCAGGAGATGATATTCATTTGCAAGTCAGATGTCGTGGAGGCAGCTAGGTACTGTTTCAGTTCCAATACAAAATTATTCTAGTCAACTGCAAAATACTTTATTTAAACGTAATCAGCAGCGACTCACTCGCCATTGGGCACAAATTGACTAATAATTTACTTACATTCTGATTAAATGTGATTTTTACAGCGTAAATTAAAAAGTATCAGCTTACATTGTTCTTTACTACGCATTAACGGTGTAAATTAGAATTTTAGAGATTTCACGTAGCCTAGATCTGAGTTTCTAAGAATCAAGTGCAAGTTGGGATATAGATGGTGGACTGAATCTGTGTGCGTGAGCAAAAGGCATCTGTAGGATTAGAGAAATATATATACATTGCTAATTAATTACAGAAAGTTAAGTACCGTAAATCCTCGCCTAAGCCCCCGTTGAATATGCCCCTACCCAAACTTGTGACTTTTTCTATTTGAGAGTCTGTTAGTACTTCATAGTGCTAGGGAAGAAAAAGCAGTCATTAATTAATGAAAATTTGCCTGTCACTTACAAAATATTTTGTTGTTTGTTTGTTTGTTTGTTGTGGATTCATTTCATGACAACTGGACTAATCGAAGAATGAAAACGATGTATAGTAAAGTCATGATTTATTGACAATTCTAATATCTTAATTCCATGAGTAAGACACTTACATAAAAAACTTTCATAATTGACACAGCCCAAACAAAAGTTTCAGATCCAATTCCTGGCACCCATCATCAATGCAAAATCAACTAAAGAAGTAAATGTCAATTATGGTAGTGTCTTAATCATGAAATTGATATGCTGGAAATGTCAATAAATCATGACTTTACTACTCGTTGTTTTCATTCTTCGATTTATTGCGAAGTTACGCTAATATGCCGTATGTATTCAATTGTATGTATTTTTAGCACAGTTTCCTGTAGCTTGTAGTAAAGGGTGAGGCTTGTAAGTTTACCATCTCTTGATCATAAATCTTCCTTCATTTGAAAGTTTGAAACTCTTTTCAACCTTAATCATAAATCTTTTTAGAACAGGTTGAGTAGGAGCAGGGACTCACCATGGGGTCTGTGGCAGACCATGAGGTTGAGCCCTGGGTATTTTCTAGGAAAGTAAAACTAGGAAGCAGTGATGTGTTTATTGGGGGCATGGGGTGTGTCACTCACCTAATATTTCTGAAATTGCAAGAAAGTTGGTCAAAATTCGGCCATGCTGCAATAGAAATGGTCACAGTTTATTCTGTGACTGTTTTCTTTATTAGCAACTGTATACTCTTACTAACAGTAGCTGGTCAAATTGACAAAACACCCCCCCCCCACGGAAGGTGTCTCAACACATCTCTGTCATAAAGTATCTGCTAAAGGGGGCGGAGAAAATAGTGGGGGATTATGACAATAAATCCATGTTTTTTTGAGGGATACATAGAAAAATCTTATGTTATTGAGGGGCATGAAAAATAAAAGCTTAATGCATTAAAGCAAAACAAAATGCTGTCTCAAAAACTAAATTTGATCCAAAAAATAAGTCAGCTTGAAGAGTCAATCCCTATGTTATCTCAAATAATCATTCTGAGTCTGAAAAGTAATTTTGCTGTCTATAGAATCTGGCGGGTGCAGTATGATGACAACATGCATGTCACATGTGTGCAAAAAACACTGGGAAAGGGGTACAAAATCACAAAACACCATGTACTTAGGATTTAGAAAAAGGATTCTTTTCAGGTGTTGGTCTGTAAAGTTACAAGAAAGGTCAGATTTAAGATTGAGAAGCACAGAAATCCTAGTCCTTTTACCAGTGTTATGGAGTTTTGTCTATAAATAAAATATATAACTTTGAAAAATAGATGAGTTTGATAGAAATAATAGACATTGCAGTATTGGTTTAACTAATCATAGACTATCACAATGAATAAAAAAAGAGATGTTTTTAATGTATCCATATAATTGATACATCAACAAAGTTTACAGGATGATGCTATGGGGGGCAAAATTTTAATCATCTACCCAATGCCCATTACAATAAACAAGTCAAGAAAATAAACAGCTTACAAGTACAAACACAAATAATAAATGGATACATATATAAAAGTGTTTATTTTGGCATTGCACTTAGAGACTGCAGAAAGATGAGATGCAAGAGAAGATTTTACTTCTAACGAAAAACCTAATAACCTCATCAAGAACTTCAAAGTAATGTGCTAAAAAGCAGCTATTCTCTATTTTAGGATTACTTTTGGTCTGATTTACCAGCATGATCAAAAAACAGGCCAGACAACAAGACCCATGGATGTGGAACCATTCAGCAAATAGTGCTACCCAAAATAATGCGTTGACAATGCCATCTGTCAGTTACAACATATGCTTTTAACATTGATTTGTTTAATTGGAACCCATCTGCTGCTAGTTGAAAATTTTTAGCATGTAAAGTTAACTGGTGGGCTATAGATCAAGGCAGCTGGAATTTACATATGTAGTAATTATTTGATTTGTATACAATCAAAGTCCAGTAAAGGTACAAATCCAGATTGTCCAGTAACCTCATGATCATCTCAGCATATAGATACTGTCGATCCTTCTGTGATGGCAGATAGCTTCGAGCGGTAAAAAAACTACAACTTGGTTTTCCAAATATTTTATTAAATCGAAACATGAACTCCCGAGAGAGAACAAGGAATTATAGTTCACTGATCGCGTAAACTAAAACTAAAAGTATTTAGGAAAATATAGCGTATATATACATTTTAACCGGAACTACGAGTAAATCTAAATCATACAAATTTATGAAAAACAGGAAAGGTGTGTATGGGAGAATATAAGAAAAATCCTTAGTCAGGGTATAATCAGAGATAATACAATGGTATGAAAAAGAGGTGGTACGTAAAGAAATCTGAATGCGAGACTAAACATGACGAACAAGGTAATGAGGTTACTAGTCAGTAGAAAAGGAATGTTATGACGCAGAGAAGGTATGGTAGAATGAATGAGAAGAAAAATAGTGTATCGTTACATTTCTCTTTGTCAAATAAAATAGTTGGTTATCTTTGGCTTGGCATGTAGGAAAGGTAGGAGTAGTCTGCTTTTCCGAATCATAAATTAACCGTATACGCAATACCAATTATTGGATGATGTACAGTAACGTATAGATAGATAGATTACTATCTCTTCTGCCATTTATGAGCTTTTGGTTTGGTTAAGAAATAGTATGGCTCATATCAGGTTAGACTAAATTCCATAACATTCTGTCGAGTAATAACCATTGCATAAAGACTGATTTCCATTCAACACTTTCTGGCGTGCGCGACTTTTTGCGATTGATCGTGGATCTAGGCATGCGTATTTACAACAAAGAAGCACGCGAGTATGATCGTGCGATTGCCAGAAAACGTTGAAGTTTGTTCGACTTTTTTGAGAGATCGCCAGTAGTAGCCAATCAAAAGAATAGAAGTTTCAGGAAGGGAGAAATTGCACAATGGCGTGGTAGCTCTGGACTAGTCTGGCTAGGAATAATGTGGTTTGAAGTTCGCTTTGCACACAAACAATATCATATACATAGTGATCAAGGAACATAGGTAGGTGGGAAATTATCAGAGAAATTAGTTGCTGCCTTTTACTTTAAGAAAATTTAGGATATTTCAGAAGCAAAACCACCAGCCACTCTGACAATAACAGCTTTTATCTTAGCTTTAAGAGCAAGCAAGGAGTTTGCTTTGCCCCCTTGAAAAATATTCTTATTATGCAGCAAAATGTCTGCATTTCAAAGGCCTCATTTTGCGTAGGTGTAGCGAAAATGTAATTTGATATTCACCATATGTTCGCAAAATGTCGATCGCAAAAAGTTGCACGCGCGCCAGAAATTGGTGAATGGAAATCAGCCTTAATATATCATTTATTCGGATATGAATTTGAGCCATACCATTTTTCATCAACCCTTGAAACCTTACTTTCATAGTCATGAAAGCGAGATTGAACAGTCCACTGATACATATTGATGCAATTAACTCATACAATTGTTGAGTGTATTTTTATCAGTGGATTAATTACGCCCCTAATGAGATTCTTGGCCTAGTAGCTTTTAAAAACTCTTAATGTGATATCAATGGTAAAAGGATATTAATGATAAAATGATAAAAAATATGATAATAAGATGATTTCAAGCATCTTTTCCAATGACAGTAATTTTGATATTGTTTTATGCGATGCAAACATATCTGATGACGCACTAAGTAATGATGATTCAGAAGATAATGTAGAGAATCTATGCACAAGCAAGAAATGGAATAACAGTTAAACAATGGAGAGTGTCCAAATATAACTACCTAGTACAAGACAAACAAATATTCATAACTAAGAATTATATGAGAATTTGAGTGGTGTGAAAATTTTCAAGGTTGTATGGAGGGATACGTAAAAAAATAAGCAAGTTAAGGAGAATGTGTGACAATTTTTGTGTTCTTAATGAAATTTCCTCCACCTTCCTTTTGCTAGATCCTTTATGACCGCTCCCTAATGGTAGTCTAACATGGAAATTTCATGCAATAATGAATGGCTGTATTGAATTTTAGGCTTCAATGGAATACGCTTTTTTAAAAAAAGCATTTTCCTGATATTCCAGGGTATTCATTGAATACCTTGCATACCCTGCAGGTACGCCACTGCATGGGGTTTCAAAGGGGCGACTCTTCTCCAAAAATTTCTAAAGACAATCTACCGGCAGCCCAATGTCAGAACAGTTTGTCACTACATTGACTTGCTGATCACGTGCAAGGACTAACAATCTATTATTTTGCACTACTTACAACAGTATGTAACAAAAGTGCAAGTTTAAGGAGGGGTTTCAAAAACATTGTAAAAGTATGGAGGGCGTATGGAACAGAAACTAGTGATGTTGCTGAAAAACACGTTATTCCTGTAACTTTCGGCATTTACTCAGATTTATCATAATTTCAGATGCATATGAAGCTTTTCACTTTCATGTAATACATACGTGCAAAACATTGCAACTCATAAGAATTTCTTCTGAGAAAGTATTGAGAAAGTTTTGATACTAGAATGGTGAGAAAGTCAAGAAAGCTTCAGCACTGGGCCGATAAACCTTTCTTATAAAATGGAAAACGTGTATCGTATTTAAAAGAAGCTGAACTATTTGCTTTGGCCAATATGAAAAGTGATATAACCAACTTCAATAAAAACTTAAGTCTCTAAAGCTGCTTAAATGGTCCAAGATAATAGATTTTGAAATTAAGCTCCTTCATTTGCCCAAAAAGGACAAAAGTAACTGATTATTGCATTTCAATGCTGTTTACAGCGTCTTCTAGCTTCGAGAAAATATACTGTGCTGGAAAAAATTGGACTAACGTCCATGGTGAAATTAGTACATGCCCACGGGTATTTATGACCACGAAAGTCCAGTCATACTTAGGCCGAACCACAAAAGTATATACGCGTTTGTAGACGTTTGCCAATACCAATCTTTCGCATTAGAGGAATGACCATTTCGTATTGTTTGCTGCTTTAGGCTACGGTGACTCTAATATCTATCTATTGTGTATCAGGTCCTCACAGTTCAACCCTTCCGATCACATAACCGCTCACATTGTTTTACAGATTTCACATACGTTGCCCACGGCACGTTGCTCTTTCCAACAGAGAAAAAATGGCAAGCAACAACTTAGGCCACCTTCTTTACTGTCTCGTTTTGGTTGCTGCATGTAGAGATGTTTGCTGTAGAAAAGACGTTTTAAATATTAGGCTTGTGAACCACGATAAGAATGTGGAAAACGAAGGATTTGTTGAGTATTTTAGCAAAGGTGTTTGGAGAAAAATATCGAACGGAAGATGGGACTATAGGAATGACCTTGTCGTCTGCAAACAACTCGGATTCGCTGATGTAGGCAAGAAACCTCAACTGTAAGTAATATGAAAACTACAGTCTCATTCTCATTAATTTCTTGAAGCTTCTGTACCGCTGTTAGACCTATACAGTAATCTCGTCTACAACTTGATTGGTTAACGAGTTCGCATTGTTAGGATTAAAGTTGGCATTTCAATTCTTGTGCCAGACAATCGATTAGTTTATATGAACCAAGACTTCATTTGGAACAAGTAGTCAGATCCTTTTTAAAGAATTCACATTTTGGGGGCTTAAAAAGGGGACTCATTTTTCACCTTCACACTAAGGTAAACACAAAGGGGTCATTCACACTGTAAGTGTGCAAAAATTTCGAAAATTTTGACCCCCTTCCCTTTGTATACATTCATATGCTTTGTAGATCGCCCCCAGTCTGCTTAAGTATTTGTACAGTTACCAAAATTCTCTTTTGGTTGCTAATGTTTGACCTTTTGTATGAATGACGCCACATGTTAGTTATTTCATAAGAAACTTCGATCGGCACTCAGTGCTGTAGGCAGGGACGTAGGAAGCATTATAAAAGTGGGGGGGGTCACATGGATTGAGGGGCACCGTGTCAGGGTTTCTGGAAGTGAAAATGAGCATTTTGTTTGGGAGTAAGCAGTAAATTAAATGACAAAACTAAGATTGTGCCAGTCCCTAAATGCAAAAAAACTAGGAGTGTCTGAGGGTATGCTCCTCTGGGAAATTTTGAAACTTAGAACTTCTGAAATCGCCTGAAACGTATAGTTTTCTATTCATTTTTGTATGCTCAGAGTTTTCAAGGAGGGCAACCATGTTACATGAAAAAGGACACTTTGCCTGAATCTTTGAAAGTGGGAGGCACGTACCCCCTTTGTCCGCGGTTCCTACGTCCATGGCTATAAGTTTCTTAATTTTCTATCGAGATGTTTCAAATGCCATACTGGAAGTTTTGTGATTAAATAATGTTATGACCAAACATTGCCTTTTTTCTGGAAGTGAAGCTTTCTGAATGAATATAAACTTTGATCGTCACGAAACCCCAAACAGATCATAATCCAAAGCTAAAACCGTTGGCAAGCAAACAAAACTGCTCATAAAAACTGTTAACAAAGGGTTAATCCAGTGGCGTGCCGAAAGACTTTTGAGCGGGGTGTGGGTGTAGCAACAGAAATATAGCGAAAGGCAACTAAATGCCCTAAAATTATCAACAAACGGTGATCGATTACTCTTTGCCAGCGAATAGTAGGGGGCCCCCAAATGCAGATTTTTGGGAATTTCATCACCCATTCTCATTTATTAAGCACCCCCAACTAAGCAACTTTGAAAAATCTAACCCCTCACCTTACTAACCTAAGGAATTCAAAGTTTTAAGAAAGACAAATAATGTAAATACATTAGCTTTGTGAACGAAAATCAATATTAAAAATCAAGAAAATCAAAATACATTATACACATTATACTTATACAATGTTGACAACCAAATGAAATAATTTTGAAGTGTTTGGGTTCCCATACTGTCTATTGAATATTTACCCTCAACTATTAGCAATTCCAAAATCTACGCTTTTTAGCAAATATACTACTCTCCCCTCCTTATTTTACCCCTACTATCCAGTGCCAAATAGTAATGACAAGCCATGATCGCAAAGCAAGTTTTTACCTACAAGCAAGAAGATTACCGACCGTTTCGACACCTCCTACTTCGGCACGGTCTAGAATCCACCACCTGTTTCTATTTTTCAGTGGAGCATAGTGCTTAGTGTGTCCAATCTGGATATATCCGGTATCCGATATCCGGATAATTGGGCACTTTTGAGGTATCCGATATCCGGATACTTTTTCGAAAACTACTCGGATAATGTCAAGGCATTTGTCAGACGAAGGCTGCAGCATTTTAGGGTCAAAGTTTTTAGAACGAGGCAATGTTTGGCGCTTACACCATGAAAGACTACAATAACTGGAAAGGGTGCCTGCAATAAAATCATTGCATAGTTTAATAATCGTGTCAAAAGCAAGTTATCCTCTAAAGTTTGAGATGTCGTTTCCAACAGAAAATCAGAGATTTTACAACACTTTTTATTTAACTGGACTATAGAAGAGTGAAAGTACAAAGTGTGTACCACAGCTCCCATAATGACAGTATAAAGAATGAAATCCTTGAAAAATCATTTGAAATTGAAACCGAAACTCGTTGTCAAACCTTGTAACGCAATTGAAGCAAAGTAGAAACCAACGATTTCATAAATTTATTCTCTAGTCAAGAGAAAAAAAGAATCTCTCAGTAAAGTTATTGCTGAGGATTTCAAAAGAGATTTGCAACAAAATTACTCATTTGCAATCCAATTGCTAGTAGCAAACTAACAAGAACTTTCAAATCTGAGGCCTCTGCTATATCCAAAAGCCGTAGGAATATAAGAGATGAATACGTAAACATTACTGTTTGACTTTATGAAGCCTTGCCAATCAATCAAATGCAAAAGAGAAGGGTTCTCATTCCTTTCTGAATTTGTCAATCTGTGCTTTCATGCAGCAAAACTTGGATGGCAATAAATTGATTAGACAGCTGATGCTCAGATACTAATGCACCAAATGTAAATTGAAAGCAAAGTGATACTGAAAAAACTATTTGCTATGAATATAAAGTGTTTTGAAACACATTAAGAGCAATATTACGCACCATGTAGAAACATGGCTAATTGGTAGTCTACATTTTACCTGACCTTTCATTATTCAAAATTATCCGGATATCCGGATAATTGTTTCGAAATTGTCCGATTTTCGGATATTAAAAAAGACCCCTCGGATTGGACACACTAATAGTGCTAGAGTTTCTTACATTTTTGTCCAGCCTAGTACGGGTTTCCTATAAAACAGCTTCTTATGACAAATACACGTGTATTGACTGGGGGGGGGGTAAGGCCCCCTCAATTTGTATGCTGAAAAGGTCCTGCGATTATTGATGCAAGAAGCTGAGGATGAAGGTATTTTTGCACTTTCTGGTATGGCGACTTCATCTTTCCACTAGAATGATGTCGCGGGGAATAGAAACTAGACAGACCGGCTGGGACAAGTGCGGAAAAATAGGAATCCTATTTCAATAGCCAGAGAGTTATAATCAAAACAAACATTTGCTGAAGCCTTTAGACAATGTGGTTGGGGCACAAACTGTTCGATATGGTTATTTGTACTCACGTACAAGGGCTGGTCCAGAAGGGGGGCAGGGCTATGTCCCCGAAGCGTTAACATTTCCCATCGCAAGCAATTGTGTTAAGAAACTTCTTGCACGACACGACTATAAAAGGATTCAGTTGCCCCCCCCCGAAATCTAGCTCTGGAACCGCCCCTGTATGGTTGGTTTCTACAAGCATCTCCCCCCAAATCCAGCTCAATTATTGATTGCCATGATGTCAAGTAAAGCTTCAGAACCACAAATTCCTGTATTGGGAATTATTTGTCAATACTCAGAAGCTGGTACTGAAGAGATATGATTTCATTGTCAACAAAATTATCTTACCCAGCCTTGGAGTATCAGTAAATTTCTTTTTCACCCAACCAATTTCTCATCAGCACCAACCTCTTCTGTAAATAATGAATGGTCTTTTATTTGAAATCTTGCACACGACACCAGAAATATCACACTTATCCCCAGTATTTTCTCACATTAGTGTGCTTTTTTTCCAACATTAGAGTTCCAACATATCGATGGAAAAGACATTTCATATTCAAGCACTTTTTCTGCCAAGGCGCCGAGAGGACAATATCAGATTGTGACAAGGTTGATATGGAATTTACAAAGCGGCGTACTATTGCAAAACCTGGGAATGAGGCTTGGGTCTCATGTGCAAATCAATTGGATGCCACTGTCACTACACCAACAGCTTCATCATCTAGCGGCCTAGTAAGAGATAAATCTTTTACATAAATATCGATGCTTGCTGAGGGGGTCTCATTAATGACTATATCCTCGAACTTATACTTGGCAACAAGAGAATATCATGAAGAGAAATATCAACCATATTTTCGTGGTCGTTCATTTCATGGTCGTTTGTTTCATGGTCGTTTGTTTCATGGTCGTTTGTTTCATGGTCGTATGTTTTATTGGTCGTTCGTTTCATGGTCGCTCGTTTCATGGTCGTTCATTTCATGGTCGTTTCATGGTCGTTTGCTTTATGGTCGTTTGTTTCATGGTCGTTTGCTTCATGGTCGTATGTTTTAATGGTCGTTCCTTTCATGGTCGTTCATTTCATGGTCGTTCGTTTCGTGGTCGTATGTTTTATTGGTCGTTCGTTTCATGGTCGTTCGTTTCATGGTCGCTCGTTTCATGGTCGTTCATTTCATGGTCGTTTCATGGTCGTTTGCTTCATGGTCGTTTGTTTCATGGTCGTTCGTCTCATCAACGACTACAAAATTTACCTAATTTAGATTAAATTCTCAGTCGACAATCTATGGGATTTTATTGCTTTAGATTAGGCCAACACTACAGTTTACTTCAATATCACTTTAAAAAGACTCATTGGAATTAATGTGACTTTTGTTCGAGACCTGTTCTATCCAAGATCTTTTAGGAAAATTTAGAACTTAGAACCAGTGGTTGTGTGTGGGATACATAAATTCAGATTCCAGATATGTTTGTACTGCCTCTTTTTATTAAAGGGGTCGATCTTATGCAATTCCATTTTTAGATGTGTTTTCCTACGTTTCCTAAATAAGTTAACCGTTTTACTATTATTTTCTTTCTTACATTCTTTGGTCGTTTCAGAATAAATATTTTAATCACACAGCTTTTTCGTTGAAACTTCACATTGCTTGTTAGAACTAGCCATTTTCCTAAGAACTGCATAGTAAAAGACCCTGGCTCTATCAATTTTTACAGTGATAAGCGTTCGCCAAGGAACATGTGCAAAATTACAATCAGAAGCTCCTTAGATTTAAGAAAGAGATATACCATAAACAATTAACTTCGTGAAAGAGAAATTGGCATTCTTGTTTTTATATGCCTGAGTTTCATTAAATGATCAGAAACGTTTTCTATAATGAAAACACTGATTGATTGCAGGTAAAGGATATCCAGGTAAGGCTGGTGAATACAGCAAGAGATCACAATAAGCCAACACCATTGGGTGTCTTGGAAGTCAATGTACATGGAAAATGGCAGCAAGTATGCGCAGATGGGTGGACTAACGCCAATTCTCATGTGGCGTGTGGGCACCTTGGTTACAGTCGTGCCGTGGTATGAAATGTGCTACAGTTTCTAAGCTCAAATTGAATAGCTTTATTGTGAAATCAAAGGAAATCAAAGGGTTTTTGGCCTAACGATAGTTTGAAGTGTTCTTCATTAATTTAGTTCTTTTTGTTTGGTGTTGACATCATCGATGGAAGACTACACTTTATGATTAATATTGCAGGGACTGAGTAGGTCGCGACGCGCAAATATTATCTATCAAAACAGCGCTGATGAATCAAAATGATAGGTATATGTAGAACAGTATTGCCTAGCACTAAAAAGAGAGTTTCTGAGAAAATATCTATTTTATATCCCCAAGTGAAACAAGTAAACTGCATTCTGCATCACCTCTGCATTTTACACAATTGGTAGATTTGCATAGACATTTAGAGACATTGCGATAGAATTCAACCTTTGTTTCTTGCAGGAAAGTGTGGCACATGCATCGTACGAAATGAGCAGACATCATGTTATGAAGAGTGTTGTTTGTAAAGGCAATGAGCTCAGCCTTCTATCTTGTGAGCATGCTGGATTTGCAAAGCATTATGGTTGCAAGAAATCGGTAGTTTTACATTGTGAATCAATTCACGTCAATAATGAAGATGTAAGTATTATATAGTTATTATCCTCATAACGTATGATATTGTATTACGTAAGTTTCGTGCATAAAGATCAGTAATAGATGTTTCGGTGAAACTTCGACTATTTCAGTTTTACGTTTTCAGGTGGAATTCGCACAACTTTCGGTGTCTCAATGAATTTTCGGTATTAGCCACTGAAAATGAAAAAACTTTGGAATTTGGCTTGTGCTTTAGTAGAAGCAGAACAAATATAATGCAAATTTCAGCTTCGTTTAATAAAGCGCCTTAGAACTCTGCGATGTGAATACCCATTCTAATTATATTTTGACTGTCATAAATGGAAAACTAGTATGGAAAGTTCCCTCGGCAGGGGAGTGTGTTTTTGCAACCCTTTTGATCCTTATGCAGTGAATTAAAAGCAAGATTGCCTACAAAAATAACATCCAAAGTCGTCCGTCATGTTCCATTGGAGACTTCATGTGCACTGTGGTTCTTTAATAGGCAGATTAGAATGGAGTAGTATAAGGTCAGAAGAAGTTGCTTTTTATAGAGCGACTAAACGAAGTTATCGAGAAAAACTATAGTGTACGAGGAAACTAAGAGTGTTGCAATTGTTGTTGTTGTTGCTGTTGTAGTCATTGTGTAGAGTGAAGATGACGATGATGGGCAGTTGGTTAGAAATAGCGTGATCAAGCCTCTTTGAATTGTGAAAAAATGAAAATTTCTTAATTTTCAAAGTAAATTGATTGCTGTTTATATGGACCTTGTGATAAAACAATTTTGAATGAAGCAATTGATGAAGGAAAGAAGGAAAGCAATTGATAAGTCAGATTAGGTAAAATTTCAGTCCTCTTCACTCGCCGAAATGAAATTCCGTTGAAATTTTTTTCTCTTGTTGTATGCCATGAATCCTTATTTTTACGAAACAGATTGGTGTGAAAAATGACAGTCACACCGTGAAATTACGACTTTAAGACAGCAGCTAGAGCAAGTTGACTTACATCTGTTACATGACATTTAAAAAGAAGCAAATTTTCTACCTTCAGCCTGTATGGTTCTACACATTTTGGTAGATCGAGCCTCAGATGTTTCGTAGTTACAGAACTTATTCAATTGTCCGACCCTCGTTTATCCGGATTTCGATTATCCGGTCCGGAAAGTTTGAAAAAAGAAATGTGAAAAACTTTCATGGAAAATTTTTGGAATGATGATATTTTGGGTGCATTTTTCTTGCTTGTTTTATTTATGTATAATTTAAGAGTATTTAGTGTGTTAATTTGTAATGGGTGCTTTTGAAATACACTTTCACAAAACCAGTTTTATTTATATATGCTGGTTTCTGCAGTTATTCGTATATTTTTGATTATCCAGAATTTTGGATTATCCGCGCGCGTGTTGAAATTTCGTGTCCCGAGAAGTCCGGATAATTGAATTAGCACTGTACCTCTTTACAGTCTTGAAGCTTCCAATAATAGCAATGCACAAATTTCTTTTTATATGAAAAAAATTGATAAGAATAGTAAGGCTCAGAATTGCTGAAATTTAGGAACAAGTTAACAATTATGCAAGACTCAAGCTTCATCAAGACTTACAATTTTTGGTTATTCGAGTTACAGTACTGTTCTGTAGATCAATTTTTGCACTACCGATACAGCTTTATTATTCTGTTCCACTTTTGTTTTGCTTTTTTTGCTTTATGATGAAGTAAAGCATCAGCCAATATTTGAATATATTCCTTTGACTTTCAGATGAAGCTATACCCTTGACACTTAAGAATCCTTTAAGAAAAATCTAAGGCTCAAAACAAGAAGAATTTCAGAATATTGAGGCTCAGCGAAAGGTTAGGTATTCCTACAAAAAGAAATTGTGTAAACCAGATCAGGCAACAGTGATGCTAGAAATAGAGTTTTCATGTTCTGTAAAGTATGTAAGTTTAAAAACATCCGTCAGATGTATGCTGTATGTATTTTTCTCTAGTTTAATCAAGAAATTTCTTGTAAAAACAGCTTTTCGAGTGTACTGTTGAAGCCTCAGACTGTTTGTGTTTCTTGATGCTTCTCAAATTTTTATCTGCTTCCGGTCTCGTGTTTCTTGGGACTTTAATGACTTGAAATGCGCATGCAACTCACCAACGGATTTAAACTTCTTTTCAAAAAATAGCAAAGAAATTTTTTAGCATTTCAAGTACAGCTGAATTTTCCTCTCCAAATCGTTGCGTTAGATTTTGGTGTATACTGTTGCTGTTCCAAGCAGGTTTCTCTGCTCAACTCCATGACAACTACTTTTAATTTTCTATCTTTAAGCAAGTACCATAAATTACACGCTTTTTTAAGAAGAGAACCGTCTTTTTGCCTGAGCCTCAATTTTCTTGAATTTTCCCAAATTTGAGCCTGAAAATTTCTTGAATTTTTCTAAACTTTTACTGAAAAAAACTGGCTAAAATGGTTTACACTTTCGTTATTAATATTGTATGCTTGAATTTGAATTTCATCTTTAACGTGTTAAATGCAATAACAACGAAATATCGATTTTTGACCAATAGAAACACGAAAGTTTGGAAATTGAGCCTCGTGATGTACTTAAGATTTTCTTAAGATTGTGACCAATTGAGCCTCATTTTCTTATAAACTTTTTTCTTATAAAGGAAGAACGTGTATGTTGTTTTCTATGGTTCGCTTTGATTAGCGTATTCCTACCTTAAGGGTTCACATGGATGAATTCTTCAATTAGTCTAGTTATATCAGTTCCCTAAGGAGCATTTTTATGCTTTTTGTACAGAATCCAACAATTCGACTTCGTGGAGGTCAGCTCCCGTCAGAGGGAAGGGTTGAAATCTTCAGAGGCGGAGCCTGGGGCACAGTATGTCACGACGGTTGGGATATCAATGATGCTAATGTTGTTTGTAAGCAACTGGGTTTTGGAACTGCGAAGGAGGCTGTGCGCTCGGCAGAACTTGGACAAGGTGCAATAAGGGTAGAGCGATGTCATTTTCAAATTCATGTTTTTTGTGCAAGTTTAATGTTCCTGATTTTTGTATAATATTATATTTTTCATTGGAGTCCAGCCATATTGCTACTCTTCCTAATTGTGCCCCCCACGAATTAATTTTTGGAAATTTTTTCCAACCCCCCAATCTTATTAGGACCCCTTTTTGTTAGTTTTTGGGTAAAAATGTTTAAAAACGTGTTCCAAATAGAATTTTTTGAGCAAATCTTCTTTTCTGTCAGTACTCTTTTTAGCTGCTTGCGCTCTCAAAACCATAGACGCCAAATTTATTAAGATAGAGTGGCATTTTCTTGGATTTCACAGCATTTTTTACCCCCCACCCCGGGTATTCCGACTTCCCGCTTATTAATTTCCTCGGATGCTCCCAACCCCTCCCCGGCAATTAGGAACTGATGAGCACTGGAAGATAAAAGTTTCGTTGAATTTGTGTTGTATGACAGACTGCACAGAACAGGAAGGAAAACAGTATTATTCAATGCATAAATCTTTATCATTTTTATGTGTGTAGTTTAATTTTCACTCTTCTAACACTGTAAGTATTATTACTTCCGCCCAGTCGCCCGATTTAGAAATTTTTCTCCCGGCTTTAAAGCCCTCAGCTAGCAGAAATCATAGGTCTCTCCCGGCTGTTTCATTGGTTTTCGAACATCTCCTTTCATCTTTGCATGAATTACTTGAAAAATCTTGCAATTTATAATTATGATATACTAGTCACATTAACTTTCGACATTAACAAGCAGAACGCTAAAACTTATTATGAAGAGACTTCTCATGGCTATTTTGGTCATAAACTGTTTGCACAAAATTTTATTAAGTGTATTTATTCCATTAACAAATTTCTATGATCTCACGGTATCTAACAAAATATCCTTGTTTTTCTTTTTCAAAATATTAGGTTGGTAGGCCTGTTAATACTAACTTTTATTGCAAAGAATAATGCTTCCCTTTTATTTTTGCATCGATAAACCAGGTTTTCCTAGCCTTTATCGTCTATTTCATTTGTTATTTTCTATTAATAGATGTCAATGACAGATGTTGCTTGTGATGGAACAGAGGCATCTCTTACTGATTGCAGATTCGATAATCCTAAGAATACTTGCAATCATTTCAAAGATGCTGGAGTTCGCTGTAATTATCCTGTCCCACAATCACGCAAGGTATGCAAATTTCAAAAATATTGGAATTTGTGCATCTAAAACGTTAGATTCTTGGATACTGTTCACAAAAAGGCACGCCCGTATTTTCCATGAATTGCACCCTTTGTCCAGAAAGAAGTTAAAGCAGTGTCCCGTATCCTTTAGTATGTAGGGAAGTGTCTGTTGGATGAGGCACTTCTGCTAAGGAAAATTGTTGTAGGGATGGATAGTCCAGTTGCCGACAAAGAAGATTTCTCTCGAATTAAATTTACCGACAATGAAGACTTCTCTCGTGTTTTATCAGTAATGAAATGTCGACTAGTACTATTGGTGTACTGGATATTCTGCGAAAAGCTAAGCTTTCGGGGGGGGTGCGGCACCCCCTACACCCCCCGTCTATGACTACGCCCCTGATTTTTCTCCCGTGTATCTCCACAAGACTACAATTCTTTGTTCAGTGGAAAGTGATCGAACATTGAAGATAAGACTTTGATCCAGTTTAGACTCTAGACCTTGACAGTTTCAGTCTATCACGCGTTTACATTTCACGTTGTAATGATCTTGCTCGATAGGCAGCAGTTGTTGAATGATTTTGGTGTATTTTAGGTAAGACTGGTCGGTGGAGAAAATCGATTCGAGGGACGCGTGGAAGTCCGTCATCTTGGGAGATGGTATTCAATTTGTGGTTTACAGTTCACTGAATTGGATGGCGAAGTTGTCTGCAGAGAGCTGGGCCTTGGATTTATTGGCAAAACCTTTTCTTCTTGGGAATATGGTAAGAACAAAAAAATTTTGGCTTACTGGAGCTGAACTTAGAGACATGCTGGAATGAAAGCAATTCCTAATTAATAGCATGTTGTATGCTGTATTAAGGATATAGCTGGCAACTAAGGCCCTTTTTCCAGCACGCTGTTAGTGACTGAGTGAGAATTTTCCAGGTACCTCAACGGGTCAGCACACCCTTGATGCAACTTGCAACTAGGCGCAGTGCAGTAGGGGAGTTTGGAGCCTAAACGTTAAATGTCTACGAAGCAGAAATCTAATGTTGAATGATTGGAGTTAGTGATATTTCATCACAAAATCTGCAACCTGTAAGCTTCATCAAATATTCTACTATTCTTTGAGAGTTTTAAGGCAATATGCTTGTTATAGGCAAGCCCCTGGCTTCCAGACTTTTCTGCAATTCAATATCAGGTCTGTTATCTAAGGTACGGCGTAGCATGCTTTGCTTTTGCTGCTCATGGATATAGCCCATTTTCATGGATTCTCTTTGTTCGTAACGAAAAAAAGCATAGAGTATTACTCTGTGATCTCGCGATGGGCTTCCACGAGACAATTGTCTCAACACCCCAGTTTGAGCTGTATTTTCCTGTCATTACTTAATTCCTTCTTTTGTAAGCTTCTGTAATTCGTTTTCTGGTGGTTCTGAAATCCTGTAATTGAGCCCTAACGCTTTGTTGCAGTTACAAGTAAGAATGAAATACTTTGTTTTATTTTCAAGGAATAAGCACTATTGGAATATATGAGCTTGGATGTTCTGGCAACGAACCATCGATTCTCAAATGCTCTCACCGACCATGGTTTCATGGCAGCTGCCGCTATTATGATATGGCAGTTGTAAAATGTGCTAATTGTAAGTTTAAATCCTGCCTTATTTGCAATCAGTAATCTGTCCTTTTATTTAGAATATTAAATCGAATCGATTGTATAACAATGGTGTATGTAATTGTCTTAATTTTCAATCTTTTGGGCCTAGTATTAAATAAAGAATTGCTAAAAAACTAGTCCCGTTGACAGCTTCTACACTGTGGATTGACTGTTAGAGGGTACACTTAGCTCTATCCATTGGCATTACGAGGTAGACTGCTCAAATCTTTGCCTCTATCTTCTCAGTGTTGCCATCAGGCCCCCGTTGATGCTAGGTTGTAATGAGGGACCGTTTTGAAATTTTTCGAGGTGGGTTCCTAAGCTATATGTTTTCACAAAATAGATGAGAGATCTAACTACAACATTTCTCATCCATGTTTTGTCTTCATTTCCACTTTTAGTCATTTAAGAAGGGTTACCGTTGAATGGCAGCTGACTTATAAGGGGCACTCCTCTTGAAGCTGTAATTTCAAGAAAAATATCACATAGTAAACATGAAACTATATTAAGCATCAAGTTAGATCCAAATTGAGTTAGGAGTATAATAGTTATATATCCCTAGTACAGACAGAATTTTTTCTTTAAAAGGATTGTAAAAACAAAAGATTAACTATATAATACATTTGAATATACTTATGCAGTTTTGCCAAGAATGTTATTCCACACCATATGCATCAATGTGCGTGAATCAGAAGGCTATTACCACAGTTGGCTTTATCTATTGTATAAATGGCTTTAGCATTTCTAATGCATGATTTTGGTTATCCCCTTTTCTTTTTGTCAAATGCTGTTAATGTGTAGTATCATCTTTCTCCAAAGCCAAACCATATAGCTATTCTTTGATATTTATTTCTAGACGCGCCAGACATTTTGATGGATTTGAATGCAATGCGTTCGAGCATAAAAATTAACACGTGGCCCCTGCACCATCTTTCATGCTCAAAATCAGAGAACTGCCTTACTAGCACAGCTTATACAAAGGACGCGTATGTCAACCCGAAAACCAAAACTCGAAGGTTGATGGTTTTCACGTCCCTGATATTGAATAAAGGCACAGCTGCATTCCGACCCAACAGGCACAAGGATCAATGGGAATGGCACCAGTGTCATAAGCATTTTCATTCTATGGAATATTTTTCAAGATATGACGTCATAGGTAGTTTGATTATGATGTTAATTCATGAAAGGTTTTTATATGGAACATAATTAGAGGCTTAGTTACTGGGGCTATGGAGTGCCACACCCCCGGTAGTTTCAGACAGTGAGTAAATTCGCGAAGACTTTGAAGCCCCCCCAGTGAAGCAAACTTGAAGCAAAACATGCTCCCGAGCATATACATTCACAAACAAATGAAGTACTTAGCCCTGTCCAAAGATACAGTTCCTCAGACGCAAGGAGGAACTATTTATCAGCCTCCATAGTTTCTTCCATCTTTCATCTTATTCGCATAGGTAAAAAGCACAAGTTCTTTATTCATTGATTGAGGTGTACCCAGAAGAAGGAGGGAAAACGAAAAATTGGAACTCGTATGGTTATAGCTGGATAATGGAGCACTAAAGAAGTATTTTTTGATCACAACACTAGTGTTTGGTAAAGAAAGCAAGATGTACATTCAAATATTTTTAGATATCCCCCTCTAGCAAAATAAATTTAAAGGTCTCAACTGCTTCCAATCCTAGTGAAGGGATTAACCCATTTCAAAATCAGAATTCTATAATAAGTGGGTATGCTTGTAGAGACATCTTTGCAACAGTGTGAGATTACAAAATTTAACTTGCAATGTTTAATTTTCATTAGATATTCACGGAAGAAGGGTAGCAGAGGGTCATAAAGCTAGCTTCTGTTTGGAAGATTCTGAATGTGAAAGTGGCCTAAAGAAGATGTACAACTGTACAGATAAAGGGGATCAGGGCATATCCGTTGGATGTGCTGACAACTATGCTAGCTCTATTGATTGTCAATGGGTTGATGTTACGGACATTGAGGATGGAAACTACACGTTGATGGTGCACTTGAATCCATCTCGCCGGATTGTGGAAAGTGACTATTCCAATAATATCGCATCGTGTGAAGTTCACTATCATAACTCCAGTGTAGTTGTTGGAAAATGTTTTGATGGTGAGTAGCTATGTCACCTATTTTTCTCAATGGAATTCAATAGCTTCTACATTAAAAAATAATTGGCGGAAAATATTGTCACTTATTATGAAACGTCAGCATTGAGTTTGATAAGTTTCCCCATCTTCCAAGCATCTATTCAAGACCCCGTTTACGCTATACCGGATTGCTATCGTCGTGCTGTGATTTTTCTATCGGATAGGGGGTACCAATTACGTCATGCCAAAGCTATACGGTAAGAGACGCTCCGCAAATTAGAGGGAAAGTCACTTGTCTCTGTACGTGATATGACCATCATGCCGTATTGTTGTAATGCTATCCAGTATATTATAAACGATCGCCCTATCCGATAGAGATCACTCCATGATATAACGCTACGATAGAAGCTGGTATAATGTAAATGGGGCCTAAATTTTTCTCTAATTTTCTGTTCGTCTGCTCTTTTAAAATTTTGTTGATGTATTATCAATGGAACCAATGCTTCCAAGACACATCGGAGGCCTTAAGGGACTCACCAGAAGTTGAATCCCTGAAGTGAAATCTAGTAAATGCTCAATAGTCATAGTCTACGCCTTTCTCTCTCATTTGGAGGTTTTCTCTGCCACATTTATTATGCTTCTTGGTATCAATTATACTCTCTAAATAAGATGGTACCGGTGTGCCTCTAGGCCCTCGAGGATCAGCTTCTCCTCCTACTTACTCTCTTCAGCAACTGCATTTGGGCGTTTCCAATTTTTAAAGCTGCTACTTTTTCTTTTTGGTGTCTTTGAATGTAGACCTTTTGTATTAAACTAATAATTTATTAATTTTTATTCTTCAGAGCCATGTGAGCAGAGATCTTATGGTGGCAATGGCTATGGGACGTGCTGTCAATTCCCTTTCTTACACAATGGTGTGGAGTACCATAGTTGCTTATCAAATAGCAAAGAATCTCCATGGTGTGCGACAACGTATGACTATGATAGTGACAGACAGTGGGGATTTTGTCGTGAACTAATATAATTTGTTGGATATTTCTAAACAAGCTTATTCGGGGCTTTTTAACATATTACACGTATATTATGTATAGTCCAGGCGTGTCATGGAAGGGAGGCTTATGGAGCTCAGCCCCCCTTCTTAAATTTATGAGAACTTTTGAGGTGCTCAGCCCCCCCCATTATTGACCATATGTTAGGCTAGACAAGTTTTTCACTATGCATTTGCTAAAGGAGGAGAGAGGAAAGGTACTCTCCAACCAATAAAAGAAGAATAGTACGATATTATGTTGGCGTTCCCCTTCTTTTACTCTTTCACAAGCAGTAGAAATCCGCATAAAAGAACCTAGGTTTTTCCTGCGCAGCCTGGATAAGTTCTTACTAAATGAGTTACTATTCTTAATTCCAGCCTGTTAGGCTCTTAAAGAGTTTATTGTAAACCAGTCCTCGTCAAACAGAGGGAATGTACCCCCATAGGGGAACGATGCAATAACGCAGGCATATTACCCCTGCGAACAGGCTATGACCACAGGGAGCAGGTATACTTATACAATTTTTGTAGATAGTGATGTAATTAAAAATCAGCAAGGTGAGTGGAATAGCACAAAATATTTTCTCTTTTCTTGGTAGGGCTTTGCAAAAAGTAATTGAGAAGCACTCTATGTACAATACATGCCTTACACATTAGCACTGTTTTCAGCACAAGGACTCTTGTCAATTCTTAAGAACATCTTTTAGGTCAGAATTCTAGTTTGATACTCTTGTAATCTGTTGCATGACAGAACAATTCTGGAAAGTCTAAAGGATTTTTGTAATGTTGGAATGGTAATTGCATGGGAATTTTGTTTGGTAAAACATTTATGAGTACACAAACAGCATAAGATGACTTCTACTCTTGAAGTTATAAACTAAATAACATAAAACCAATTATATAAAAACTATTCCCTATTTCAGCCTCTTTGGGGTTCTTGCTTAGGGTATTAAAAGATCAAATTGCAGCCTCAAGGCTCTTATAAGTACAGGTTCTTTCATGCGGGTTTCTACTGTATGCAGCAGTAGCAAGCAAAGTGTTGTCATAAATTCAGAAATGGGCTTGGCCAAAGGCGTGGTCAATATATTTTTTACAACATAGCCCCCCTTCTTACAGTTCTAGGAAGGCATCAGTGGTATAGTCATATGTCATAGTAGCTCAATGTAGGACACATAAAAGGGGGGTAAGGGGTGAAACCTCATGGGGTTCAGAGCGGATTTTTAGAATGTTGTCTTTGACATTCTTTGAAAAGTGCTTGCTATTCCCTGACAATTCCTAGAGCTATGTCAATTTCTCTGACAATCTTCAAGCATTTAACTTTTTTTCTGACCGGTCACATAGATCCAAATGCAGTGCAAGGCTCACCTAAAGGATGCTGTTGCATTGCCTAAAAAATGTTTTCTATAAAATAGTTGTATGCAACAAGCACTTCCTGACCTTTTCCTGTTAGGAGGAACTTTTCAGCGAATTTCTCTGATTTTACCAGGTTTCCCCTGAAATGCCTAGATCTTCATCTCGACAAGGTTTCCATGTCCACTCTTAGCCCTATTCTATCGAAACCATTTTAGTCACCTTAATATATTTTGCACAATGTAGACAGTGAATAAGTATGAGGTGAAAGTAGCCCAAAAATATAATTGATCCCCTGAACGATATGTCTGAATGGTATCTGTAATAGTGATATTGAGGTTTGTTTACATGTCAACAATAATTAGCATCATTGCGCTTTTTTCCTAGTGCCATTTTTATTGAGATTTTATTGCAGCCAAGACTGGCTGAAAGCTGAATTCAATGAGATCTAGATACAATTTCTGCCATTTTTGTTTGTACATTTGTTTTCTGTATGGATCATCTCATGAACTTCATTTGCCAACCGAAACATCCCATTCGAGGTGCAATTCGTAGAATGGGCGTGATCCATTGATCTTCAGTTTAACATGGTCGACAAAAGTGGCGTAACTAATGAGTTACCTTGAAGACTAGACACAATTAAAGTATAAATAGAACATTAATTATAGGCAATATGGATAAATAAACCATTATTCCATAGGACTAATTTCCATAGGGCCATTTGCAGGTTGAATTCTTGCAGATTTTCATGTTGTTTGACGCACAGTAGAGCCCTCCTGATTGCTTTCGCGACACTGTATAACTGCTACGCATATCTTCAGAACTCATTTCTGCTGCCACTGTCTGGCTGTCGCATTGTGGGTTAAGAGGAAACTGTTCATGGAAGACAACGTATTCGCAAATCATAAAGTTTCCTATCTGTTATAGTCACCCTTCAATACACTGAACTAACTACACTGAACAAATTATATCTCGTAAAATCAGCTTGCCAACTGAAAGTTTACTAGAAAAAATCAGTCAGTCATAGTATGCACTTTTCCATATGAAACATAGAAGTATTTCGTCTTTCTTACAAATTTCTCGGCAATTCTGCTGCTGATTAAAGTTGAAAATTAATTGTACACTAACGACCAATTGAACGGTAAATGAATTACTGTTTGATTATTAATGACTTGCACATTTCACAACCACAGGAAGTTGATGTTATCAGGACCACTGAGAGATTTAAGAGGCCCTATGGCAAATGGGAGATATGAGGCCCCCTGCGAACGAAGCGGGCAGGAAGAATTAAAGCTTTACGAATTAACTTGGAAAATTACTGCTGGTCTGGTCTCACTTAAAGCATCTTTTGGTGGAGGTTTTAGTGAGTAACATGAGGCCTAATAGAGCTTGAAGCATGGGCAGTTAGTTATAAGGCTCCTAGACCTTGAAGCCCCCCAGGATAACTTACTTCTTCTCAGCGGCTCTAGGCATTTTCCCCAACGAGCATGCACTCAAATCAGCATTTGATCATTTTCACTCAATGAAGGGTGGCGGCCAATATCTTTATAGAAACGACTTACATGTTACATCTGCTGATTAATATTTTATAGCATGCATTCATAGAAGATGAGCCCTCTACTTTCTCAATAAAGAAACATTATTATTCAATAAAACTTCCACTAAAATCAAGATTTAGCTAATATATTTGTAAGGAGGTTAACTGTAGTTTGACATTGAAGAGTCGATTTTTGCCGCGCACGTAAAATAGATTTCGCAATATTTAAAAAGTGTCCAAATATGAACGGGAAGTACTCGTTTTTGGTGATATTCATGTAATGAGCGTAAAAAATTAAATGTTTATTATGATGACATAATGAATCAAAACAACTCCAAGAAGGGAGAAAAAGGTAGGGATCGGGGGATAATACCCATGAACAGCTTGTCGTGCAAGGCTAGAAAGGATGTTCGAGGTTTGAACAGAGCCTTATTAACAAAACTGGGGGTTGGAGGATGTCATGGATCCTTTCCATGCAAGGGACGCCCAATAATAATAGTCAAGGAGTGCAGAAACGTAATAAAACGGCTCTCTGGTTGTCCGATTTGCTTTTTCGTTCTTATTTCATGTTGTGCGATCATTTCCATTATGTTACAAGAAACTTTGGGGCCACAAACACCAATGGGCTCCTAGGCAGGGGCGGCTTTTCAAGAAAAATTTGGGAGGAAAGGGGCTGAATTTGCCGAATATTTTGGATGAAGCACATGTACTCGACCTCGACAAATAATTGGAAATACTTGTAGATTACGCGTGTTTTTCATGAAATACAGCGTGCAAGAGAATTGAGGCTTATGCAAAATGTGATTTTTCTGTTAAAAATCGTGTATTTGACCTTTGGTTTCACTACTTTTGCGGAAAATTTGCCAACTCGACGGCACCTGGGAGGGAGCTTTGCCCTTTAATTCTCTACTGCTCTTGCGCCTGGTTTTTGTCGCAAGTGCTATAGACTTTATCATAGGGTAGAACAGTGAAAGAATTCATCTGAACTGCTGTTGATTAGGCCATTAGCATAATCAGTCCACCTGCCTTAACACCCTATTCATAACTAATTATGTAGATTTCATAACAGCAATCCGCAATCTCATTACGTAACCCCTCCTGAAGTTAATGAAAGGCGTTTCTCATTTCAATTGCATTGAAGTATTCAAAGTATATATAAGTACCACTACGCTCGAGTTCCTAATATTTGTGCTGATTGGAATTCGCCTTTTGAAATTGAGAAGTGTTTTGTATTAATTGATTAATTTTGATAGAAAATTGCTATGTTACTTTGCTTCAGCAAAAAGTCTCCAGTAGTTAAAAAAAATCACAGGAATAAACGCGAAATGGCTCGTTCATGGTCCCCAGAAATGCGAGAAAGGGACAGGTATGGAAGAAGATGGCACGATGGCGAGGAATATACGAGGGTAGGCAATGAATACAGGCCAAAGTTCATCGAAGAAGACGAGTATGGTAAAGAACGCTTTACAGAAAATGGCTACAAAAGGGACAAAAGTTATCGAGATGCTTACAATAAAAATGAAAACGGTCATTTCTCGGTTATTAATGAAAACAAGTACAACTACGAAGTAGAAAAGAAGCAGGAAAGTGTTTCCTCTGCAAAAACCACAAAAGCATTGGTGCACAAAGAGAAATTACCCAAAACCAATGAGGCATTTAGGTACGGTTGAGTTATTTGATTTAATTTTAATTTTAAGAGAAGTATCTGGACAGCACATAAATCTGAATGTGACTTTGAGGCCCCTTTAGGGCACTATATCAAGCCACGTAATCTGTAATAACATTATCTACTTATACATAAAGCTTCCAATTTCTTCTAAATAACATGTTACAGAAGAAGTATGGTTCTTGTGTCTTATTTCTGAAATTGAAAAACAACTAACTAAAGCGGAGCAAAAAGCTCAGTTATTAAAAACTTTATTTTTGACGGCTGAAGAAAAGTAAAGCACATTTTGCTTTCGAGAAACGCGTTGCATTGCAAAAAATTACAGCAAAACTCTCCATTGAGCTTTTCCTGAATTTAGGAATTTTAACTAGCTTAGGGCGATTAGCAAGAGCTCAGTCATCAAGCACTTTATTTTCGACGGCGAAGGAGAGTAAAGCGCATTTAACTTTCAAAAACTCAAGTAGCACTGAATCAACATTTACAATCAAACTCCTAATGTACCTTATAATTTTAGCAACCAATATAGCAACTAAAACCCCGCTTCTGACTTTTACTTTTAATAATTTTATTACATTACTGCATTGTTTTAGATCAAGCATGCTCTGGAAAGAACTTGATCCTGCAAAACTTCCAAAAGGCACTGAAGTTCAACCAACATTTCCACCAAATCGATACAGCCTTATTCCCGAGATCCCAGCAAAAGTTTGCCCAACTCCGGTAACCGCAGCAAAGAAGCCAAAATTTCGTGTTAACCTCGACGTCAGTCACTATGCACCAAATGAGGTGATCGTTCAAGTTGAGGGTGGCTTCCTGATGGCTGAGGGTAAGCATTTTTCTGAATCCGATTTCGGATTCGAAACGTGCGAATTCTACCGAAAGTACCCGCTGCCAGATGGCTTGGATGGATCTGATATTTCCTATAAGATCAACAGCGATGGAATACTTGTTGTTACAGGCGGAGGAATCACAGAAAGCCATAAAGTCAAACATAATACATTAAATGACGAGTGTAAAACTACAAATGCTATGCGGAATAAAGTGCGATACTCATCGTACGAGAACAATGCGAAGGAGGGCTACAGAAGCGTAGAGAGTGCTCGTAAGCAGTCTGTCGCATTCGGAGATTTCAAGCTGGTTGATGGGAACGGTTACGTTCTAATTGTCGATGTAAATGGCTATACACCCGAAGAAATGAAAGTAAAAGTAGTTGGAAAAGAGATTTCAATATATGGAGTAAAGAAAGTTGAATCCAAGGAAGGTAACGAAACGAGAGTTGTTCATAACGAGTTCACAAAAAAGTATTGTGCTCCGGATGATGCTGACATTGATAGCATTGTATCAAGAATGACGAACGACGGACATCTAAAAATCGAATGCTCCAAGCTCTAAGAACGTACTCGCTTTCAATTTTAACTTCGATATCGTTAGAAGTTAACATAATTTTTTCTTTCAGCTTCGCCCAGGCTAATAGTACTTGCAATAGTGAAGGCATTTTTGATGCGCTATATACCTTTAGGGCTTGCTGCAACTTTGCAAGATGGTGTTTACATTAGTACAAGAAATCTACTCATTTGGTGATCAGCCTTGTCTTGAAAACAAAAAATATCTAGCAATTATTCTACAGGTTTCAGGCAAAAACTACTCATCTTATTAGGCTATGAATATTTCTTATAGAGTTTCTTACTCTAAGGAAGCTTTTGTTGCTGAATATCAAAAATGAAAAATGCAATTTCTGATAAAAAACCTTTTGGGATGTAATTCATTAACTTTGATAGGTAAGATAAAAGATTATATAAGTACAAAGCATAACTTCTCCTTTTATGTAGCCTCTGTTTCTTAATAGCAATACAGTCCAGGCCTATATTACTTTGTTAATTTATGCAATTACTATTTCATGGTAAGAGATAGTGATATGAAAAAATACTCTCCTTAGTTCAGTACACGTTTTTCTATAAGAAAAAAGGTTATAAGAAAATGAGGCTCAAATCGTAAAAATCTTAAGAAAACCATAAGAAAATCACGAGGCTCAATTTCCAAAACTAAGTGTTTTTATAGGCAAAAAATCGCTATTTCATCGTTATTGCATTCAATATGTTAAAAGATGGAATTTAATTTCATGTACACAATATCATTAACGATAGTGTAAACTACTCTAGCCAGCTTTATTTCAATAAAAGTTAGGAAAAACTTAAGAAAATCTCAGGCTTAATTTCGGGAAAAGTTAAGAAAAGTGTGGCTCAGGCAAAATAATGATTTTCTTATAAAAAATGTGTAGTTCAACGTTATATGGTAAATTCATAGGAAAATTTTCTTATGCATAGCATTTCAGTGTAAATTAGATGTATTTATGAGTTCTTATATATCACAGAGACAGTAAATGAGTGAATAGTAGATAAGTGAAATTTTCTTGATTTATACATATTTAATACAAATCTTTATCAGTAAATATTGGTGTATGCATAATCTATCATATATGGCCACTACATTCTATTTTTGTATGCATCTACTTTGCTTCCAAACCAAAAGCTGATAAAGTCAATAACTCATCAATTCTGCTTAATTGTGCTACAAACATAGCCCAACAAAAAGTACACTCTCAACAAACAAATCATCTCTACAGTAAACTGTTGATAAGGAGCTAATAGTGAGCAGTACTATTGAAAAGAATAGCTATCATCTTGTATTTATGAATGGTGGAAAAATAACAAGACAGCCAAAAACCTGAACTTAAATAAAAAATGAAGCAAGAATGCAAATAGAATAAAATAAGAATCTTACTAAAATATTTATCAATGCTTGCATGAACCACAACCATGGTAACAAATTTGAGTCTAGAAACACTCAAAAAGCTCTGTATACAACCCTAAAAGTCACCCTTAGCAACATGACAGTGTACTAATAACAACCTCCAAGAGCTTTGATAGGATTCACTTTGGTAATGCATGGATGTTGGAGGTGCCAGGGATACTTGCCCTCACTAATTTCAGACTTTCAGACATTGCACAGTTGAGAGGGCTCTGGTTCACTAATAGAAAACAAGAAGATAATGATTGGCATTGTGGCTCATGTAAACAATACATCAAAATCTGGAAAACATTTCAATCAATAGTGGCAATCGCATGCAAAAGCCGAATACCTATCATCTAGGGTTCTGCTGTTCTATCAGTCTACTAGCTTCAACCTCTTTGATAACATCCATATATTTGAACTTATCTGGTTCTTTGTTAAACAAATGAACCAAATTAAATCTTTCTTCATCAGCTGTTGCATAGAACATTTGCAATTGCTGGGCAAGACATTGTGCTTCAAGAATATTAAGTTTTTCTAGGTCAATCTCCCCAAGCATCAAGACAATTCCTTTCTCTTCCATTAACTCTGTATAATGAGTAAGGTTCATTTGCCATGGTGCATTTTCACCATGGACTTGATAGTTCAATAATGAAGTGAAAAAACATTGGCTATCTTGAAACTGCGCCAGAATAAACTCGTATCCCTCATCTTTCACAAGAGGATAGATAAAAGTTGGGCAGCTCTGTGCTCTGGAATAAATCCTTTCATAGATCTCTTTTGGAATTACTGCACTAATTGATTGCTTACTCTTGAAATATTCTGTCCAGATATGGCCAATCTCCTCCCTATTTTTGTCATGTATTTGATCTAACTTCAGAATATCATCAAGTTTTTTTGGTAGAGATGATCGTCCAGCTACAAGTTTCTCTCTTTTTGGTTCCATCTTTTTTTCAAGATTTTTCATATGATTTTTCCACCTATTGGCCTCATAATTCATCCTATAAGATATTTCTTCTGTGGATACAGGCTTAGAAGATCCACCCTCTTGAGCTTTCTTTATTTTCTCGGCATATTTGTCATAAAATGGATTACTTTTTATATGGTGTTCCTCATCTTCGGATGAAGGGCCTAGGCACCGCGAAGATAAAGACAAAGCTCTTGACATTGAAACACAATGCTTGTGATATTCATTTTCTACACAAAGCTTTAAATTCCTTGACCAACCAAACTTACGAAGCTGTGCGCCATAATTTGATATAGTTCTAATGCTGCCATGGACTGCCTTAGCCACTTCGCTCATTCTCAGAATGCACGCCATCTTAAATCAACAGTTATGTTTGGACTGCCTGTGGCCCAACTAAACACTATTGTGTTTCCCATGATGCATAGCTTCAAGTTGGTTCATGAAAGCGAGGGAAAAATAAATCGTTGAAAACGAAGTGGGACGGCCACAAAATAGCACTACTATAACATGCGAAACCATAAATAGATTAGAATGCCTAGAAAAAAGAAAGTAACAGCCAAAAGTCGCTTGGCTGAAGCTCATCAATGTTCAGATAGCGATGGTATGTAGCTTCGTGCATTTTGAGTTTGCTATCATATTTGCTATGTGTTGAAACACTGTAAGATCGTTTGAAGATTAGGCTTGGCAGCGTAGAGCTTTGCTATAAAGGAATGAATGTACTGAATGTAGCCACTGAGATCAACTTTATGTCATTGCGCTTGTGCACTATTGCAACTTTGCATGGCGTGCCGTGTTAGAAAAAAAGATTGAGAAGGGTACATGTATTTTGACAGAGTAATCTTACCGCCAGTTTGTTTACACTGTTTACATTCAACTAGAACCTAGTGGTTTGAGTGTGGTAAGAAAAATGGAACAAAGAATATCAAGAATAGTTTATTCATCTTGAAAAGTTTATTGGTAGCATTGCTTCAGTTTTGGTAGCAAGTAAAATGTTCAGCACAGCAAATTATTTTCTTTTGCTTACAGAACAAGTTGAAGTTGCTACTCGAGCACCAAGAACCAGGGCAAGAACTAGACTCCAGTCACCACAGTGTACAACCCTAAAAGTAACATAATTGCTTTTTTCTTATCAGTAATCATGTCTTTTAAATTTCAATCATGTACCTGTTTATTTCTATATCACCCAAAGAGCAATCTATGATTAAAATTGTTCTGTATGTTGATCGGACATCAAGATAGAAATAGGCCAGAAAGACTTGCAGAAATAGGATGAGATGGATAGGAAGTCAATTTAGAGGAATTGTTAAAGAAGAAAGAAATTGCATTGAAAACACATCAGGAGTCATTCAAGAAGCATGTAATGGTAGGAGTGGGTAGGGATGCACTATTTTTGTGACAAACTATTACAGAAATACAGGAATTGGGGGGAGGGATGTAAATTATTTTTGTTATATAGTGCCAAAAATTTAGTCCAATAGTTCTACTTTTCATATTTTGATGGATGCTTCCAAAGAGTATTTAAATAAACGAACAGTTTAAGACATTACTGAGCTTGAGTATTACACTATCCCTAATCATTTTTTTATTTCAGCAACTTTGTGCTATTATCTTTTGCTATACTGTTATATTTTGCACTTAAATAGAGGCTGGTGTTAGGGGGTCTCATTTCAGAATGTTATGTAACAAAAAAGGGGTTATCTGCTTGAGTGTGACAAGCCATTACATAAGGGGGTGGAGGTTAAAGTAGCAATTTTTTCTATTACTTACTTTTTGAATACCCCTGTATTAACTAGAAAGTTGTTGCTCAACTTCATTGAATTGCATTGAAGTGATGATTTCATGTTGGCCTTATAGGCACACTTTTATTTTCTTGTTTATATATGATGTTACTGCAAGTAACTTGTTTTCAAGTTTGTTGTTTTTCAGAGTAAACAGGCAAAAAATATCAAAACAGTTTCCACAGAGGAGCAGCATCGACCAGACAATGGGTATGAAGCAGACTCAGAATTTGACCAAAGGCAAAGTTCAGATTCTGATGGTGTTGACAATCATTGGACAATTGCCATAAGTACAGGTTCTGAGGATGACACAGATGAGAAAAGGAGGAAGAAATTAAGTACAAAGGGGAAAGGAAATGAAAATACTCAGCCTAAAGATGAATGTTTTTGTATAATATCTAGAGAAAAAATTGATAAAGAAAATTTTACACCACCTGGCAGTCATTCAACTCCATCTCTTGGCCAGAGTATTGCTCGGAATTTGGATGATTCACTCTTTGGGTTTAATAGATTGGAATCACCATTGCAACTCTCACCTATATCATCCATATCATCTCGAGGAAGACTATCACCGAGAATAATAAAACCAAATTTATCTTCAGTTTCAAGCCATAAAAACAAAAGAAAAAGTGAGAAAATGTTTGATTTTAAAATTGATAATGAGAGGAAAGCCAAAAAGAAGAAAGCAAAAAGAGAGGTTTGTGGAATTTAGACATTGTTTTCTTATTTTGTGGTTGAATATTCTGCGAAATGCAAATACCAAGCAAGTTATAAATTGCTTTAAGCATACACAATACAAGTTGAAAATATTGGTTAAAGAAGCAAGTATGTTTAAATAGAGTGAACAGTATTTGATATAATATAATGTATTTGTTTATTCTGAAAATTTTCGTTGCCAGCTTTGGTCTGCTTTAGTTATGTTCAGCCACCATTTTGCCTCCAGTTCTTCCAAACCTTGTACCACTATGCTGACATCTAAAATTATTAAATTAACAACAGTTAACAAACATCAGAACAGTCTAAAGTCATCTGGCCTGTTTGCAAAACTTATGTCACTAAAGATAAACTGCATTGCCTGAATTCCTGAAGAGTTAATTTTATCTATTTAATTCACTGCATTTTTCCTAGCCTTGTATTGATGAAAACTACCTTGAAGAGCTCAGAGAACAATTCAAAGAGGTTGAGATGCATGAACTTACTGTTGAAAACTACTGAAATCAAGACTTTGTCCTTTGTACAGTACTGAGTAATCTTGAGTTATTTTTATCAAGATTAGGTACATGCCAGATGCAGAGTCAGTTCAGTAATAATACCCACTCTTTATTGGGAAAATTTTAGCATATTTATTGTGAATATGTTATGCTTTTTCCTCTAGGAAGTTGTATTTTTGGAGCAGCTTTTCCTTAGGCTATGCATAAGTGAAACTCAGTTCCTGCTCTGCTGCTCAATAGAATATCGCTAAGTAATTTTGCTACAATTTACAATTGCTTTTATGATACTTAAGAATAGGGGTCACCAACCCTATGCCTATGGACACTTGGTTGCCCATGAGCTTCAGTTAAGTCACCTGTAGATGCTACCAAAGGTTTCCTTAGCACATAAAATATATTGCTTTGAAAAAACTGCATTTTGATGGTATTTGTGCTCATTTACAAATAATAAATGCATGTATCCATAATTTGCAGTCAAATTTATTTTAGTACAATGTGTACTACTTGGACATTCTAATTATCTCAGTTGAGCTGGTAGTCCCAGGGCATCTTTCAACATTTCAATCTGGGTAATTGGCTTGGTGGGCCCCTCTTCCTGGCCCAGCAGTGAAGCAGTATATATTGCTTTTGGGCCAGCAGTGTGAGCCCTGTACTCAAAATCATATTCTTTTTCAAAATCCAGATGGTCATGCACCTATCTGTTGGCTGATGCATCCATTGATACAAACACCTGCTACATCAACATGGAAAAGTCAGCATAGCTTTTCATTCTTTGTTCAAAATCTTCAAAATTAGATGAAACAAGATTGAAGGATCAGCCTCTCTTTAGCATGAAGAGCAATGAAGCAAATGCACTATATTCTGCACAAAGACATTTTCCAACATTTTAAAGGGAGTTGTCTTAAATAGTGTTCCTGGAGGCAAGCCCCAAGACCCCAATTTGAGTCCCACTTTGTTACTTATGGAAAGACTGTTTTGGCACATTGGCCAGTACTGAAGGCATCAATAAGTGTACATATCAATCCTGGCTGTGAATGAATGTGGCCCCTCCATGGACTTGACCAAACATAGTCAAGTTTCTTAAAAGATACCCTGGGTAGCCCACATACTAGTTAATGGTCCTGAGGCAGCCCTTGGCTTTAAAATGGTTGGTGACCCCTGCTTTGGAATATTTGCTACTAAAGGCTACAATGGGGCCCATATTTCCCACAAATTTACCACATTGTGTTAGGAAAAGTGTATATGTTATTGCATTTCTTTTATAGATATACTGCACAACTGTTTTTCCTCACACAGCAATTAAATCTCCTATAGATGGTACACGTTTTTTTATAGGAAGCATTTCTATAAGAAACATGAGGCTGAAATTTGGCAAAAAAGTAAGAAATAATTTAGGAAACATAGGTAGGTTGAGCTTCAGATAATGACTTCCAAAAACTCTTTTTGCAAGTAAATTTTTATTGACCTAGCAAGAAAATAGAGTTAATATCCATTACATGTCTCACAAAACCTGAGCATCCCCTTTGTTGCATTGAAATTGCTTAATCTGGGTTGTTATTGTCATTGGAAGTCTTTAAAGTTAAAAATCATTTAAGTATGGATTTGACAATATATTAAGAAACATCCAGGCTGAAGCCAGAGAATTTTTTTCTTATAAAAAGCGTGTATACTTCCTTTGGCAGTGAGTACAGCCATTTAATTTCATAGAAATGAATTGGTTGTTACCAAAGAGAAATTTTTTGTTGAAAAAATCATCTTTCCAAACGCTGAGGTTGTATTACAATATATGGACACAGCCTTAGTTTTATCAGAAAATTGTCACCCAACCAATTTCTCTTCGTTACCAACCCCACTGTAGGTAATGAATAACCCTTTACACTAAATATAGATAGAAATGTTATTTTTCCAATTTTTAACTTTGGAAAAGCGTTTATATCTTTTGTAGTTACTGTCGATTAATTATTTATAATTTGTAGATAGCGCACGTCCATAGTTCCTTGTGCCTAAGTTTTCGTAGAATTTGTGGATGCAGTAGCATTTAAACATCATGAGCAAGTAATCTATATGGCTTTTGAGTTTTGATCAGAATTTGTCACAGAAAGGAAAAAGTCTTGTTCTTCCTTCAAATCGGTCTAAATTTATGCTCCAAAGAGTAACCAAGTTTCGCTACGAAAACGTTGCTCGCAGCTTCAGAGACTTACTTTGATGAAACAAACCGATCTCTTAAATATTTCTTCTTCTTTGGAATGTATTCAGAAACTAAATGTGATTTTTGGAGCAGATGAGATGAATAATGCAACACTCAACATTGACTTTGCAACTGTAGCTAACTTTGAAAAAACTGCTTGCCTAGAAATTGATAGAATTCTTAAAGTAATAGACTAAAAGTTTTAGGTGGCATTAATATAGGACATATTAATAGAAAAAAACTAAAAATTCTAGCAATTGACTTCAGCCATTTATGAAAGATGTTAATGTCCTTTATGGTTTGGAAGATGTTAATGTCCTTTATGGTTTGGAAGCTAAATCCTAAGAAACAAATGCGACAATATTTTGTCCATCTCTAAAATGTTTGAAGAAGACCTATGCCATATTGCCAGTACATAAATCTTTTCCGTAAAGTGAAAACTCATTAAAAATGCCACTTACTAGCACTGAATCGTTTTGAAAAAAGAAAGTACATGAAGGATTGTGTCGACAAAGAGGTTAAGTCCGCCTCAAACGGTGAGGATTTTGCTGGGGAAAGTTCCATGAATGAAGCTTTCCTCAGCAAAATCCTCACCGTTTGCACCGGGCTTTAGTGAAACTCGAACAACCAATTCCCATAGCGAATATTGTCATGTTGTATAAACAGATCCGATAATTGTGTAACTTTTAGGGGTTGGGTAAAAAATTCTTCAACGCATCATTGATTTGTTGAGGATAGGGTCTGTTTGGGGTAAAATGGGTAGCCAATGCTGAAATGGGTAACTGAATATTTTGTTTAATTGGTGCTTCAAGTGTCGTGGAAGAATGAAGAATAGCCTTTGTTGTTTTTGTAGGAAACTTATTGAGGCCAAAAAGGTCTATACTTCATTCTACCACGATACTTGAAGCACTAAGGAAGCAACATAGTCAGTTTCCCTGGGCTACCCATTCCCCCCAACAGACGCTACCGAGGACTGTCCCTATTTTGAAACCTATTTTTAAGCCATTGAAGATCAAAGCTAATCATTGACCGGGGAATCTATTGCTTTGCTTTCATATCATATACACGTTTTTTTTATAAGAACACCCTTTATAGGAAACACCAGGCTGAGATTAGGCCAAAAAATAAGAACAACTTAAGAAACAAGGCAGGCTGAAATTCAAAAAACTCAATAAATGAAATATCATTAAAAGCGAAAATAACAAAACAAACAACTAAAGAACAGGACAGTATTAAGTAGTGCTAAAGAACGATTAATCAAACTTATTGTAACAGAATTATTTCAACACCATCGATATCATTTTTTTTAAT